>JAMPIV010010945.1:105000-674319 GCA_024509875.1 Oreohelix idahoensis
TATTGCACACAACTACTTTCCCACAGCATTTAAATCTGCCAAAGTGTATCCTCTCTATAAATCTGGCTCACATAGCGATCCCAACAGTTACAGACCAATATCCCTTCTATCATCTCTTTCAAAACCACTAGAGAAACACATTTACAACACCACATTTCAACACTTAACAACAAACAAACTGCTCATTGAGAGCCAGTCAGGTTTCAGACCCAAACATTCCTGTCACACAGCTCTCACTAAAATGGCAGATAACTGGCTGTCGAACGTAAATGATGGGAAATTAGGTGGTGCTGTTTTTGTTGACTTCAAAAAAGCATTTGGCATGATTGACCACACTATCTTGGTTCAAAAGTTGGAAACCCTCAGAATAGGCCCTAATCCACTAAACATCATCAAATCATTCCTGGGAGATCGACAACAGTTAGTGCTTCACAACAACTCGACATCAGATTTCTCGAAGATAGATACAGGAGTACCGCAGGGTTCTATTCTTGGGCCCTACTCTTCGCAATGTTCATCAACGACCTACCACTACATCTAAAATATTCAACATGTGACCTCTTTGCAGATGATTGTACTATCTACACTAGTGACAATGACTGCGTGGCACTTGAAATGACTCTTCAATGCGATGTAGACAATCTAAAAAAATGGAGTAATATGAATCGTATGCCATTAAACACAGCAAAAACGAAATCTATGTTGATTACCACCAGACAGAAACTCCTAAACTGCACCAAAAGATCGCTACAGGTACACGCGGAATCAATACAAATTGAACATTTAACAGAACACAAAGTTCTAGGAATCACGATTGACCAGCACTTAACGTGGAACTTCCATGTACGGAATTTAACCAAACACTTAGCTCAAAAGACGTACCAGCTAGCCAAAATAAAACACTTCTTAGACGCAGACACTAGACTATTGTTCTACACCTCACATATACAGACACATTTAGATTACTGCTCTACACTATGGGATGGTTGCCCTGCTTCCACCTCAAAGAGACTGCACTCCCTGCATAAGAGAGCAATACGTCTGATCACCGATAATCGCACGATATCACACACAAGGACAGGAAAAGAACCCACAATACTGTCCCTGAAAAAACGTCTTCTCTACAACAAAGCCAAGCTGACCCACGCAATTCTATCAAAAATGCTCCGCCGTACCTACGATCATTGTTTCAAACCAGTAGAAGAGAGGGACTACAATTACATCAGTTACGTCTGCCCAAACCTAGGATCAACCTGTTCAAACAGAGTCTAGCCTACTCTGGAGCCTACTTATGGAACAGCCTTCCACACCACCTAAAAAGCCTACCTACACAATATTCATTTAACAAAGCACTTTTCAAACACTTCCTAAACACTGATTATCTACCCCCATAGAAACATCATTTGCCTGTCAACATCTCATCCATAGGTCAACATTTCTTTTCCTCTTCCGCTCGTTTTTAATGGGAATAATTTGTTTTATATCCATGTAATACTATTATATAATGTAATGTATGTGAGAATGTACCCGCATACCACTGTACTTTAGAGATGTGAATGTTTCCGTTTGCTTAAATGGGTGATGTACATGCAGATATAATTTTTTTTTTTAAATTGCTGAAAGACTTTTTCTGCTACAGAAGTGCGCAAGAAAGTGTTATTATTATTATTTCAATTTCCGCCAAGAATGTATGGATGTAAGCGAGAATGTGTTTTTGTAATTTTTGTATTGAGGATTGATGACACATTCAAAAATACTACAGATTAGACGTTTTGACCGCATAAGTGAGTGTCGGTATACATAACTTATTTATTTATTGTTTTGTTTATATTATTTTATTTTTTATTATTATTATTTTTCTTCAGTCACTATCTTGTTTATTTAAAAAAAAAAACCTACTCATTTTTTATTATGATTGTATACTGTAAATGAATGCTGTTATGTTAACTTTATAATGTTACATGCCTTTAAATTAATGCTTAAAGTAACATGTGGGAATAAAAGGATATAGTATGCAAGATTAATGAGAGTGAAAGGGCAGAATGTTAGACGGGCCTGCGCGCCCAATTCTCAACCCTTCGAAAATAAAGTTCGTTCGTTCGTTCGTTTCGAGTGACTCTTTCGCCGGGTTACATGTAATGTGATGCAACTTCTACGGAACTCTGAGACGTGATCCGTGGACGAAATGCCGAGCTAAAAAGAGACCGCCGGTTTTTTCCGAACGACGATATCGTCCCTGGTGTCAAAGACCTGGGAAAATTCTGCTGCTTCTCTCAGAAACAGAGTGCCCGGGTTGTTAGCTCGTGGTCAAAGCCACTAAGAAAGATGCCGCCTTTCTCGCGACGGAGAGTACGGAATGCGTCGAAGATTACTCCTACCGCATTAAAAGAAAAGGGAGGTAAACCAGTCCGATTTAAAGTGACAGCCCAGTTACTCCCACTTCACATCCACCGGGGACCGAAAATTAAATAAAATGGGTGGGCCAAACGTCAAGAAAAGAATGAAGAGAGTGGACTAAGCTCTAGGCGAGTGCAAAGTTCAGAAAAAGAAAGTAGGGGGATGGTAGCCCCACCTTTTTGGGCCAAATTCTTTCAACTGGTTGGAAATCTCCATTTCCAGGGCCACATGATTCAATAAAAGTGGTGTCATTTAATTTCTCGCTTTCTACTTGCTACGACTAATAGCACGTTTCTAGGCAAAAGTCCGCCTAGAGTAATACCCAAGAAAAAGAAATCTCATCTTCACAAACGCCACAGTTGCAAATTGCTGTAAGACGTACAAATGAAATTTGGAAGACAACTGCAACATAAGAACTTGTAAGTGAGAAAATACAACAGTTCTGACAATTGTTTCATTTAAATCAGGTATTCGCGTTCTCTATTTTCATATAGCTTCTCTCCCAAAATATGTGACAGTCGTTATGAGATATTCGTGAAGAAGAGCGAGTGGTAAGTCTTTGGAAGGAAGTCTATCTTTACAACATGCGTTGATATTTGTTCCGTCTGCATAATAAAATACCAGTAGTGTACCACGTGAGGTTTTTACAAAACAACACAGCCTTCTGGGCATAAAAAGTTAGGGTTGCCCGGCATTTTCTTTTATATTCCATGACAATGGACATCTGGTCACTTTGTATTGTCCCTATGAATGTTCGAAAAAATCAACTTTTTTATTCACACTTTTCTCCTAATCATTAACTTATTTGTTTCATTGGCTCGTTTTCATGTTCCTATAATGATTCCCACCAGGCGTAGCAGTGCTACTTTGGAAGAATCCTCAAAAATCCTATTTTATACACGAAACTTAGTTTATGACTACATCTTTTAATCACACGTTTGCATAAATCACAAAAACTCGATTCCAGTCTAGTTTTCTTCATCTTGTACTTGACTTATGTACGACTGTACATTGTTTGATTGTGGGAAATTGATAAATCTTTGTCGCAGGTTACCTCTAGTATAGATTTTGCTGGGTACCGTGATAATAGGTAGGCATCCCTTTTAGTTTAACTTTTTTTTTTTCGGGGGAGTGACGAGTAGAGGTCCTTCTCTCTTGGTTGACATCTTGGCAGCTGTCCTTAGCAAGGTGCAAAGTTCCTAAAGTTGTAAAAATGTTACCACCTAACCCACGTCATACTATTTCCTTGGATTTGTTTACTGATTACTAGGACATATGAACTCTGTCATTTCCGCTATTAATTGTCTTTCCGGCCTACTTCATCGAGAATATCTGAAGATGTTATTTTTACTGATTACTAGGACATATGAATCTCTCTTGTATATTCCGCAAATACGAATTATGTTTCTTTATTTATATTCTTTCCGGTTTCTTTTAAATAACATTTTTTTTAAAACTACTTCAATCGAGAAAATATCTGTTTGAAGCGGGCTGTCGCTGTCCAGAGCGGTCCTAGAACCTCTCCAACTTTTAGGCGTAGCTTCTGATGCGAAGTCCTACGTCATTTGGGCGAGATGCTAATATTCAACAACTGCTACTTCCCGTGTTATACTGACAACATAGGCTTCAAGCTGGGCATTCCCAGCCAATTAGGTGATGTCCACTTTCTCCATTGGGTACTTATTGATTAGGTTGAAATCAGAATTGTGGACAGAACACATTGTATCAGGCAATAATAAGAAGATTCTGTCACATGCTGGACTTCAAAGCATGTATAAACTGCTCACTCAGCGCATAGTGTGCTGGCTTGGTTATGTCCGCCTCGTGGAAGCTGATTGCATCCCCGTAAATACTGGACATCTGGCAGATGACTAAACAACGGCCAGACAACAGCAGCTGAGGTACAAAGATGTGAGCAAGAGAGGCACGAAGGCAGTGAACATAAATTCGGCAATCTTTGGGGAGGGGTAGCTGCCGATCTCACTAAGTGACAATGTTCCCTGCGGCGCCCCTTAAGAGTTGGTGAAAAGAAGCTGTTATAACAAGCGGAAAAGAAAAGAAGCTGTTATAACAAGCGGAAAAGAAAAGAAGCTGTTATAACAAGCGGAAAAGAAAAGAAGCTGTTATAACAAGCGGAAAAGAAAAGAAGCTGTTATAACAAGCGGAACAGAAAAGAAGCTGTTATAACAAGCGGAAAAGAAAAGAAGCTGTTATAACAAGCCGAAAAGAAAAGAAGCTGTTATAACAAACGGAAAAGAAAAGAAGCTGCTATAACAAGTGGAACAGAAAAGAAGCTGTTATAACAAGCGGAAAAGAAAAGAAGCTGTTATAACAAGCGGAAAAGAAAAGAAGCTGTTATAACAAGCGGAAAAGAAAAGAAGCTGTTATAACAAGAGGAAAAGAAAAGAAGCTGTTATAACAAGCGGAAAAGAAAAGAAGCTGTTATAACAAGCGGAAAAGAAAATAACGCACCGAAAGAAACACGAGGCGAAACAACAAGGCTTTCACTTCAAGGGCGCATCATTCCCATAACCATTCATGACCTAGGGCGGTAATTAATATTTTAAAAAAATTTAGCTGCAGTAAAAATCCAAGCAGGTTTAGCCATAGTGTCAAAAAAAAAAAAAAATCAAATCTGCCTACATGAGTGAAAGCCGATTTAAGGAAATAGATCTCAAAGATGTCTTTACATTTGAATTTATCACACCTAAATTTGAGTATTTGTGAAAAGCAAAGAAGAGATCGGCGACGTGCAAGGTGGAAAAGGACGTGAATGGCGAGATCAAATAATGCAGTATTAAGGTCCTAAGGGTCTTGTTGGATTCGGCCTATACTGCTTGATAGAAATACAACAGAAGTGATTGCGTCATAAATAGGCTGAACTGCCCATGGAGGACTTCTGGTGTCGTGTATTGTGGTTCGCACTATTGACCTGCCATTGAAACATCATTTTTTGATGATGCGTAGATGGCAGAGCGGATAGTGTGATTCGCTTGCGTGGCTGGGCGGGGTTGTCGCGCGGAAGGTCCAGTGTTCAAATCCTGGGTAGGCCACTCATGTCTGTTGTTTTTCTGTTGTCTGGTGTTCTACTTCTTTGTTTCCTGCGAGTGCCTGATAACATACCTTTATATTTGTTTCATATTAATTTCATATTAATTTACTGTTTACAGGCCTCAGGTTTCCCTCCCTTATTTGTAATAAATGTTTGTACAATACCAAACCTACCCACTATCCTGTTCTCACTGTTCTAGTCTACTATCATTTACTGGACACAGTATTAAGGTCCTAAGGGTCTTGTTGGATTCGGCCTATACTGCTTGATAGAAATACAACAGAAGTGATTGCGTCATAAATAGGCTGAACTGCCCATGGAGGACTTCTGGTGTCGTGTATTGTGGTTCGCACTATTGATCTGCCATTGAAACATCATTTTTTGATGATGCGTAGATGGCAGAGCGGATAGTGTGATTCGCTTGCGTGGCTGGGCGGGGTTGTCGCGCGGAAGGTCCAGTGTTCAAATCCTGGGTAGGCCACTCATGTCTGTTGTTTTTCTGTTGTCTGGTGTTCTACTTCTTTGTTTCCTGCGAGTGCCTGATAACATACCTTTATATTTGTTTCATATTAATTTCATATTAATTTACTGTTTACAGGCCTCAGGTTTCCCTCCCTTATTTGTAATAAATATCCTCCCGGCCAGCTCGGCATCCCCAAAAAAAGATGCTTTGATGACCGGTCATTAGTGCGAAACGCAAGACAAGACCGGAACTTTACAAAGGGCAGCTTAGCCTTATTAATGACGCAATCACTTCTGTCGTTCCCCTATTATACAGTATATGTCAGTCCACACACGACAAAGACCTTGATACTGTGTCTAGTAAATGATAGAAGACTTAAGAACAGTAGTATAGAACATTCTATACTACTGTTCTTAAGTCTTCTATCATTTACTAGACACAGTATCAAGGTCTTTGTGTTGTGTGGACTGAACTACTGTTCTTAAAGTCTTCTATCATTTACTAGACACAGTATCAAGGTCTTTGTCTTGTGTGGACTGACATATACTGTATAATAGGGGAACAACAGAAGTGATTACATCATTAATAAGGCTAAGCTGCCCATTGTAAACTTCCGGTGTTATCTTGCGTTTCGCACTAATGACTGTCTTCAAAGCATCTTTTTTTGGGGATACCTAGCTGGCCGGGAGGATAGTGAGATTCGCTTGTATAGCTAGGCGGTGTTGTCGTACGGAAGGTCCGGGGTTCAAATCCTGGGTAAGCCACTCACGTCTGTTGTTTTTCTGTTGTCTAGTGTTCTACTTCTTTATTTTTTACGAGTGCCTGAAAACATACCTTTATGTTTGTCTAATATTTATTTAGGGTTTATCATCCGGTGTTCCGCGGTACGCTACTGTTCCTCGAGATGTAGATAAAGGTTCCTCGAGAAGTAGATAAAGGTTCCTCGAGAAGTAGATAAATGTTCCTCGAGAAGTAGATAAAGGTTCCTCGAGAAGTAGATAAAGGTTCCTCGAGAAGTAGATACAGGTTCCTCGAGAAGTAGATAAACGTTCCTCGAGAAGTAGATAAACGTTCCTCGAGAAGTAGATAAAGGTTCCTCGAGAAATCGTGATTGGAAAAAAAATTATCGTTTTATTGTCACATTCTTGTATAACACTGTGTTTTAAGCTACATTTTTTCGTTTATATTGCTTTGGCCTATAATGTTTAGTAGCTTTACTATACAACAGTGTCAATACATTTTCAAGCTGTATAAAGCGTTAATTAGAATCAGTTTACAACCTTTATTTAAATTAAATCTACCGAGCCCACCTCAGAACATTAAATTCAATTTTACCTTAAGCCAGTTATTTAACAGAAATATGATATGGTTACCTTGTGAGTTAAAAAAAAGTATTAAAGGGAAAGAAAGAAGTTGATTTCAAGAAAGGTAAGCTAAGCTCAACTACTGGGTAATTTTGTTTGTTTTTTGTTTGGTTTTTTTAAAGATAGTTTTGCTGAAAAGTCATTTCTCGTTTTAAATAAGGAACTAAACTACTTTTGCACATACCATGTTTCATTAGCGTCTTGTAGATGAGAAATTTCTGATAAGACTTTTAGGCCTTCTTGAACAAGGTAAAAAAAAAAATCAAGTAGGAAATTTTTACAAAGCAACAACCAAAAATGATAAAAGCAGAGAAGTTTCTTCTACCTACACTACTAACTTGCATTAGCGTTTATATCCTATGTGGGCAGGGAGAACCACACAACTAACATGTATTAGAGTTGATATCCTTTGTGGGCAGGGAGAACCACACAACAAGAATAGGCTAATAAACTGGCCAAATAAACAGATCCACAGAAACAAATCATTCTCTACTAAAAAAAAACTGTGTCAATTATTGTTGGACTATTATATCTACAACTTACTAATCAGACTAACACATCGTGAACTGTACATTTGTTTTGCAGAGTTCCCCGAGATCTGAAAATTATTTTTCAAGGTTTCTTCTTGGATAAAAAGATTGAAATAATGTAATTCAAAGATTATTAAAACTAGTGAAGCAACAGTCGTGGGCCCATGTACCGTAAGGAACTGAAAGAGACTGATGATCATGATCATGATGAATTCTTCAGAATCTGATGATTTCAAGAAGAAATTTGATAAATAGGATAACCAACGGCGGGTTTCTACGATTCATAATTGCAATGCCGCATTATTCTAGAGAAAGTTTCGGATTGTTTGTGAACCAATGGAATCTATTCCCCCCCCCCCCCTTCCCCACGTAATTCGCAGCTAACGACTTGTGGAGTCGCCTCAAGCATGTCAACAACTCAAGCTAGGGTAGAGCGACCGGTTTCAGTCTTAATGTTAATTTTAAATTCTCTGTGCCCAGCTAAGACAGCTGGTATGATTGCATCAATACTTTTTAAAAGAATGAATGATGAAGCATGATGGGCTGATTCTGGTTGTGACTTTAAATCTTTTGAAAATGTTTGAAGGAATGAAGACTTTTTTTTTCAAAGTTCGAGTGTGCGTGAAAATTTAAAAAAGAAAAATTAATTTAATTAGTCTGAGCGCGGAGCTGGAGCGGAGACGGGGCGGTGATTATCACTGATGGGATGGAGCTGGAGCGGAGCAATCTTGAAATTTGACCTCTAAATCCCTGCCCGAAATAATGAACATGTAACAGGAAACTTCTCTCCTATCAGAAAGTTTAACTTTATTTAGATAAATCGCTTTTATTATAAAAAGAAGACTTTTTTCAACGATTTGAACGAATTGTTGTCCTAATCTGAATCTTACTTTTTCTTTTTGCTGAAAATGGACATACGTTCACGTGACTTTTCTTGGTTAATTTATTTTTCTCTCTAGTTTTCATCTTCTCTATCTTTAATTCAACTGGCTTTTCCAAGTTTCCTTTCTGAACATTCTTTCAACCTAACAGGGATTTTGCTTACTCTTTTTAACAATTTGTGGTAGATTTGTTTTTTAAGAGATTAAACATGTTTCGACTCTCTCGTTTTCGCTATTTATATCAACCGTGTATTTGGTTATCAGTATCTTGTTCGTCACTACATTCAGGGGCTACATGTAACGTTGATTTCCTCATTCGTCTATTTCTTATCGGTCCAACATTTGACCCCAGTGAAAAGTTGCTTATCGTGTTGACACAAGCTTGTATTGTGCGTACGAGGAAAGAAAACAACATTGTCTGACAAGACATCTGTCTGACGGAGGCACGCAGATAAAGGCGATAATTAGATAATCTGTCGGGATAGACATCTGGGCGGAAGACATTACGCAAAGGAAAAAATGGTCACAATGTTGTGGGAGGTAGATGGGTGCAGCCGGAACAATATTACGCCTTATAAAGAGGTCACGCGTGGATATTATATTTAATTTTTTAAAACACGCGAAGGGATATTTGAATTAAACATCCCTACCCCTCTAGTGTTAAGAGCTAACTATTGGTTTGATTCGAAGCATCATCTGTGATGTGAACTGGAAACTGTACAATATAATGTAGTGAAATCCCAGACATAGAACACATAGAGACATCGCATTGTTCAGCGAACAACTCCCAAGAAGCCAGTGAGATATTGGACTTAGTATTCCATACTTATAACTGACAATTCATCGTATTTGAGCAACTCTGAAAACTTAAGAGTAAACCTGCATATTCAAATACAAGACTGGAAACTTAAAGGACCAGGACTTTAATATAACAAGACTGGAAATCTAAGAATCAGATTCACCAGTCATAAGAGGACTTTAACTCAAGTTTTCCCAGGTAGTAATTTCGCAGAGACACTCGTCATCAGAGGAATTAAATCTAATTTTCCAGACCAAAGTGATTCGAACAGCATCTAACCTATAGTGTTGTGTGTCCATTCTAGTATGTGCAGGAGATTGTGTATAACCCAATTTTGGGTAAGTTGTGAACATTTCTATTACCAACGAGAATTTATCATGTTTTCTTGCTAGTGGTTATATATGAGGCAGGCAACCTCAACATAAGAAAATAGTATATTCATGAACCACTACAGCAAGAGCTGGTGATTGTTTCTGACTAGTCGTGCGGGAATCCCGACAGCAGGGCGACCCTAGACTCCAACTGGAGCAGTGATGAGTGAGGATTACATCACATGTGCCTAAGGTTTAACGTATTATCTTGTGAGAATAATGTACCTTTTTTAATTGTAATTCTGGCAAATCATTATTCATGCACTCCAGACGCAATTTCCTAGTTAACACCCAGAAGGATGTGGGTGAATTTCCATCATATTCCATGGGTTACCCTGTGTGCTTGAGAATTTAATTCTTCTGAGAGGTTAACATTGGTTGGTGGAGCGCATGACAAGCGGCCTGTTAGTTTACGGCGAACAAATGTACTAAGTAAGCATTTGTTTCTTTCTATTTGTCTAAAGTTCGTGGTTACAAGCCATCAGACGATTTGTGGTACTAACTCAGCTAGTGTGAGAAAAAAAGTATCCACCATAACCGCCTACAGTAGAAAAGAGTGTGATGAAGGCTTTCGTCATCACAGAATTGATGAACCACAGCTGCAGGACTACTAATACAAGCTAAGTGCTAACTAAAAGGCACAAGAAAAAGGGACAATTCCAGTTAAACTTTAAGTATAAAGTTAAATTTCCACTTACGTCTCAATGATGAGAACGTTAAATCCATCAAAATTCCACTAATCGTTCCATACTTATTTTAACCTGTTAAAGGCTATTTCACCATTAAATTTGTTCTCTGTTGTTTTAAAACTAAACAATAATAGTTGATTAAGTTATATATGAAAACAAACGTATGAGCCAGAATAGTTAATCTATATATAAATACCTAGACAAATATTTACACTAAACAGAGCTATTCCTTATAAAAGGGATTTCGTTGGATTACACAAACTGGGGGCTTGAACGGACTAAACCATTGCTTAAACCCTCCAGAAAAGGCAACGGACCAGATAATAAGTTAACAAATTCCTCAGCCCTTAGCAGCTTTTGTTCTTGACTTCTGGGAATGAATATCTTGTGAAATCTCCCTTAAGGTAGAAGTGACATTAATCTTCTATTTACATCTCTGCCAAGAGTAATCTTGCGTGCAGGTAGATCACCTTGGAAGCCAATATTAGATACTCTTGAGTTTTGGTCACTGTTGGGCCACTACGGCAAAGCAGGGGAGGCAATCCGTGACATCTAAGTAGTTTGTATAATATCTCTGTAGAGGTATCAATATCTGTTTTGATGACCTCTGCTGGAATGCCATCTGGACCAGTTGCTTTTCCATCTTTCAGAAGCTTGATGGCTTTCTTTATTTATTCTCTACTTGGTTTTTCACAGCTGATTTGTAGCTCCTCTTCTGCTGGCTGGATGTCTGGGGGAATTAGTTGGAGCTGGTCTATTGAGAAGTTCCTCAAAATGTTCTGTCCATCTCTTCATTTGTTCTTGTATATTACTAAGCAATTTTCCATTCTTATCTTTTATGAGGCCATTTGCTTGCTTACGTCTCCCTGTTAGCTTCTTTGTGTTGTTGTACTTGTCCCTCATATTTCCTTTGGCTGCAGCTTCCTCTGCTTCCTTTGCCAACTCTTCAGTACACGTTCTCTTGTCGTTTTGATGTTTCTTCTTACTTCTTTGTTTGCTTCTATGTACACTTCATGAGCCTTGGCTTTGGAGATTCTGGTTTTGCTTTTGTTCTTTTTTCCCCCTTAACCAGCGGCACTTGGGCTTTCATCCCTTCGGCCCAATGACATGTCATTGCGAGGCTGGGGAGCCTGTGCACTTTCCTTCCAACTCGGTCAGGGGCTTCGCTTCTTCCCATCCACAGAGGGTTTATCTCAGGATAGCCGTTCAAGTTATTCAGTCAAAATCACGTTCGATGACACTCTTTCAAATGCTGACGCCCGGGCTTGAACCTTGAACATCTGATCGCCAGCGTGGTAACCATTACAACAGCGCGGCTCCCTTGCTTCTGTTTAAATCTGCTTTCTTATTTTTCCTGGCTTCTATGTTGTTTATGGTTTCTGTTGTTATCGATGCGTTGTGCTGATGTTCTCTTTTACTCAATACTTCTCCACATATAGGGTTAGTAAAAATGAAAAAAGAATGGATGATGGTAAAAGACAATTCACACACAGATGAAATGTAAAAAAATAGTTAATTAAATGTGCGAGTGAACCTATGTAAATAGTGAAATGATGATGTGATATCCGGTATTAAGTCTTACCACACTGATGATTACTTTACACTGTCTATGACCTTGTGTAAACACAGTCCGAGTGCCATGAAAAGCAAGCGCTGTCACTAACACCTGGACTGTCTGAGATTCCTCGACTTCCCCGACTGTCTGAGCAATACCGTGTGTGTTTATGTGAATACGTACGTGTGTGTATGCCGTGTGTCTACAGTTGCCACTTTTTACCTAAACAATTAAGCTATGTAAGGTCAAAATGCTTACCATACACTGGTCTGAGAGATAATCTTCCTTGACCTCGTCAAAGTGCAAACAAGACATTACATGAGGTGTAGCTTCGATGCTGACATTATAGTACTCGCCAGGTTCATCGTCTTCAATGTTACTGTTGTTTTTTATTATCACACGTCTAAATGATGTTGTATCCACTGCCTGGTTTAGCTTCAAGCTGATTTTAATTCTATAGTATGGGATGTTTCTCTTTAACTGTTGCTGGAATACATTAATAATTAAACTTGGAGTTGTGCAGGTGAGATGTACTGTTTGGTGATATATTTATTGTGATGTCGTAGACGTGATGTCTGGGGGCACATTGACCGTGAATACAAGCAAAACTGTGTGATGAATTGCACTATCGGGTAGTATATTTATTGTAATTAATTTACAATAATGTGTAGGTAAAACACGATGTCTGATGGTATATGTATTGTGACTATACCTCATCACTCCGTTAAGGGACCTTAGGATGATGTAAAATTATGGTCAACAAATATCAGAATTCTGTAAGTGAGGAACATTGATGTATTTATTATAATTAATTTCCAGAACTACCCGTTCAAGAGGTTAAATTTCAAATTTATCTTGACAGCAATCTGGACAAAGTTGGAGTCACAGACGACGACAGCAAAATAAAAATATTAAAGGTCTTATGATTTTTAGGAACT
Organism: Oreohelix idahoensis; assembly: GCA_024509875.1. Lineage (NCBI taxonomy): Eukaryota > Metazoa > Mollusca > Gastropoda > Stylommatophora > Oreohelicidae > Oreohelix > Oreohelix idahoensis. The sequence goes on from JAMPIV010010945.1 coordinate 118,040, forward strand.
ATGGGGAAATTAGTCCAACAAAGAAAATACAAACCTTAACCTTAAATGTGAAGGAAGTCCTATTGTATGGCACTAAACATGGACAACAACAAAAACGGTAATAAAGCACTTACATGGTGTCATAAATATCTGCTCGTGTGGAAAACAGCGATTAAAATATATGACAAGATAACCCACGTAGAACTGACGGAAAGAACAAGAAAAATACTGATGGAACGAGATGAGAGGAGAAGACACAGGAACTTCATAGGGCAGACACAGAGACAGCGAGTTAAAGCATCATAAGGTATTAGAGATTCTTGAATCTACAGGTAAGGCAAATAGATGGAGATCATTAAACACACAGGTAGTAGATATAAAATATATGTAGAAAACATGACAAGGCCATACACAGATAGCACAGGACATGACGACTTGCAAGGTATTTGAAATGACATTCACTCATAGATGAGTTGAAAATTTACGTTTACATGAATGAATACATTATTAAAAAGTAGATGAGAAACAATGCCTGTATTTTGCTTGTTGAGTATAAATATCGTTTTTCTGACCAGACAAGCAATGTTTCTGGGCACATATGTATTTTTCTATGTCTAGCGGTCATTTTGTGAAATAATTATTGCCTGTATAAGTAAAACGTGCTTTGTGGTGGCACATCTTGTGATTCTCGCATCGTGCGGTAAAATATTTATTGTGAATTAATCTATATATATATATAAACAATGAATTATATATATATATATGTATGTGTATATATATATATATACACATACATATAAATATATATATATATATATATATATACAATATATATATCAAAGTTCCGTTGACAGGGCAAACGTAGGTCAGTCCCAGATAATAATGAATGGGTTTTATAAGCGCGAAAGTGGGAAATGAATGTTTGTGTGATCTGGTTTTTTTAATCCTATTGTTAAGTTGGAAAAGATCACACATGTGAAAAAAAAGTCGAAAAAACAGAATGTCTTGTGAAAAAAGGTCGAAAAGCTGAGGAGAGGAGTGCAAATGTTAATTATTGTACCGTGTGAAAAAAAGGACGGGTCGTGTGACAAAAGGCGGGACAAAATAAGAAATAGTATAAATAGAAGAGTTGTGGGCGATATGGAGAGATTTGAGGATTTATGATTCCAAGGATACCATGATTTTTTAGACTAGAGGATTTTTACAGATAGCGTTAGGTGAACTTCGTCTTTGAGGATACCAAGACAAGTTTTTGAGTAGACAAATCAGTATTATATTCTATTTGGATACCGTATACATATATTTATCAGTTGGATTACATATTTTTTTACCTTGGATAACCAATCATCATTGATAAATTTACAGTGTTTGTCTAATGACATCAATAAACTCTAATTAAATTTTTCTACATTGCTGTTTGTGGAACTTTACAGTAATTTCTTTTGGATATACGTTGTTATGCTGAAACTGTTTTGCTTATCACCAAACTCAAAGGGAAGAACATTCCTGGGTTGAAAAACTGAGTAAAGGTCAAGTATTACCATCTCTGGCGGAAGGCCAGTTAGCACTTGAACCACCACAACATATGAAGGATTAACTCTGACTAAATAAAATCAATATAACTACTAGTGCCGTATAAATATACACGGCCACATATTACACTAATTGGCGCCGTGACCTGCCCTTTTCTTTGGTGAAGACAGACAGGCATAATCAATAAAATGGATCCAAGCCTAGAACAACAGCAGCAACAACAAGCGTTGTATATGCTACAGCAACAACAACAACAGGCGTTATATGCACAGCAGCTACAACAGCAACAGGAAATGCAACAGGCAAACGTCCATCCTGCTAACATACTCTTACCTGTAGAGGCCGAACCCACAACGACCGCGTTGCAACGGATAACAGGCACGCTATCCAATGTAGATCACTATAATAAATATAACCAAATTCGCTCGGTTATAACCCCCTTCACGGGCGATTCTAACACATTTCGGAGATGGCTAATGAACAGACACAGATATACGAGCAACAATACATATTGCCGGAGAGAACCAGAGAGCCACAATACATATTGCCGGAATGAATCAGAGAGCACACCACATAACTACAATAGAAGATCCCAGATCAAGTATCGAGACGACAGCAACAACACGGGTCACATAGCCACTGTCGACAGCCACTGGAACAGTCTTAATAAAAGAGCTTGTCGCATAGCTGTTAGAAATTTTATCAATGGAATAAAACAACGAAAGATATGGGAAGTAAATAATGTTACAACGACTGACCAACAAACATGTATGACAACAACAGAAGATGGAATGAGGGTACATATCAGACCAATACAACAATGGAGGAAACCACCTAACATACATCACCAGGTCGGTTTTGTTAAATCAAATGACACGCGATGGGCCCCCATGATTAATAGTCAACCAAAAGAAATAAACGAACTACAAGTGAAGAAAACAAAAATGATTTGTATTGCGACACAAACAAACGTTGACAGTTCAAGTCAGGTGAATGACCCAGAACTACAAGTGAAGAAAACAACGATGATCAGTGTTACAGCACAAACAGACGTCGACTTTAACACCGCCGCAACAGATACTAGTACACCAGAAACAATAGACTTCAACACATCTGACGTACACACTCGACAAGCATTAAAACAGTTTCCCAGGCAGACAAATTCATACGAAATCCCATTTACAGAACCAAGCGTACAAGAGTTGAAAAAAGAGATAAAAGCAATCCTGAAAGAAGGTGACCTCAACACATTCACAACACGAAAGGTGTGTAAATTACTGGAGGACAGGTTTGCTGTTTGTTTGTTTGTTTGTTTGCAAGACGAAAAGAAATTCGCAAGTTGGTGATAAATACGTTTGAACAAGATGACGAGAAAAACATAGTCACCAAAGCTCATGCAGCACAAATTTAGAAAGCTACTCATCGCCCGATAGCACGACCAGTTTTATCTAATGGCAGATCCATACATAAAGCCACATTGAACCACTATCATTCCACAGATACGTCAAAAACCTCACACAGAGAATCTGAGAACATAAATACATATTGCCGCAGAGAATCGGAGAGCAACAATATAAATTTAGACGAACACACAGACAACGCTGTTTCCCAAGCAGAACGGCACACCTCTGAACAAGATAATGATACTCGACACACAGCACCGCCTAATGATGAAAACGCAGACAGCGCTACATGCACACTTGCGGAAGATATTATTCTTCCATCACCTCCATTCCGACATGAATCTGACCTAGATACAGCAGATCCCGAGAGTGACCACGACAGTGTGATCAGTCCAGACAACACTGAATTTCACACAGCAACGAAGCGCCCACATTATGGAACAACAGATGACTCCCGACCGTTAACAAAATTTGTCGGGTTACCTCAAGACCAAGTACGTATGAAATTGCGTGGAAAACGCAGACAGCCCCACAACACGCAGCATGAGGTGCACCATTTCAACACTATTTCATCCTTACCCTCGACAACTGCAGCCATCACCCACTCTACAGTGCGAAATACGCCATCCTCTTGTGATCAACGATTGACGAGGAAAAAAGTTCTCTTGATGGAAATCGCCAACTTCCTCATGTCAAATTTGTAAACGTCCAGTTCAACGATTATTGGTTTATTGGGGAATCAATATTCTCTAATAACAAAAAGGTACTCACCCAGCTATTGTACCCAACGAGTACTCTCTCTACAAATAGTACTCTCCCTCGTTACCCCCATCATCTAAAGTCACTAGTATCCATTTTTTTTGGTAGGAATTTTTTTTTCCCAGAAAGATGTCAGCCTCAGTCAAGATCCTGCTGATGATAGTAACAGTTACGACGTCTATAACACCCAGATATACTTACAAATTAATTATGGCGTGACGCCACTGTGTTTGAGTTTTATACAATTATTTAAGTTTCTTTGTCGACATGGACTGTCATTAGGACTACATCTTTTACACCGCTAAGTCAAGAAATTTAAGAACTTTCGCAAACATTCGCAGATCTACTACACTATATTATCCAGGTTAAACAGAATTTAAATTATCTCATTTGTACAAATTACACCACATTTGCCTTTGAAAATCTTTATAATAGGACTTATGCTTTACTACAGTTTTTATTTTTTTTCTCTTCCTGATGAATTTTGTGACAAAAGCGAACACATTATACGCACACACATATTTTTCCTTTGTGACACAGAGTTTTTTTTTTTTTTTTTGTCTTTTTGTGTTATGGAAAGACCGTTTTATAATGTTCAATCGCATCGAGAATGTATTTTGGCGATTATTCTTCCCTACACATCTAAACGCCTGTCCATCTCCTGTCACCGTCTCCGACATGCTCCATCACAGACTGATCGTTTCTAAATCGACGCCCCGTTCCGAGCATTCCCCACTATTCAACAGGAATTGACCTATGTTAACGTGTCCATCAAATTCTATAAATACTTTTTTGCAGTCTGGGAAACACCCCTTCTCGCATTCCTGAATCCAGTGAGACACACCAGAGGTCATGACCTGACACACTAGAGTGTCAGGACTATTGATTTTGCCTAGCATAATTGGTGTTTTAAAAGTTAAGCTGTTTTGTGTATAACTACCATATGTACGAGAAGATGAGATGTCCACAGTGGACATCGGTGCAAGATAATGAGGACATTGTTACCCCCACTGACACAGCTAACGCCCCTAAGACCCCCGAGTACATTCCCCCATGACTGACATTCGTTTCCCCTCGCCACCCAACGGTGTTTAAAAACCCATCACTAATACACTCCATACTCTTCCGTCATTTATCCCAATATACAACAATATACACCCCACTCTATAACCACAATAATAAAACTGAGACGATATATAATATATTTTCACCTGAATTTTGACTTGGTGGATATGCAAGTATTTTTGGCAAGATTGGGTAAAAACTTATATGCTAAATTCAACAAAACACAGTTTTCGCGGAAATGCGAGAATTACTACAAACATGTTTAAATGCAAACCATGACGAATTTCATCGCGAAATTCGCTAACATTGATAACGGATATGTGCACATGTTGAGAAACCTTAATTGAGAAATAAACATCACCATTATAATAAAACCTGTATTTTTGCTGACCATTTGTCACGTCTCGCGTCGACTTTGATAGCGGAACGCTACCAGTAACGATGATTGAGCTAGAGAGCGGAAGATGGAGGGGGGGGCCAACTTTGTGGTGGGAGGCCAGGGGTCGGGCGTCGCGGGGTGCTGGGGGTTTTGAATTGTGGAGTGTCATCGGATCAATAATATACGACACGTCAGGACAAGCTATTAGTTTGCAGATAGTATCGCTTTTCCCTGTACATTACTCTTCTGTAGTCAATGCGCCATCATAATATGTCTTATGAGGAGGCCCTAGTTGTAGCAATAGTGAACGGTTATTAACGCGCTTTCACATCTTTCATCATCATTTAAAATGTAGCGCTTTATCTTATCATGGAGGACTCTATGCAACAGTAGGGCATACGTATGTAGAGTATATAGCGCCGAGGTAGGTACACCTTATATTGAAAAATACACAGAGGGCACATTCACATATTGACAGGTGTCTACCAACCGTGGGGGTGGGTCACATCATACTCGATGTATTTATATCGCCGTGTGCCGAGTGTTACTTATTCGACGGTATTGACGGGTGTGAGAAGATGGCGTGACGAACGCGACACAGATCTAACGATTCATGGGGTGTGGCTCTTCAGAGACCAAATTGCCAATGAGTCTGATGGGGGGGGGGGTAGGTGGGAGGGGGGGGGATGGGTTTGAGGGGGTTGGGGGGGGGGGGGATGGGTTATTGGGTGGTGCCAGGAGTGAGGTCTACTTGTGCATGATTGTGATATCGTATGTTCACATAGATAGATGGGACTGCAGCCCGCGACAGAACTCAGTTCGCGGCGTATCCTAGAGGGGTCTGTGCAAGGGTTGTTTGGGGAGTAGCGAGAGACAGACAATACGGGTACACATTTGACTGGGCTGCAGACACGCTCGCATTTACTTGTGGAGCTTTGTTGAGTAATACGTGAGTGTGTGAGTGTCTATATTATTCTTCATGCCCAGGCAGTTGGGAGGGGAAAGCGAACGGCCAGTTAGGCAGGTGACGAGATATGTGTAGTTTATGCGGACTGGAGCGAGCTTTACTATATTTAATATACAAGAGGGAGAGACGGGTGAGTGTTCGGGGTCTAGGCATCGCTCTTTTTTCGCGCTATGCGGGTTATCTAAAGTGCTAGGTGGGAGGAAGGGGTCGTTCAAGGAGTATCTTAAGATAGCGAGGGGCGTATACACTACAGACGCGCGGAAGACACGGCGACACACGACGTGTCACTCAGTGTAACAAATCGGTTTGGATTTCGAGTGAGTACGAATGTTACGAGAAAGTACGTCGTGCGCGCTCTATTGAGCAACCATGTTATACTAGAGACTGGTTTACGCGTGTCAATATTTCTAGCATGGTGAGCGAGGAATATGGGCTGTCTATCACGGAGATATCAGTACTATGATAGTATTGGTAATGCGGGGTTACTCACCGGGTACTGTCTGTCTATAATGAGGAGTGTGACGGAGGTTCTGTACTCTGGTGCTAAATGCAGCGTGAGCAGGAGCTCGTCGTTGGGGGTGGGGAAGTGTTTAGAGACAGGAGCTATAGAAGAGGTTGGTAGTGTTCTCATATGAGGAGCTATGTCGTGGGAGTACACGACGTATTAGAGTACGCTATTGGTAAAGTGGGGTGGATGAGTGGGGAGTTTGCATCGGCTAGGATGTCGATCATGAGCGGCGAGCGTTGTCTTACGTTAGCTCATTTGCCTCTAGTGATGATATGATAGGAGTAGCGAGCCGGCGAGCTGGTCTACGGATTATATGGGTCTGAGGCGCGAGAGAATCGTTGAGGTCTCTTGTGCTGGGGCAGAGCGAGGCCTGTGGTTAGTATCTATCTGTTCTGTCAGAACAAGCTTACTTCTACATCATGGTGTTGTCAATAGAGGTTTATACGAGAGGAGCTATTATGAGAGTGAATTCTCTTGAGTCCACAAGAGCAACACAATCTAGTTATTTTTTGCCAACATTGATTTTAATTTTCTTTTTTTTTCTTATTAGATTTTCTGAATTTGGCGTATTAGGGCACTCCATAACCGCTTGTTGTGAAGAGAGAGTGCGTCTGAACGAGTTGGCGGAGTGAGCGTGTTTGGTCTATATTGTTGCAACATTCTATTTTTATCATGAGTATTGGTAGTAGGTTTATCATTATGGTGGGAGAGTTGACTAATGCGACTGGCTGTTGATTGACATGGCATTGTATGATAACAGTTGTTACAGGAGTGATCTGTGGTAGGTATTGTTCAGTGCCGAGTAGCTCTATGTAGCAATCTGTGGTCGTAAGGGTGGTGGGAGTTAACGCGAGAAAGTATTATATGGGAGGTGCGGCGCATCTGGCTGTTAGTAGCTGTGGCCTGTATATATTGCATGACGGGTGTGGATCTATTGGGCGGGGGGGCGGGGGGGCACCTCGGTGGTTATGAAGGGTTTAAACTCGGAACGAGGTTTATGAGGGGGAAAAAAGATATACAGTGTATCCGACGTTATCTACAAGAGGAGTACTACGAGCGCGACAGGAGTGTGTTTAGTTTGTCGAGGACTTTTACGGGGGAAATTAGCAGAATCTGTGGGAAATGTGAAGAGATACTTAGAGATAGATGAGGTTGGTTCGGTCAAAAGCGATTCTCTCCTTCTGACACCATTGAGAGCGTTGTGGGTCACGGTGCACGAGTGAGACGGTATGGTGAGCGCGTGTCGTGGTGAGCGTTGTGTTCACGCTAGCTTGTGTCGCGGCGGCTGCCGCCTTTTCTCGCGCTAAGCATGTAGATACACTGGAGTGCTGATGTATAGGCAGATATGAGAAGGGCGGATAAGGGGGTCAGAGGAGCATGTAACTGATTACGGGCCGCAGAAAAGGGAGGTTTCTACTTATACTGTGGTACTCTTCTACTCAAGATCAGAAACATGGCAGTATATTATTTGGCGTTAGGGAGTTGCGAAAGGTCGACGGGTTATCGTGGGAAGTACTATGTGGTTTGAGTAGACAGGGAGCATCACGGTGAGGTCACAAGTATCTGGGCCAGAAAGTACATCGTATATTTGGTAAGTCTTTTATAAGCGCGAAAAGTGGGGAAAATGAATGTTGTGTTAAACATGGTTTTTTTAATCCTATTGTTTAAAGTTTGAAAAAGATCACAACAGTGGAAAAAATAGCGAAATAACAGAATGTCGTGTGCAAAAATGTCGAAAAAGCTGAGGAGAGGAGTTCAAATGTTTAATTATTGTACCGTGTGAAAAAAAAAAAGACGGGCGTTGTGAAAAAAGGCTGGAAAAAATAAAGAAATAGTATAAATAGAAAGTGTGGGCCGAATATGGAAGATGTTTAGGATTTTATATTATTCCAAGGTCCATGACTTTAGTCTATAGGAATTTTTTAACAGATACGTTCGGTGAACTTCGTCCTTTTTTTTTTTTTTTTTTTTTTTTTTTTTTTTTTTTTTTTTTTTTTTTTTTTTTTTTTTTTTTTTTTTTGTTTTTTGTTTTTTTATTTTTTTTTTTTTTTTTTTGAGAGGATAACCATGACAAGTTTTTGAGGTTAGACAAATCCAGTAATTATATTTCTATTTGGATACCGTATACAATATATTATTCTGTTGGACTACATATTTTTTTTTTTTTATTTAACCTTAGATAACCAATAATACATTGTGAAATTTTCAGATGTTTGTTCTAAATGACATCATCATATTAGGTATAGCCTCTAAGTTGAAATTTGTATTTCCAGAGTTTGCTGTTTGTAGATCAGACGACTTTACAGTTTAATTTCTTTTGGACTATTACGTTGGTTATGTAGAAAACTGCTTTGCTTATGTCAATCGCCAAGATATCTCAGAGTAATGGGGCTATAAAATCAGAGAAACAATTAGGCTGGAGTGTGAACAACTGAGTAGAAGGTCAAGTATTTCCGCAACTCTTCTGTGGCGGCCAGGCCAGTTAAGACACTCGGAAACCACTCCACAACTTTATGAATTATTATCCTTCTGATTTAATTAAAATCAATACTAACCACTAGTGCCAGTATAAACATATTACTAGCGGCTTTCACAATATATATATATTATTATTATTATATATTATATATATAAGATATTTATAATTTATTTATTTTTATATATATATTATATATATATATATATATATATATATATTTATATATATAATATAAGTATACATAGATACAATATATAAAATATATTGGTTTACGCCACAGATCTTTCTTGAGGCAATATAATAATATATAATCCTGCCTTGATTGTACACTTTAATTTTGTAAGCAAAAGGTGCATGAACTCTTGAATTTGGCGGAGGGTCATTTTACAATTGGGTTTGTTTGATATGGCCGGGGGTTCTCTTTGTCTTAACCAGACCGTCGGTTTATTTATTATTAGGACCTCCATGTTGGCTGGTTTTTTTGATCGCTTATATGGCTTAGAGGCTGATGTCAGGTCTTTCTTGGGAATGGTTTGTACGGCTGAGTTGGAGGAATATGAGTGTGGGGGTCTCGAGGGAGCCATGGATAGAGGGGCGGGCGCGGTGGGTTGATGCGGAAGTATCTTGGTGCTTGGTAATGTGTCCCAGGACGGGATTGGGGGCTGGGGGGTGCGGCGCGAGGGATGTGGAGTTATGGAACTCGAGGGGGTCAAGCTACGTTGGGCTGGGCTGGCGCATGGTGTCGAATTTAAAAAGTTAGAGGAAAAGGAGGGAAGTTGCTCGGGAGAAGGAGGGGGGGGGGGGACTTCCGTGTTCCATGAGTCTTACAAGAGGGTGTTCTGGGGGGATCGGAAAGTGGAGACAGCGCGTGATTTTCGTGCGGGTGGGTACCGTGGAGTTCAGGGTTTGTTGTCGGGTGGAATAGGATTGTCTTCGGATCGGTCGGAGTTGTTAGGGTTTTGATTCTAGAGAGGATGAAATTTCCCTTCTTTGTGGGGGTTGGGGGGGGGCATGTGCGCGTATGAGCGGCCTTGGAGCGGGTGTGGAAGTTGTATGGGTGGGAGTTATTTCGTGGAAGGGAGGGGAAGGGGTGATCTTTGTGCTGGGGCTGGTCTTGTTGCTGATGTATGTATGTGTGGTCGGCGGCAGTTTGTTATGATTGGACTTTTTGTAGACCTGCTGTGCGTAGAGGTTTCGCCACTGGGGGGGCGGGGGGAAACGGCGTCTACTTGCCGGGTTACAGAGGGCAGTTTACAGGCTGAGTCATGCGTGATATTGCATCTCTCTATGTTATTTATTTTTCCCTTGCTAGTGCTGCACGGTCACAGGGTATGTGGGAAGGTTATACAAAGTAGTGATCTCAACAAGTGTGGTCATGGACGCCTCTCTCTGGTCTGGATCGTATGGGTTATGGTTGAAATTCATCATGAGTTGCACACACTTCCGAGACAGATCGGACGTCCGGATGCAGAGGGTTGTTGACACCTTTTGCTATTAAAGTGAACTTAGATAGTGGGGGGGGGAACATTGCCGGTTGATGGAAATAGTTGCCAGATAGGGGGAGTGATCGGATTCTGATTCTCTGCTTGACTATGTGTGCAGTAATAGGATGGTCGAGAAGAGTGGTAGAGACACTTAGTGCGTCTGTACTCTTGTAGATCTTCTAACTTCGTTTAACGCTGTACACAGCATGTGCAGTTGATCTCTGGTTTTCTGATTAATATGAGAGGGTTGCAAACACATTACGGGGGAGGGGGGTGAATGATATTGGCAAGAATCGCGTATACTCTACATGAGTTGCATACAGTGCACCTATTGACAGTGAGGAGTGTACTTGTGGGGGAAGGACCGTGCAGAGAGCACATTTTGACTCTGTCAACTCAGAGTTGGTCATACATGGACTAAATTGTAGGCTAGGGGGCCTGGCTGCATAACGGTCTTCAGAGACACGTTCACGTGGGTTTCTAATTCACACGGCACTGGACGTGCGTATATTCATTCACTGGGGTTGTGTCGGCATCTTCTGTGGATGTGTCAGATACTATGGACAGAATCATCGTGACATACACATCACCCTGCACGACAAACCATTTCGAGCGACACAGGAGACATACGTTCATCCATCGTAGGACGGGAAGATCGAGTGCAGTGACTAAAAGCGATCGAGTGGGGACCACAACTGTCTAGAGTATAGTCCGTATCTGGGTCGCTCGTACTGCACTCTGATCAGGCTCTACAACCGTTGTCTGAACGAGGGGACGGGCGCTGCCACATGACAGCAAACTATGAACACGCGCGTCGCTTAAGCGGCAGGTGCGCGCTTCTATTCGTTACTCGCACGGGGTGGGTGCGACTTCTAGTGAGAGGGACGATCTAACGCCAGCGCGACGAGGGCGATGTGGTGTGAAGAGCGAACTAATCAGTTAACGCGTTTCTTATAGTTTGATTATGTTCATCTTTATCTACCTCTAGACACTTTATCTCTCTTATATGCTGAGGGGTGTGACCACACATATTTCGTTCAGTGCATACAGGTGTCTATAACTCGTGGACGAGGGAGTGTTAGGGAGGTGAGTAAGTATGGGTGTGGGGGAAGAGGACGGGGGGGGGTGGGAGAGGGGGGAGGGATTTATGGTTCTGATTTTAGAGTGGTTGGTGGTTTTTGGGGGGGGGGGGGGGGGGGTGGGGGGGGGGGGGGGGGGGGGGGGGGGGGGGGGGGGGGGGGGGGGGGGGGGGGGGGGGGTAGCGAGGGGATATTCATAGGGCTATGGGGGATACCATGTGGTGGTCTACTACAATAGGAGGTGTACTGGTGCATTAGATGGTGGTGTGAGGGAGTGTGCACAGTGAGTGGGGTGTGAGACGCGCGTTGATGGTCAGCAGGAGAAAGCGGGTTGGTGTAAGGGTGGACTGAGTATGGCGACATGGACAAGGACAGTGACAGAAGGGGTATACTGAAGCGGAGAATGGGAGATTGATATGGAGGAAGAGTTAAAGTAGTTATGTGTCATTAGTACAACAGGTGAAAGGGCAGGGTGATTGGAAGCACTAGAGTGTACACATCATTGCACATTATGTAGCCAGTGAATTCTATGTATGGGAGCGAGGTGGGGTGAGTGGAGTCATGATGTTTATGTTGGAGTATGATAAGGGTATTGTTTGCGATTAGGATACAACTGGTAAGATGCTAAGTGTGATGTGTATAAGATATTATCTGCTGTGTTGGTTCAACTGGAGTAGTGAGGGAGTGTTCAAGGGCCGATGGCAAGTCGAGTAACGTGCGTGATTAAGTAAGGACAATTCAGAGGTTGCATGAAGTGAGTGTGGCGTGAGCTTATATGACTGTTGCTATTAGTGGCTTGTAGATCCCTGGGGGGAGTAGGGTACGGGTTCGGTCGTTACTCAGTGTGTAGTGTATCTGAGATGCTAGTGTTCCAGGTTGGTATTATGTGTTAATACGTTTGAGCTCTATCGTTAGGTCTTTGTGATCTGTACTATGTGACCACAGGTGTTGTTCTGTCTGTGTGTGCGTGATGACGTGAGGATGTATGTAAGTATAGATGTAGGAGGGCTTATTTTGTGAGGGTAGTGAAGTCATGATCTGCTATCAGTGTCTGGATTGGAGGGCGGGACAGGGTGAGGCACACATGTGGTGGTAGAGTGAGGTATGGCAATAGTATTTAGGTCTTCTGTCTCTTACATACGGAGCTGATGATCTTAGGACACTGGGAGTGTGGGTACATGTGTCTATATGGATAATTTATTGGAGAGTAAATAGTGGAGTGTTGATATTGTGGGGGGAAGAAACATGGTTGATTTATGGTATAGGATCTAGTGTAAGGTTTCTTTACTGTTGATACTGCGGGGTATACACAGCTGGATGGTATTGGGGAGTGGATCGTCAGTTCGAGTGGATCTATCTGTAATCTTTAAGGTCAGTGGACCTAGTGTACACGTGAGTGACTGGTGTGGAAGCGGGGGGGATGGGATGTGATCATGTTAGGCGTGTATATGTGCTATATACTCTGTGCTATAATCAGGGAGAGGTACAGTATACTTGGGGGGTGTGGTATATGAGTGGGGGGTGTGGTGGGGATATGGAGGGTGTTAGTTTGGGGATAACGATGCACAGTGTGAGGGGGGGTGTCTTATTGTGGTGTTGAGGATGTATAGTAGGTCGACAGAGGGGGATGGGCGTGAGTAGTGGTGCTAGACATGTCAGGGGGTGTGAGTGGATTATGGTGGTGTGCAGGGACACATGGGTTGGGGAGTGAGGTGATGGGGAGAGGATTTTTTGGTTGAGTGTACGCGTTCGAGTAGTGACAGGACGTGCACTCATGGTGAGTGACGTCGTACAGTAGTGGACAATGGTAAGCGGGGGGGATTGGGACAATGCTGTCATAGACACGGTGAGTGGAGTAGTGAGACATTTAGTAGGGGGATATAGTGCTTGTAAGGGAGATGGGTGATAGGAGACATTGGGTATTAAGGGCTGTATCACAGGGTACTGTATATGTGTAGACTGTATAGGTGAGTTGTAGATAGTACGAGGAGAGTGAGAGGATATGGGTGGAGAGTGGTCGTGTGTCTGTGGTGTATTCGTCTGTAAGGGGTGGTGTGTCACGCTATGGCAGATAGGGTAGCGATGCGGATAGTTGGACTTGTGGTGCATAATATATGATGAGCATGTTGGGTGGGCGATCGGATGATTTATACGTTGTGTGTGCTAAGAGAGAGAGATGGTGCTAGGCAGCGCAGTAGGGATGAGTGTGGGGTGCATGAGGTTAAGGTGGTGTATGCGTGACAGCGTGTGATTGGAGTAGTGTATAGTGCACAGAGATAGCGTGGTATTCCGGAAGTTCAAGAGGATGAGTTAGATGGAGAGGGGAGAGGTAGTACATTATGGAGCTAGATCAACAATTTATTGGTCTACATTGAGAGTGTGAGAAGCGTCACTATTTTTAAAATCAGAGGGTGGAGCGGCGAGTAGAGCGTGGGGAACGGAACTGAACATGGACTGGTCAGATCGTATAGCGAGATACAGACTGAGCGGGACGAGAGACACATCAAGTGTCGGGCGCTAATCTGTGTTCTAGGGGGTCGATATATGTAGTTAGATATCAGTGCATTGAGATCTATGACGATCGATACGACATTGGATATATGTAGAGTCTTGTAGGTGTGAATGTTTGATGATGTTGTGTACATGAAAGAGAATACTAGGATTGCAACATTGGCGGGTGGGGGAGAGATTGTTCGTAAGGGGGGATGGGGGGGGGATGGGGGTTTGGATGGGTGTTGGGTGTGTTGGAATAATTGGATGGGGGAGGATGTGTTGAGGATGCTACTTACGGCGGTGCACGTGTTCTTGATTATGAGTATCGACATGTGGTTTTTATTTTGTGGTGATTTGTCCGAGTAGTTATTGGACTATATGTGTTTATGACACAGAGGGAACAACACTGTACACTACCCCCCCTCTGACTTATTGGGGCGTGTCGAGACTCCGCCCGCCCCTCTAAGCGTATTAGGTCTGCCCTAATCGATATAAGTTGTCACATAGACCCACCAGCCCACATTTATGTAAGTATTTGTGCCCTGTTCAGTATCACGTACTATACCTGCCTTTTTGGCAGTGAGAGAGGATTTGTTAATATGATAAATCTAATGCTAGTACTATTTTCCAGCTTCCAGTGACGATATAACGTTCTATCTGGACAGATTTGAACGGTCATGTAAAACACATAATATAGATAAATCACTATATGTTGATCAATTGTTGAATATACTTAAAGGTGAAGCTCTGAGTATGCTAAGCATGGTAGATGAGCCTGACAAGAACAATTATGAGGTTGTCAGGGCCGCCTTATTAAAGAAATACCAACTTAACGAAGACGGCTATCGTCTTCAATTTAAAAATATGTTGCCAGAAACTGGGGTAGAATTCTCCGAAATTATTGCAAAAATACGTCTCACGTTTTCACGTTGGGTTGAGCTGTCTAAGACAGAACATACATTTAAAGCACTTATGGACTTAATACTTAGAGACAAAGTTATGTCTTCTGTCAGTGAGTCTTTTCTTGCTTTCCTTCATGAGCGTAAGCCTAAAAACATAAAAGAAATGGAAGAATATTGTTGCCAGTATGTCACTGCGCACCCTCATGTAACCATTAGCAACTCTAAAGTGAAAGAAGGTTTGCCAGTTGCTTCGGCAGCAGCATATGGCCCAAACTTCTTCCGTAAATTTCAGGGTACTCAACAAAATTTTGACAAGAAAAGTAACCGTAAGTATGCTCAGAATCAGGGCAATCAATCACATAGCGGTTCTTCTTCGAAGAACTGGAGACGGGCTGACAGTCCTCGTTATTCTGTAACCAATAATTATAGACATTTTAGAAGAGGTTATAATAATAGAGGTTGTCAAAACTATTCTTCGCGGAGACCTCAATACCAAACTCATAGATGTTCTCATCAATATGGAAATGATAATGATAACTATGGAAACTGGAATTCAAACCAGGATAACAGTTACAATAGAGAATACAATGATAATTTCAGAGGCAATAATAGTCGCGGTAGATCTCAACACAAAAAGAGATATCAGCAAGCAAACGCTGTACAGCAAGAATCTCAGGGAGCCTGTAAACAGGTTGATGATAATAAAAACTCTAGCGCTGTCTCATGTTCTGCTTTTGACTTTGGGAGAGCAAATGAATGCCCCAATGCACTACTTTGTTCGAACCGACTACTGTAACTACCTTGAGCTGTGGTCACCCTCTTCCCGCTATTCCTGCTGCAGTTGCGCATGACGGGAGAGGATCTCTTATCCTACATAAAGGTCTAGTAAATAATAATCCCGTCTCAGTCCTTTTTGATTCTGGATGCACTACTATCGGAGTTAAGCAATCTATTGTAGATCCATCCTGTGCCACAGGAAAAGTGATCAAATGTGTCACATTTGGTGGCACTTTGGAAAAGTATCCTACTGCCATAATTCACATTGCTACTCCCTTTATACGGGAGATGTGCACGCGTGTCTTCTACCAAACCCTATTGTGGATCTTATTATCGGTCGTATTCACGGAGTTAGGGAATGTACTCCGCAGCAAATTGCTGCTTGGGAAGAACAAAATATTTAAGCTACCAATGCTGTGGTCACAAGAGCACAGGCTCGTCAGATACCTCAAACTTCATTAACTGATAATAATGAAGTACATAGCCAAGATAGTCACTTGGTTATTTCACGTGACTCATTTATAAAATTGCAAGAAGATGATCCTTCTTTAAAAAAGTTCTTCATTCTAGCAAAAAAAGGTGATCCAAATCAGAATACACATCGAAAATCTTGGGTTACTATGAAGAACGGGGTACTTGTGCGTATGGTACAAGACTCGACTGCGTCTGCACATTCACAAATTCTTGTGCCTAAGAGTATGAGATTACAGATATTGCAACATGCTCTTGACTCGCAATGTGCTGGACATATGGGTTTTTCCCGTACAAAGTCGAGAGTTCTTGCGGCTTTCTTTTGGCCATTTAAGAGCAAGGACATACGTATTTACTGCCGATATTGCAAAATATGTCAAGAGGTCAAACCTAGAGGACCACGACATGCAGCGTCTATCCAGGCTGCAGACATTCCTATTCGGCCGTTTCAGAAAATGCAATAGATATTATTGGTCCTTTTAGGATCAAGTCGGCCAGAGGACATCAGTTTATCCTTACATGTGTCGACATGTGTATACGTTGGCCAGAGGCTATCCCTCTTAAGAGCATCTCCACTGCCAATATTGCAGACGCTCTTTGGATGATATTTTCTCGTTTGGGATTCCCCAGAGAAATATTGTCAGACCATGCTACTCAACTTATATCAGATACTATGTCGCAGGTAATGTCGACTCTGCATATTAAAAGGTCTCTGCGCAGTATTTATCACCCCATGTCGAATGGGTTAGTTGAGCGTTTGAATAGAACACTCAAGACTTTACTTGGGAAGATAACTGAAGATCATCCTCAGGATTGGGACAGGGTTTTACCCGCGGCTCTCTTTGCTTATAGAGAGGTGCCCAATGAACACACAGGTTTTTCTCCTTTTGAACTTGTCTTCGGCGCGCGACCGCGCGGCCCTATGTATTTTCTCCACGATCTTATCACTGCTGATAATATTAGCGATGACACACAATCTTCACATGAGTATGTCATTGCTCTTAGGCAAAAGATCATTGAGGCATGCAAACTAGCAACTTCTTCTTCTGAATTTGCTAAAGAAAAGGCAATGCAATTTGCAAATAAGAATAGATGTCTACGACAACTTTGTCCATTTGACAAAGCACTCGTTATACTCCCTTCTAGGGAGAACAGACTTCTTATTGCATGGAAAGGTCCGTATACGATAGTCTCAAAAATTTCCGATGTCGACTATGTTGTCGATATTGATGGAAAGCATAAAACTTTCAATATAAATATGCTCACGGAATTTCTTGAACGACCGGACTATTTGAAGCCTATTTTCCAGGCGACGGACGATTCTCCAGTACCTCATGGTCATTACTCATCCCTGTCGGTTATACAGGATGAGGAAACTACTTTTTCAGATGTCAATCTTCCTCTACCTGTGATCTCACTTCATTCTACGGAATCTTGGAAAAACGTTACTGTTTCTCCTACTCTTTCCGCTGAGGAACACCGACAAGTCTCTTCGATGTTACAAACGTTTCAGGATGTCTTTACCGACATTCCTGGACACACACATGTCATTGAACATGACATAATACTTACTGACCATAATCCTATTAGAGTCAGACCCTATCCTATACCTATCCATTTTCAATCACAAGTCGAAAAAAAATTGGATGAAATGATACAACTGAAAATAATTGAACCATCCACTTCAGCATACTCTTCGTCCATGGTAATTGTTCGAAAAAAAGACAATAACATACGCCTTTGCATTGATTATCGCAAATTGAACCAAGTTACAAAGTTCGAAGCTGAACCTATGCCTTCATTAGAAGAGCTACTAAACAAATTTTCTAATTCTAGATTCTTTAGCAAACTCGACTTATCGAAAGGTGATTGGCAAGTTCCTTTAACCGAACGTGCCAAACCTCTTACTGCTTTTTCTACACCCAGGGGTTTGATTCAATGGAATTTCATGCCTTTCGGCCTTATGAACGCCCCTGCTACGTTCGTACGCATGATGCGTCGAATTCTCTCATATCGTACAGATGTCATAGCATACTTAGACGATATCTGTCTCTTCAGTGATTCCTGGGAAGATCACTTTTTGGGTTTATACGAATTGCTGTCTGCTCTTCGCGAGTATAATTTGACTGCAAAACCCTCTAAAGCCTTTATAGGATTTAGTGAAATTTTTTTTCTTGGTCACCGGGTTGGTCTTGGTCTGTTAAAGACAGAGGACCACAATTATTCCAAAATACTAAACATTTCTGCTCCTAAGACAAAAAAACAAGTACGTAGTCTCTTAGGTTTGATACAATTTTACGGACGATCCTTCCCGAATCTTTCCTCCATTATGGCACCTCTTTCAACCTTTTTGAAGAAAAGATCGCCTAATCTGATCCGCTGGTCTCAAGAATGCCAATCCTCATTGGACCAGATTAAAACTTTATTTTCATCTCCACCTATCTTAAGGTTACCTACTATTGAGATGACTTTTGTTCTTCGAAGTGACGCCTCATCCACTGGGATTGGCGCAGCACTAATGCTGGAGTATTCAGATACTCCGGTGATGTATATCTCTAGGAAACTAAATGCGGCAGAGAGGAATTACTCGGCTTTAGACCGTGAATTGTTGGCTATGGTTTGGTCAATTCTCACGTTACAAAGATTCCTTCTGGGCGCGCATTTCATTGTGGAAACAAACCAGAAAGCTCTTACTGCTATTCAGAGTAAAAACTTGAAGAGCTCGAGATCCACTCGCTATGCCATTGCTCTTCAACCATTTCATTTCACGGTGCGAGCTATCCGAGGTTCGGATAATGTGATGGCAGACATTTTGTCCAGATTCCCACATGATTCCACTTGACTTTTCGGTTCTATATTTCCTAATAGACGTCGAGATTTATAACAGGTCTCTACTATAATTATATATCAGCACATCTATTCTCACTTTATGAGAATTTATAACATTGTACTGTATGATTTCCTTTTTCTGTTGTTATTTATATGTTCGCAGCAAATTATTGATGTGTGCGAGATGCTGTAAATTGTGTCTACCATGACGTAGTAGGAAGTACTTACTTACCTTTGGAACAACTCTGTAGATGTGCCCACGTAGTCTATGACCTGGTCTGCTGGGATCATCGACTTAGTTAATATTATGTATGCAGTGTTATGGCATAATATTATTACATGTTTACATAATGTATAGCTTGGCTGTTAAATGAGTATATCTCTATAATGCGGTATATTATGATATGACACCGCTGCTTTGATGACATTCCATTGTTTAATCCTATGATAATATATTTAATGTCAGATAAATTTGTATGTATATAATTTTGATTACATTATAATGTTGCCAGCATTGTGGTGTATGTTGGTGGTACCTGCCTGGAATATACGTATTCTTAGGGAAATACTTTCTCTAAGGATTTGAGATGTAGTCTCACCTGACGCCCCATGCGTCGAGCTTGCCTAACATTAGGCATTATATTTTTTGGTGATACGTTTATCCGCGCATCATTCGTGCGTTAAGATCCTATTTGATCTTGCTCTCGGATTCAAAAAAAAATGTTTCATTTTTTTCCCGGGGGGGGTGCGGTAGTCTGTTACGCACAGATTTTTCTGAGGCAATATATATATTTACCTGTCTTGATTGTACACTTTAATTTTGTAAGCCAAGGTGCATAACTCTTGATTTGCGGAGGTTACATTTTACAATTGTTGTTACCTTCTCTTGTGTCTTAACCTGACCGTCGGTTTTTTATTAGACCCATGTCTGGTTGTTTCCTTATATGGCCAAAATATGTCATCTGTTCTTGGAATGTTTGTAACCTGAGTTGAGGTTTATTCTCTGACCATATAAGGCTCATTTTGGTCAAGTATCTTTGCTTGGTATGTGTCCAACATCGGCCCATTTGAGTTGAACTCAGGGGTCAAGCGCTTCTGCGCATGTGTCGAATTTAAAGTTGCTCGAAAGAGACTTCCGTTCCAGGAGTCTTACAAGAGTTCTGATCAGAGTGAGACGCGTTTTCAGCGTCCGTGATCATTTGTCGGGGAATATGGATGTCCTCTCGAGTTGTTAGTTTATCTAAAGATGATTTTCCCCTTTGTGATTCTAAGCGCCTGGAGGCGTGTGAGTTGTGGTGATTATTTCGGAAGAAAGGTAATTGCTCTTCTGATTATTATTTGTCGCCAGTTGTTATGATTGACATTTTGTAGACTGCTTGTTAACTTTCCCACTGGGCGGGAAAGAGTCTACTGCCTTAAGAAGTTACAGCTCACGAATCACCCTGTCTTCTATGCATCAGGTTGGTGCATGCCCCAAGGGCTATCTGTTGGTTGAACTCTGTGCTCCGGTGGTATCACGTCAGTCAAGGTTTGACACCTTTGCTATTAAAGGAACTTAGAGGACATTGCCTGATGTACTCCAGTAGATAGGTCTGTCTTGCTGGGGTCAGAAAGGGAGAGTTGGTTTACTCCCCTACATCTATATATCTCAGCTGTAGTAGAAAAGGATGATGGTTTCAGCACCTAATTCTATCTGCAGTCGTTTGCTGATGTATTGATACCAATTATATTATTCACCATTGCTATGCTATATGTCGTCAAGATCGTACTGACTTTGTATATGCTGATGAACGTCTACTGTCCTGTGACGTGAATAAATGCATGAAACGTCACCAGCTGTTACCATTACTGACTTTCCTCGTTGTGAGTCAAAGTGACGTCCTTGTGACCTGTGTACTGTAGTCCTGTGTGGACCTTCATGTACTATCAACACATCAGTCAACCTACCAGACACGAGACACCCTTCCATACAGCCTTCAACATCCTCTGGTGTCTACAGAAGTATATTACCACCACACTTGGTGACTACCAAATATTACACCAACATTTTGTGGCCAATTCCACTGCTACATTTCTGAGTGGCCAATATTACTTTCAACATTTTTTGGTGAACAATAATAACCACTGCTACCCTGTGGTGGACTACAACAATAAATACTTAAACATATATATATAAAGATATATATATATATATATATATATATATATATATATATATATATATATATATATATATATATATATATATATATATATATATATATATATCTGGTAAAGGTTCCAGCACACTCTGCTATAGCTGGAAACGAGTTAGCAGACCAGGGTGCTAAACAGAGAAGAATAAATAAAAACACTAAGAGCAGGGCTTGGAAAGTCGGAGATAAAGAGTCACTCTATAAACCAGTATTGGAAGACAATATAGATGGAAAGTAATAAAGGTAGAGACGTGTTCAGACTTTTGAACAAACCAACAAGCCCGTGCCAAATCAAAGACGAAATAAAACTACACATAAACAGAACATTGTGGCGTCTCAGACTATGTGCAGTTACTTTATGATAGAGGAACCACACTTCCATGAATGCCAGGAGAAAATAACACACGATCAACGTAAGTATAACCTGAACATGTACTTTACTGAACAATCATATTACAGGGGCTAGGATGCATAGTGTAGATGTCCCAGGGAAACTCCAAACGATATTAAATGGTATATACAGAAAACAAATAAAAACATACAAAGATAAACATACAACTCTCCGCAGGAAATTGTGGAAGTTGGTATCAGAACTTTGCAGGCCCATTCATTTGCCTACCCTTTCATTGCACTATAACAGGCTGCCCCAGAAGCTAAAATCTTTGGGTAGACTGGGTGTGGTGGGTTTTGATGTTATTAAGTGTTGTTGCTATGTTTACTACCTCTACACCTCACGGTAGAAGGGGAACGACTAAGTAAGTAAGCTATGTTTACTTAGTGTACTGAATGAGGTCAGCTGTGAAGGTCCCTGAGGATAACAGTTTATGTGAATTTACAGAGTACCTTGCTGCTACCACCCTACGACCTCAATCAGACTTATTCTTGACTAGTATGTCTGATAGCTACGTCTACTGTCTAGGGTAATGAAAATGTGGTGTGCTGGTAATTAAGTACACAAACACACACACAAACACTAATATTAATCTCCATGATTAAGTCAACTGACACTGTGGTTGAAATTTATTAATATCCAATTTTTTCCAAATTTATTTTGTCCTGAACCTAGTTTTCTTCTGGTCAGGACTGTCAAATCAATATGAATCAATTTCAATAAAATTACATATGATCAAGTAAAAACATGAAAGACCTGTACATATACATAATTTAAATTTGCTAATATTAGTACTAAAACTAAAGTCTTTATTAACTAGTGCTTGATGTCGGGTCAGGGTATTTTCATCATACCCAGTCCTTTAGTTACCAGTGTTCATTTGCTCTTTAAACAGGATTGATGGTGGAAAAGTTTATTAGTTACACAATGGAGTTTATATTATTTAGTACTCGTTGATGAATCTCAGCAGGCCAGGTCTTTAACATTTATCTGGCCTGTGACGATTGAAGATAGTTGTTCCTTAGGCCCACTCCTCACATGCGCTGAGGTAGTATGGTAGGCATCTCATTTCATACAGTGTTGTACTCTTCAGAATATCTGGCACTAGCACAGTGCCAGACAAAGAAACTCTGAAACCACAAAATTAGGCTAGGTCTTAACATAATACCTAATCCACCATGTTTACAAGCATTAATACATTGAAAAAAAAGACAGGGTCAGATCTCTCTGACCGACCCAGCACATCTACATTAATGTTATCAAGTAGCACTAGTTTCACAATCCTCTCCTCTAAGGCCGGCACTGCATCTAAAATATTATCATTAATCTCTTCTTTCCATATAATAAGGTGGATGATATGTTTCCACCTGACCACCTGAAAAGAAACATCTGTATTCTACATTTCTGATAGTTTATCATATTATATTTCAACCTCTAGGCCCTGTAACAGTTGGCTGGGGACCTAGAATAAGTACTCACTTGTCGTAATCATTTTTTATTATATGGCAGTATCACTCACTCAGAATTGTTAAATAAAAAGGTTAATAATTTCTGTCTTACCACAATTCAAAAGAAACACACAGGTACGTTGAAATGACACAAACTCAGCTGAGCTTCTGGCTGGACTATGGCGTCCGTATTCCTTATATATATATATATATATATATATATATATATATATATATATATATATATATATATATATATATATATATATATATATATATATATATATATAGTGGACGTCACACTTCACAGCATCAACGATCTGCTTCTATGGACAGTCTTAAACAAAATGGCAACGGGCTATCCAATTTTCTAATAATCTTAACTGTGTTGACCAATCAGATAGGAAAGCCAAGCTTTTTAAATTCAAAATTTTACACTAAGGTCCAAATTTGGTCCAATGTGTAGTGTATTTCTGTCGGTTGGTCTGTCCGAACTTGGCATTCCCCAAAAATGGACTTGGTTTTGGCCCAACACTAAAAAAACACAATATTCAGTTTGAGTTATCCCATAATTTATACCCCGTGTCTACCCCTTTTCCTACAGAACACATGACCCTTTTCCTGCTTTTACTCAAGGACGCGCCAAAATTTAACCGCCAGTGACTGCAAAACGAACATCTATCTGTCTGCTAGTCTGCACCGAACAAATCAGTCTTTTGTCAATAACTTCCGAGTTATCTGTCCGTCCTTTTATTTTAAAGCATATTATTTATCAGGAAAAGATAAGCTCTTAAACTAGCTAACTTTTGTGATTCTAAACCTATTAATAAGGAATTCCATATTTTTTTTCATGTTAGTCTTGAAATCTATAATCTACAACTCGTTCACTTCTTTTACCGCTATTTTCAAGCTAAATACGAGAATCGTCCGTATTACGTTGGGAATTACGTCATTCTCAATAAGAGCTAAGCCTGTTTTCGTGACCCAATTGACGAACATTTTTTAACTTTCGTCGTATTTCAAACAACTAACTACAAGTTCGCGCGTATGCTAGGCTTAGATTCAAACCCCGTGTGCAGACGGCATCATTTTTCTCTTCCCTCCTTTTCTTACCCCGTCTGAACGAATAGGCCTTTTGTGTCCCCATGTTATAAATAGTTTTTTATAATGACACTAGAAAACGATGGTACGGTCTGCCAAAATCAACGCGCTTGTGGCGTAGGCGAAGACGCAGCAGCGTATCATAACTATATTTTATCCCTACATTTTATTTTAACTTTTATATTTATAATGGATGATTTTATCGCTGTATCAATGTATTCCATCACACTGGGGCAACGAGGAATAACGAAAAACCAGATGAGATAGAGCAAGTGTGGTAGCGCATTAAGCTTAGGCACACGACGAATAAGTGTCTTAAATAGAGATAAGTAAAATCAAAGTATAAAACTTCACTGAAAACTAAAAATAATAGAAATGATAAAGATGTCAAATGGGAAAATGAAGGACAGTCACTTAATATTGAAAGGGTCGATACTGCAAGCACCGTGCGGGGATCTGAGACAGCGGTCAAGCAAAGATCAACATAACCAGCTGTCTCTCTGGTCACACATCGGGTGCTAGATGCCTCTAAATTCCAGTACCTGGATGTCTGTCATGCTATGGTCTGCCTGTTTTCTCTCTACCTATTCGCCACGCCTACTTTTCTGTCATTTTGCACTAATAGCTTACATTCTCTCTTTGATTCTGTCAATCTTGCAGAGCCAAAGATAGGCGCGTGGAAAAATCGGCACTCTGTCTAAATCTTTTATGTAGAGATTCCTAGGCAAATCGGAATCCCCAAGTCTCTTTGATATGGGAAATACGGAGAGCGCGCTCTCCTATTATTTTTGCCATCCACGGCAAACGAGCGTGCTGCTGTTACGTCTATTTTCTCGTTTCTCCAAGCAGCCTGAGCATCTCTGCGGTAAGGTGTAAGCAAGTCGTCTGGAGTTGTTTGATCTCGAACACGTGCAGAGTCCCCACCCTCCACGGCTACGCCACCTGCAGGCTGTAGCTCTATATATAAGGGTAGGGCTCTATCTCTCTTCACGATTGTCGCCCTTTGATTCATTATATATATATATATATATATATATATATATATATATATATATATATATATATATATATATATATATATATATGTATATATATATATATATATATATATATATATATACACACACACATATACTGTTTAAAAAAAGAAACGCATAGCTATCCGAGTGCGCGTTTTTATGAGTTTGTAAGTAAAATTTGGTGCTAGGATATATAAAAACCAGCCTCAAATGTTCTTTACAGTGACAAATGCAAAGGTTGACCTGAATTGCGTTCGGTTTTGTAATCGTTACAACGCAGTGGTCAATAGTGTTTATGACGCAATTTTTGACCACAGCTCATGTTGCGTGCACGTGAAAGCAACTGAAACCCTATAAAAGGATAACGCTTCACACAAAAAATTCAGTTCATTTTCAAGCAGACATGTACGGCGTCTCTATCGATAAAATTAAGGAACATTGCTATTGGCCGACTGCATGCAGGCGAAAGTCAAAGTCAGGTGCCAGGCATCTAAACGTGCATCAGAGTACCATCAGTCGACTTTGGCACCGATTCCAAACCACTGGCTCAGTTGAAGACCGACATCGCAGTGGACGACCCAGAGTGACAACAGCAGCGGAGGATCGCTTTATTCGGCTTCGTCACCTCAGAGACAGGTTTACAACACCTTCCTCAACTGCCCAGTAATTGCCTGCAGGACGTCATGTGTCTGATCAAACTGTCCTGAATAGACTGCATGACGCTGGACTTTGGGCACAGCGACCTCACCGAGGACCTGTCCTTACGTGCCGCCCTCGCCAAAATCGACTTCTTTGGGCCAACCAGCATCGTCCCTGGGCAGCTGACAATCAACGGAGACGTGTCTGGTTTAGTGACGAATCTTTCTTTTTGTTGAAGCGTCATGATAGACGGCGTAGGGTCTACTGTAGGCGAAATGAACGTTTTGCCCAAAATTGCGTTGATGAAGCTCCACCGCACGGTAGTGGAGGTGCAATGGTGTGGGCAATGATCAGTTAGAACTGAAGGAGTCAATTGGTGCACATTGAAGGAGGCTTGAATGCGCTATGATACGTCAATGAAATTCTTCGACCCCATGTCCTTCCACTTTTGGCTGCCCAAAGGTCTGTGTTTCAACAGGACAACGCAAGACCCCATTGTGCACGGTTGACCACGCAGTTCCTGACTGCCAACAACATTCTCACCCTTCCCTGGCCATCCCTGTCTCCAGACATGAGTCCGATTGAGCACCTGTGGGATGAGCTGCATAGACGTGTTTGTCGCCGAGACTTTGCTCCAGCCAATCGTCGTGATCTGTTCCTGGCACCCCAGGAAGAGTGGGCAGCCATCCCTCAGGCCCACATCAGAAGTCTTATCGCATCCATGCCCAGGAGATGCCAGTCGCTGATCGATGCAAGAGGAGGTCTCACACCAAACTAACGGGAAAGCCCGTACGCCAAAAAACTCTCGTGACCCAGATGCAAAACAAATGTCAATTGATTGGCTGAACCCTAAGGTATTCCAGTGTGCAATTTGAACAATTAACTCATTAAATTAAAAAAGTTATTGAATGTCAAAATTATGCCTATGTGTGTGCCTTCAGTAGCTATGCGTTTCTTTTATTGAACGGTATATATATATATATATATATATATATATATATATATATATATATATATATATATATATATATATATATATATATATATATATATATATATATATGTAGTTATATATATATATATATATATATATATATATATATATATATATAATTCTTAAAGTACATTATCTATAATATATATGTGATGGGGTCATAAAAACACCCCAAAGGCCCCTTAAGTTCATGTCATATTTATGTGTTTAACGCCCATATATTTTCGATGTGCTCGCTACAACGAGTACGCCAGCCCACGTGACTGCGCGAGCCTTCATTGCTGGCGAGTGAAAAGTCTGACGCAGGAGAAGCTGTCAGTCTGGTGAGATTCGTAGTAGAGGCAAGATGTGAGACACCCAGAGTAAGGAGAAGTTTGCACAGGATCAGCAATTGAGCACTGGCAGAGTGTTTTGTTTGGTTTGTTTGCTTACTTGTTTAATGTGTTCAATAGTTTGCTTTGTGGGTTTGGGTCACTGACAGGGTTGTATGAATAAATACAGCCCCTGCCTTAGAATCAAGAGTTTTGTTGTTGTTCGGGTGGGTGCGAGTGTGCAAGAAAGTGGTCACATATCACAACAGCATCATCATTTCTCTCCCACTATCATATATATATATATATATATATATATATATATATATATATATATATATATATATATATATATATATATATATATATATATATATATATATATATATATATATATATATATATATATATATATTTTTTTTTTTTTTTTTTTTTTTTTTTTTTTTGAAACCTAAATATAGGTTTAGTAATGATCACGGCCTTATGGGCTATGTTATCTAAATGAGGATTGTGATCTATAGTGTCTCGTCATCATCGGAGGATCGTCTTGAACATGAGAAACAGATACCATAATTGTGCATCGTGTGTTTCATGTTCTAGCCTATTCTGGTGCCTACTTATGGAACAGCCTTCCACACCACCTAAAAAGCCTGCTTACACAATATTCTTTTAACAAAGCACTTTTTAAACACTTCCTCAACACTGATTATCTACCCCCATAGAAACAGCATTTGCCTGTCAACATCTCATCCATAGGTCAACATTTCTTTTCCTCTTCCGCTCGTTTTTGTGTGTGAATAATTTGTTTTATATCCATGTAATATCATTATTATATTCACTTTAAAATATTATTATATAATGTAATGTATGTGTGAATGTACCCACATAATACTGTACTTTAGAAATGTGAGTCGTGAGAATGTACCCGCATACCACTGTACTTTAGAAATGTGAACTGTTTTTTTATTTTTTTTATTTATTTATTTTTATTTTTTTTTTACTGCTAAAAGACTTTTCCTGCCACAGAAGTGCGTAAGAAAGTGTTATTATTATTATTTCATTTTCCACCAAGAATGTATGGACATAAGCGAGAATGTGTTTATGTAATTTTTGTATTGATGATTGATGACACATTCAAAAATACAGATTAATTGTAGACGGATTGACCGCATGAGTGAGTGTCGGTATACAGAATTTATTTATTGTTATTTATTGTTTTATTTATTTTATTTTATTATTACTTTTTTACTTTTTGTTTGTTTCAAAAAAAAAAAAAAACCGACTCATTTTTTTAAATTATGATTGCATACTGTAAATGAATGCTGTTATGGTAACTTTATAATGATTACGGAAACAACCGCAAATGGATTGATTTGCCGTTGCCCTAAAGACGCCAATAGGCGTGATGGGAAACAATGGCAAAGAAAACCTATCCGCTGTTGCCCTAAGACGCCACTAGGCGTAATGGCCACTGACTGCTTTGACGGTCGGTGGCTAAGGACGGAAGAAGAAGAAAGAAGAAATGCCTTTAAATTAATGCTTAAAGCATCATGTGGGAATGAAAGGATATATATAGTATGCAAGATTAATGAGAGTGGAAGGGCAGAATGTTAGACGGGCCTGCGCGCCCAATTCTTTACCCTTCGAAAATAAAGTTCGTTCGTTAGTTCGTTCTTAGCCAAGAGTCAGAACAAAGGTTTCTGATAAGAAGCTTAAAAGACTGCAGTGTGTGATTCAAAGACAACTCTGCCCTCTGCAATTCGCCGAATAGCCTGCAGTGAAAGGACCTGAATTATATAAGTACTCATTACTGTGAAGAATAACGATCCAGAAGTCACCAATTGTCCGAAATGATGAACAAAGACGTTGACATCTTATAATTTTTCAACTTATGATTTATTTAAATACGTATCTGCAATCTTAACCAAACTTATATTTTAATTAATAAAAGTACAGATCTATTATTTAAAATCGTTTTTGATTGATTTTGTTAAAATTTCAGTTTCTGTATGAAATTGTGTTAGTGTGTGGAAATTAAGAGAATGATTTAATAATTAAATTAGTAGGGACAATTAATGAGCTACATTTCACACCAACTATTACCAGAGACACCCTTGGAGCATAGAATAGGTCTAGCGAGAAGGTGACTTACTTCACACCTCTCTTCTACTGCTACCATCTAGGACTGTGCAAATAACTACCTCACTTGTCCTATGCCTCCCTACCACTAGTTCCCCAGTTCTCTTCCTCATTTCTTGGAACTATATCTATTTTTATAATCTAACATCCATGGTGTCACAACATGCTCTATGGTTTCTGTATCACTTTGTTTTACATGATGGGGTAGCCAGCCCCTGTAAGCATCATCATGTTAGTCAACTGGAGCACATGCTTTAATGTACAGTAGTCCTATTTTTTCTAAATGTGATGTGGTGTGGTACATTATTTACATAGAGTCTTGCACTATTGTATTGATGAAGCAGATCGTCTGTAAATCATACATTCAACTTACTTGTGTTAGCTGTGGTAAGAATATCAAATCTCTATTTCGGAACAAGAGGCCCCTTGCACTGTCAATGGGCTCTGGTCCTGTCAAGGGAATCTCTAGCATATCTTCATCGGCAATCTTTGAATGAAGCAAAAGACAAGAGTAAAATGGCTTTTTTTAATTAAAAAAAAAAAAAAAATTTCCCGCACTTACATTTTGTCTATTAGAGGTTTTAATGGTCATCTCAAATTATAAACACCATATATTCTAATTATAGTTCACCTTTCTCTATAACAAAAACAATATAAAACGTTTCTTTCATCATAAATGCAAACCATGCAAGAATGAACATGTGAAGTTTTCTGCGCTGAACTTCAGTACTTACCTTAACCAAATATCAGAGACATGCCCACTACTTTCCAGCCACGATAATGGTGTTTTAGTCAAAGTGTTCAGTTATTTTATTTACATCTTAAAATCTAAAGCAGTAAACCATAAAATGTGTCTTTTCTCTCGAGTGCACTCGACGTTGTATCTGACTGCTTATCTCAGCTTGCTGCTCACATGACCAAATGCTGTGATAAGATGGTCCGATTCTTTCATGGGCTTTTGCCTTTTTCGTCATAGTTCTCATTTTAGTTCTTCACATCTTTGCCTTTTTATCTGTTTTTGCTCGCAAACACACTTTGTTGTATGTAATTTTAATTGTAACCTTTTCCGTCCGATCGCTTTACTTTAACGCTATTGTTCATACCACACTTTTACTCTAAACACTATGTCAATCGGTGAGTTTTGCATTACTATCGATAAAGCATTTCGTTTGATTATATATTCTCCTGTTTAAACACACGGCGGCTGTCAGCACATTTGATTCAATAAGAGTGGCGAGCAGTAGATGGTTGGAGATGGTTGACGTTCGATTGAAGTCTGATTAGCAAGTTTTGCACATTGCGCAAAACTCAGAAGGCTGACCTATTGATGGTGCATAGAAGCTTAAATTTTGTGTTTTTGAATGCGACAAATAAATCCACACCTGGACGCAAGAATACCGGTCAACAATGGATAACTCTCCCTGTGACACAGGACAAACAATTGCTTTATCAGGCGACCAATCACAACTAACAGGTTTTATCGCCGCACTTGACTCACGTAGCCGAAATGTTAAGTGAATTGAAGATCCTGCTCTTTTTTACCGATTGACTTTCCTGGCCCATGAGCCAGACAAAAAGAATGGGATTTGCAAGAAGGAACCGGATTGGTGGAGGATGTGTACAGCCCAATGAAAGGCCTAAGAATTGTTTCAGATTGGCAGTTAGAGAATATTGTCACCGCGGGATAATAACAATATTTAATTGTGGGGGTTTTCTGATTACTTCATTTGGTTAACCTCTAAGAAGCACCAATAAGGAGAAATATAAAGGCTGAAGTCACTGATTAAGGTTTCTAAGAGATGCGTACACAACTAAAACAAAGTTAATAACATTCGTGACGTGGTTTTAGGAATAAACCAACAACTGGGTGCATCCCTTCTAAAAGAAAGCCATATTTGACATTTTAAAACGCGTCAAAGATCTTCATGTTAGTTAAAGTTGGACGATAACCTTCAATAAACAGTAATTTCATGTGAGTACCCGTTTAGGACTTAGAAAAGTTGCTTCCAGGCAAAGCTAATATCTTCTACCTTCCTGTTTAAATGTTTCGCGTCCTCGAAACATTCAAACCAAGTTAACTTAAAATGAAGAACTAAAATGGACTTAAACAGTATACTAAGTCAACGAACTTAACTTCGTAACATCATTTTCAAAAGAAGATTCACGACAAATATGACAAAAAGGTATCGAATATGATGGACCATCCTAAATAAAACGACTGACGCATTGTGAGGATTTTTGTCTATTTGTAACAACGTACATACCACTAAAACTATAAAATTCCTCGAACGAAAGAATCAGTCGACAGTTTCATCTTCATTTGAGATGCTACACCAACTATAATATTCACTCAGTGCCCCTGAAAAGAAAGATCTCATCAATAAAGAACATGACTCGAAAATTGTGATTGAGAACTCTCTTTGGAGAAGTTATTTGGACACATATTTTTCGTGTCTTTGAGCATCCATTCAATGTTATTCACAAGTTATCAATGTCAACATCCTTTTTCGCTTTAAGATGAATGAATAAACGTAAGGCTAGTTCTCAACAGTAGGAAACTTCACAATGCCTGATTGACGTTTGCACAAGATGTAGTTTAATAACGAAACGTAGCTCCTCAATGAAGGAATCCATAAAATAGACAATGGCAATCTCTAGCCCGTCCATAAATTCAGTCTATTGTCATGTAGACTACAGGAACAATATCAGAGTCATCTTGCTGAAGTATTTAATATAATATTTCTCACTCATTCCTCTCCTTTCAGCACTGACAAGTCCGTATAAATATAATCACGCTTAGGCTCCAACTGTAGGACGACCTAGCTGATATGAAGAACATAAAACTCTATAACAAGAGTACACTTTCTGGAACTCGTTCAAACACGACTTTCTCACACGGAGAATACACAGCCAAAGAGACCGAATTACAGCTCAAATCTTCGATCTGAAACCGGCAGCAAACGTCTGCTTAAAATTAGCAGACTATGTGACGAACTTCCGTGGTAGTCCTAGTAACGCTTGTCAACAAGGAAGTCAGTACACAAACCAAGTTGAGAGCGACATAGAGACTGTTATGAATTTAGTCACAACAGTCTGGTCTTTTCCCACGTGCATTCTGTCATTATCCGATGATTGACAGATCAGCTCGCGTGAGAAACTCAGGTAAACAAACCTAATTTGCTCAATTGTTATGACTGGCAGTTTTGCGAAACGTTGGTAAACAACTCTGCGTTAGCACATGTAAAGAGAAAAAAGGGAGGCGTGGAATAAAAGGTGAGTCAGACAGACAGAAAATTGCGTGGTTTTGCTTAGCAAATCATAGGACACTAACGGGAAAGCAAAGGCTGTCCGATTACTGTAGGTTATATTTTCTTTATACGTCACACGCGGCTGACACAAAAGATTAGGCTAAGTCGTGGTTTAAACACGGCACGGTCACCATCTCGCACGATACAATGGCCACGCAAACAATGCACTCCGGGAGTGTGATATCAAAGGGTCTTGTCAGCATGCAAGCGGCAATGGACTGAGGGAACAAAGGCCACCGCCAAGACGCTTAGCGAATGACAAACAGAGAGTGATATGACAGTTGGAAGTCCGGGGACATTTTTGCACTTGCCAACGAATTATCTCAACACCTGTTTGTCAAGCTAGCCCGGCAACGAAAGTTGGTCACGAATTGCCCAACCCACATTTAGACTGACAGGGGACAAGAGAGATCCTGTTAATGAGCGACCAGAGGGACCCTAGCTATTGGTTGTATGGGCGGAGTTGTATGTCACCGGTCTAAGGGACCCACATTTGACTTTTAAAGATATAATATACCGCGCAGCTCGCTAGTGAAAGGAGTCCAGTTTTTTTAACATTGAAGTGTACAGAAAAATCTCTTAAGCATAGCCTGCAATTGATTCAGTGTGGATAAAATATTGCCTCTCTGTGGTTGATTGTGTTCTTGAAAGATTTTGTGAAAGGAAAAGAAGTCCATCAGAAGTCTGAGTCTACACGGTACGTGTCTGATGTATAACCAGAAATAAGTTGTCAAAACGGAAATTTGGCTAGCAGAATTTGCCATAGGACATTCTTCGTTCTTCACTTGAAAAGAAATAATTCTCGCCCATGATCAAGAAGGTGGACGCAGCATTTTTTGTCACCTCATTTTACGTGCGCACACGTTCAATACATATTTAAATCACGTTCAAATCACTCTACAGCTTACTACAGGGGTCAAACTAAAGTTTACAGTTGATTACTCATATCAAGTTCAGCTCCATCGGAAGCGAGATTGCTATCATAAGAAACCCATTTCAAAACCTTAATGAAAAGAATTTAGAAATATGTAAACTGTATACGATAATTAAATGCCATACGTGTTTGTTCGAAATGTAGAACTTAACAAAAAAGTAAACGTTATTATTCTTTTGTATTATTCTTATTCAATGAATTAAAAGGCATAATAAATTTGTCAGGAATCATTTTTGTTATAGATCTAAGCAACATTATATGATAGAGGAGCATGGGCAGTTTTATTAAATCAGCTTTACAAATCAGATTCGAAAAATATAGATTGAAATTGTATGCAATTTAACGGTGTCTGATTTCTCCTCAAAATCGGGTATGCCGACAAGTTACAATTTGTATGAACATATCACGTGTCATCATTATCATCAATTCTTTTTTGTCTCTTGTCTAGCATGATGCTCCAGCTGTTGGTTGTCACTGCTTACTTTTGTAATCCAACCATGTCAATTCTGCCCACTGGGTGGGGATTGCGTTAGATTAATAGTCTATCATTCTTCTCTAGTTTTTTTATTGGTCTCCCTATACTTCCCTTCCCTTGTCGTATTCACAATAGGGCACATCTGCTGACAAAAGCTGGTTGTTTCTCGCAAGTATGTCATATCCTTCTTTGCTCTCCCACTTTCCTTGTTACCGTCATGTTATGTTCTCTTCCAAGGCAAACAGACAGTCAGAAGAAATAAAAAAGAAATCTCACATTAGACAAAATCACACACAAGAATACACAAAGAATAGTAGGATTATACACTAAGTCTGCCAGACTATATCACGCAGTAAATGTACAAAGAGTAGTGATAAACCCTGTGTCTGGTACACACATTTACTTTAAAAACAAAATTTATAACTATACACTTTGTCTGTATACAAAAATCTGTCGTGAGATTTTGTATTTGATTTATTAAACCCGAGGACGTTTGAATATTTTCCATATTAACCTGACCTTTCTGTGTGCTTCCTGGGACCCAATGTGGTTCTCAAACCATTTTAAATGGCTGCACACTTGACCCACCCCTTCAAGATTTCCGGGCAAATCACTGACATTATCGGTATTTTATTTAATAAAATTGAGAAATCTGTAAGCCCATGATACAACCCGTACCTGCTGAGAACTACGGTTCTATACTAATTATATCTTTAAGTACTTACTTTATCGAAATAGCTGATAACATTTGTGTACAAGGCTTTGACCATTATCTTAATGTTGTCGGCGCTTGTTATCTTCATGACTGTTGCACTTGTTGTGGACACTTTCACTGACATAAAGACACAGCTGGACATGCGAACAATTGGAACATTATCCTGTCTCACTACCTTCATGAACACGGGGTAGAGTATTGGCTCACCTGAAGCTGAGAATATATGTAATAATTTAAAGGTTCGAAGATTGCCTTGTGAACAATGGTTTATAATTGATAACCCTTTTGTCAGAAGCATATTTAGTCAAACAGTGTTTGAACGTCGTTAATTTTCTGTAGTCACTCGAGTATCATTCTCAAGTCTGCATTTCTGCTAAAGATTGACTCAAAACAAAAATTAATGATTTTAATTTAAGCAATACAGCAGGCAACTGAGAATTGTATCGTAACTAATTGTCGCAGGGTTACTCCGAGAAAAATTAACGATGGAGGGATGGTCCTAGTTGCTAAGGAAAGAAATGTGGCTCAGGGGTACTAGAAACGAGGTGAAATAATGGCAGAGGATGAAGATGGTGACCTTGGAAGCTAGGATGAGTGTAACAAGTGAGCTTTCTATAGATTTATTGTCCATAGGACATACTGGCCATCACTGTAACATGCCGATTACTAGCCACTACTGTACCAGTCATGTTGGTTCTGTAACATTGATGGAATATGATGGATGATAGAGGCCACCAATGTAGAGGTGTAAATCTTGCTGGCTATCACTGTTGCTGTATAAGGGCTACCACTGTAGCAAATTGTACTGCCGTATTCTGGTGTATGTTTAATGACCTCGGCAAACGTTGGATGTCATCAGGAAGGATGTACATGTGCTATACCATGTGTGCTGATGATGGAAAATTAGTAGGTCGGGCTTATACAGATGGCCGACAAAAGGTGTGTGGGTGAGTGGATATCAATACGTGCAAATGCGTGTAGTTCAAGTAAGTTAATAACAATCACACACACCAAAACATGCACATATCATAGTCAGAAAATATTGGAACTGCAAGTAACATTGATCACAGTTTTAATACGCCACAATAACGAATGTTCACATCACCAAAACACGCTGTCACAAGCATAGTTCATAGCACGTCATGAAAGTAACGACAAATCAATATCCGTATAAAGTATGAATGGTGCATATATGTACCAGCCTTTCCATAGCTCTGCAGTACTATAAATAATCTCTTTGACTTCTCCAATAATCAGTAAGGAAACCGCATACGTGTCGGGCTTCCATATAATATTCCCTGGGTTTCCTCTGACAAACAAGTCATATAATTTTTTGCCAATATAAGCCGCATGAGTGTCGGGCTTCCATATAATATTCTCTGTGTGTCCTCTGACAAATACATCATGTAAATCTTTGGCAAGATAACAATATCAATATACTCATAAACTCTCCTCCGCACCAGGAGAAAGTCACCTCAATGTCAGCGATCAAATGGCAAGTCAAGGGAGATAACAACTAAATCAGACCTGTCTCAAAAAAGTATTAAAACCTGTTAACTCCCTTAGACCATAGTATAAAAAAGTTTACCTCGAAAGCTTAAAACAAACTGACTTTAACAGTCTACCACACCCCCCGGGAAACAAAATGATACCATTTTTTATTTTAAAAACATACATCGAATAAATAAACAAATGAGGGCGGTAGCATACAAATATCTATACATAATTATACGCTAAATAAAGTCATAAACACAAGGAGAATAAGAGAAACGAAAAGAAATGCAGATAGAACGCCATGCTATCATAAGGAAAAGTAGAAAAGTGACGAGTGAACAAAGACCAGATAGGATACGAAAGGAAAGAGAAAAATATAGGAAGCAATGCCCTAAGAATGAAGAAGAGAAAATTATTACATGTTCATCAAAACCAATGCATAGCATAAATGAATATCATAGAAATATAGCAGCGTACATGACAATCTAAATTCAATTACACACCCCAAAAAATAAATAATGAGCATGATAACCCAGACAACAGGCTTATAACATATAAATGATGCGCCTATAAAGGGCAACAAAATATACATTGCCACATACTAGGTTATTACTGACGCACAAATGAGCGTCGGGAGATAAAAAGAATCTC
Organism: Oreohelix idahoensis; assembly: GCA_024509875.1. Classification (NCBI taxonomy): domain Eukaryota; kingdom Metazoa; phylum Mollusca; class Gastropoda; order Stylommatophora; family Oreohelicidae; genus Oreohelix; species Oreohelix idahoensis. The sequence continues at coordinate 154,961 of JAMPIV010010945.1, forward strand.
ACAAACTAAGATAAAATATTTTCTCATAGTACTAATATTATATAAAAAGGAGCTGCCGCAATCACACAATAAAGTGCTGGCAACATTACAATGCTAGAAAAAAATCACATACATATGACTTCATATATCCCAACAAAAATACGATATCAACATGTCTCGCAATGATAAATTACAAAAATAGAGGTGTCATTACCATATTATACTTACAACATAGTAACCTACAATAGTATCGTAACACAAACATATATAAAAAAGAAAATTATACCACATCATAATACCATATCTTTTATCATAATATCGTATACAAATGTACAATAATGTTAATTATTTCTAGCAAGTACAAATAAGAGATGACTTCCAAAGTCCCAGAACATTCTGTATTCAAGGGGGCACCACAGACATCTAAAGTAGCGTCAAATGCCAAATGGTAAATAGGGACGTCAAATCTTGAAATATCTAGTAAACTGTTGAGACTCTCCATATAACAGAACTGACTCGCTGGGAAAGCTTACGATGTGAAACAATACAAATGAGAATCTCTGTTTGATAACCGTAGGATTTTATAATATACAATAGTTAATTTAAATCTCTACTTATCAAATGTGGCCATGTAAACTTCCGGCCTTTATATGGTGATAATCAAACCTTCTTCCGTTACACTAGAGACGGTAACAGAGAAAGTAATACAAACTGTTTACAATTATGCATTAAAAAGAGTCAAGCAAATGTACTAACATAATGTTAATGTACAACAGTGTCGTGGGTATATAACAAACCCCGACATGTATAAGAAGATCTATTATTTGATCTACTGTCATATCGCGATCTGTAGCGGCTATTATCTCTATTGGAAGCATTGTTGTTTTCTTTATTGATCTGATTTGACCTCCAGTTTTCATAGTTGCGATTGTTATTCCCCCTTTGATCAGAATATCTATTTGATGTGTTTTGTTGTCTCCGTGAAAAATTACGATAAGGTTGATAACCTCTATTGTAGTTACCTCTTCCAAAGTTCCTATAATTATTAGGACCAAACTTTTTAGGACCGTTAAATTGTCTCCAATTTCTTGAAGAAAGAGAATTATTACGTGATGGACGCCCTTGGTACTGTCCACAATCACGACTATCTCTCCAAGCAGAATTGTTTTTATTTTTGCCTGTGGCAATGTGTTTAACAGATGGATCACACTGTCTGTGCTGAGTATGATGAGTAACCGGAATGGTAGAATCTTTATCATTCCGCACATAATGAGTATTATTCTGGGAACTATTCATTCATAACCCTCCACTCCCACAGGAGCATAGGCCTTCAACAAACACATGCCAAGTCCTCCTGTCACGTGCCATCATCTCAAGTTCTTTCCATGTTCTCCTCATCATTTTCACCTCTGTTTCCAACTCTCTTCTCCATGTACTTCTTGGTCTTCCTCTGCCTCTCTTGCCCTGGGGGTTCCAGAACAAGGACTGCCTTGTAATGCTATCAACAGGTTTTCTCAGTGTGTGTCCTATCCATCGCCATCGTCTTCTTCTCATTTCTTGTTCCACTGGCACTTGTCTAGTTCTTGTCATCAGTTCCACGTTGGTAACCTTGTCATACCATTTTAAGAGAAGAATTGTCTTGACATTTATTAAAGTCTTCACCGTGATCTACAGGACTGACTGTTACAGTCGGATTACTCTTGTTGGCATGACGCCAAGAATCACTCCTATCAGAGGCAGTATCATTATTACGTGGGAAATTATATTTGCCACGAAAAGATTTTTTAACACTATATTTTGTGTTACTGTTAGCATAGAGTGCATGTGGCTGACTCTTTGCATTTGTAACATATTGACCATCAGCTTTGTGTCTAAATCTATCCACCTTGGTTGTCGTGAAATATTCTAATCCACATATATAAATTAAAAGGTAAATGCAAAGCCTAACAAATAAATTTAATAAAAGGAAGAAGAATGGTAAAGAACAGTGCTGTCACAATGACTGTACTCGAAATCCCCCTTGTTTTCTACTTCGTCGGCAAATTGTAACGCTTTCACGTTGATAGTAAAAGCCTACTATATTATTACCCGCTTTCTTCAATGAAACATGTACTAAACTTGAGATACGCAAGCTGAAACAATGACTTAAATTTAATATTTCATTCATCCCATACACAGCGTAACTAAAAGACAGATAAAGCAGGATAGAGAGAAGGGAGAGGCAGAAAGCAGAACGCATGCAAAATTAAACACGCGTTTCGCTATTAATGCCACCCCAACAAGAGTAACGCGATACACAATTACTACTATCACGCGTGTAAGGCCACATACACTAACTTTTTCGGACGGACAGTGATAAAAACACTACCCTTCCCAGAGTTAGGTTTTAAAACCTGAAAAACGCTTATTGGGGAAACCTGACATTCTACTGTTTTATGTCCGAAATCCTGACATTAGTCTGACAGTACAGCAGGACAGGTGGCGGTTCTCACATAAAAAAAAAAAAAAAAAAAACAACTACACGACTATCCTAGAAATTGCATATTTTGAACGCAGCCACTTAGCTCTTTTAAATTTGTATATTTGGGTTCCTTAGGGCTTGCTGACAAAGAATATGTACAACGTTACGCAAATAGTCTAGGAATTAACAAGTTATAACCAAAATAAAATAGTGGGGATGCCTGACAGCATGAAATCATTTCTGCTCATAAAATTTTTTTATAACGTGTTTGAAAAAACCTTGCGTACGGAAATAGCCTACCATGTAAACTCCAAATTGATTGGAGCGCAACAAATATAAGACTAAACACGATTGGTCGGACTATAAATACTATCTTTGGTTGTTAGGGGAGACGTAGGAAGGTAACATTTTTTCAAACACTTGTCGAAACGTGGCTCCATTGGCCAGACTCGCTGATATACTCACTTAGGAGCGTTAGTTCGAGACCACTAGTTCAAATAAGCTTGATAAAGCAACAGTGCGTTGAAGCCAGCTCATATTTTTGCTAAATAAAAGCCTGGAACATAAGCAGATGGGAATTTGTGCCAGTATTTGTGCCAGAATTCATTGCTAATCAACGTATCTGTGTTTGTTTCCATGAATTGTGGTAAGCTTGAAACATTCAGTATCTTTTAATGAAAATTGAATGTGAATTGTTAATTTATGCCTGTATATATGTGTAGTTCAGTAGCAAACATGATGTAAAGCCTATAATGCTCCAGCCTGAACAGAAGATGTCGGAGGAAAGTAAAACTGCATGGAATGGCCAAACAGTACACTGACACCTAGATTATTGATTAGACAGAAATAATGCTGGAAGTGCAGAGGCGTAGTAACCATTAAGGAGGTTAATACTGGTATAAAGTATTTCAGATGAAGCTGACAGTTGGCCTAACGCTCTGAACTCAATGTTTGTGATGTATTGTGCTCAGTGTAAAAAGAGAGTATAAATTAGTTATGAAGTAGAAGGTACATCCTTCTTGTTTTCAGGGACCGTGGTCTTGATGGTATTGAGCAGCACCTGGTCAGAGCTTTGCTGAATCCAGAGTCGGACAGCATACTCCTTGGTCCATTTAGCTATCAGTGAGGTGTCTCCAGAGCCCAGGGGAGAAATCGAGCAGAGGAGTCCTTTCCTGCCGCCATCACGCAAGATAAGCTGATGTGGCCAGCTGAGCTCAAAATTATGTACCCCCATCTTAAAATAACATTGTAACATAAACTTAAGAGGGGAAGTAAATTGTTTTAATATCAGGAACTGAGAACATCTCCAATACTAGTTCCAATAAAGACAAACTATTGAAGTCATGATGACAAATACCAACAGAGCTTGAACAAAACAAAACCAGTATTACCTCATATTACTACTACACAACTGACACACATAGGATACTTTTAATAATATATGTCACTACAATATTCATATTGATAAATTCTGTACATATAACTTGTAAGTAAAATTGATTGTGATTCCTGGTTCCCTTTGTATTTGAATCAGGACACATATTCATTCATAACAGCAATGAATACATATTGTTATTTGAAAAGTTATCAGTGACTCCTTTAAGATATCCTTGTAGAGTGTTTTATGTATGTGAGTGTCACAGTGTTGTCAAGTGTGGTGGAATAAATTAAATTGTTTATCTGTCTGTTGTTGTTATGACTTACACTTCATCATACACATACCCTAGACATATAACGTAGTCATCACACAATTCCAGAATAATTCTGACTGAGATATATATATATGTGGCAGCAAGTAAGGTTATCTATAATACACTACTCTTATTAGATATAGATACCTTCACAGCTGATCTCAGTCAGTACACTAAGTCCCCTATACATATTTATAACATCCCACTTCACCACATATATTGGGGTCTCGCTCTTGGGATTTTGAATCTTTCCCTATTACAAATATTGGGGGTAATTCACTTCAGGGAATATAAGAATTAAAAGGTATCCTTGGGTGGAATTAAATAAGGTTGAGCTCACGGTGCCTGTGTTTTCCATTAGATATATAATTAGAGATTGAATTGTTGGTTAGACATTGTATAAACTTACCTGATAGACAATGGCGGACCTGGCCAAGTTTCGATCTGCTGCTGTTCAGACTGCAAAAGAGTTAGGATTAGATGGGCAAGTTATGGTTGCCTATGTCACTACGGAATGTGACAAATTTATTGAACGCGAAGAAAGAAGGTTTGAAGCCGAAAGAAAGTTAGAGGCTGAAAGGGAAATTAAGAAGTTACAATTTGAGGCTGAGGCTGAGACTAAGAGGTTGCAGGCTGAGGCTGAGACTAAGAGGTTGCAGATTGAGGCTGAGGCTAAGAAATTGGAAGCAGAAAGAGAAGACAAAAGATTAGCTGCAGAAAGAGAAGAGAAGAAATTAGCTGCAGAAAGAGAAGAGAAGAAATTAGCTGCAGAAAGAGAAGAGAAGAAATTAGCTGCAGAAAGAGAAGAGAAGAAATTAGCTGCAGAAAGAGAAGAGAAGAAATTAGCTGCAGAAAGAGAAGACAAGAAATTAGCTGCAGAAAGGGAAGCAGAAGATAAAAGATTACAAAGGGAACATGAGTTACGACTAAGGGAGTTTGAGTTTCAGGGCCATGCTCCTGAAAATGGTGCCAGTCCCTTTGCCTCTGATGCCACTGCTAGCCAAGGAGCCTCAACCTCAGCTATGAATTTCCATTTAGATCATTTTGTTGAGAAAGACGATGATATAGAGAGCTACCTAAATAGGTATGAACTATTAGCTACCACGTATGGGTTAGAGAGAGAAAGGTGGAGCTTAAAGTTATCTCAAGGACTTCGTGGGGCAGCTTATGAAGTTTTTGCAAAAATGAGCAGAGGTGATCAGGAAAATTATGACATGCTAAAGCAGGCTCTTTTGTTAAGATATGAAAAGAATGCAGAATTCTATAGGAAAAAATTTAGGAATGCTAAACTACTGTCAGGTGAAACCTATCACCAGTTCTCTGCACGAATAGAGACATACTTGGAGAAATGGACTTCTCTGGGGAAAACCCAAGATCTTAAGGAAATGGTCCTTATAGAGCAATTAAGAGAGTCCATGGCTCCAGACCTGAGAAAGTTTCTCATGGAACAAGGTGCAGAGAGGCTGGGTGAGTTGCTAAATGTTGCTGAAAGGTATCAAGCAGCTCAAGCAGAGGTAACAGGTAATAAAAAGAAACAAGTGGATAACTTTAGGGCACCACACAACTTTAATAAATTTGATCCTTAGGATCAAATCAAAGGTAAGCACCAATTTGATAGGCCACGGTATGAAAATAAAAATAAATTCCCACAATTCGATGAAAGGAAATATGATGAAAGAAAATCTTTCAACCAAGGAAAAAGGTGGTGTAAGAATTGTCAGATGGACAATCATGACACTGACCGTTGCAGAAGGAAACCTGTGTATATGGCAACCCTTCAGGTCAGGTCGACCTCAAGACAGGAGGAGGATATTATGTTGGATACCACTCCAGAAGAGATGAGGAAGGCACAGGCTGGGGATAAAACACTCAAGCCTTGTTTCAGAAAATTGTCAACTTGTCATACAACTCCAGGCAAGGGAGATTTTTACATGAAAAACAAGTTGATGTATAGGAAGACTGGAGCTAGATCCAAAGGTCAGGGACAACTGGTACTTCCTAAAAGATATAGGGCAGACTTAATAAGGAGCCTACATGTGAAACCAGATGGGGACCATGAGAAGATAGGTACCATCATTCAAAAGGTGGCTCACAATTATTATTGGCCCAAAGCAAGATGGGACATTGAGAATTTTGTAGAAAGGTGTAGCATAGCACATGAGGGAACACCCACAAGTGGGAACATGGATCAGGACCTGGACACGCCACGGGGCAAAATTAGGCCTGATAATAAAAAGAAAAATAGATTTGATAAAGTGGACCAAATGGAATGGGAAGCCCCTTTTCACGGACAAGCTTCACTTAACTGTTTTACAATGGCCACTATGCGGAGAGTGCAAAAAGATGTCTTACCCCAGGATAAGCCGACAATCCCTCAATCGGACTTAAACAAACTGGAGGAAGAGGATGTAGAGAGGAAATCTCTCATCAAGAATTTTAAGTGGGGAGAAAGCCCCAAAAGAAAAATTGGTAGCGGTCGTTTTGTGAATGATAATTCTGGGAGGAAAAATCATCACTATAAAGCTTCGAGTGGAAGAGACCATACCGGTGCATGGACAAATAGGTCCACACAATTAAAGGTCCATATGTAGCTTTGTTAAGAACGTGGACTGATGAAAAGGCAGAGGAAAACATTACATCTTCATACCAATATGTGAATGAGCTGACCACTCGTTTAAAAACTGGCTGGAAACTTGCCAATGAAAATTTGAAACAAGCCAGGAAGAAACATGCTGCCTATTATAACAGGAAGGCGAAAGACAGAAATTTGGCTGTGGGAGAGAAAGTACTGCTTCTTTTGCCCGGGAGTCAGAATAAGTTACAAATTGGATGGCAGGGTCCATATACAGTTTTAGAGAAGGTATCTAGAACAAATTATAAGATAGATAAGAAGGGGAAAGAAAAAATCTATCATGTGAATCTCCTGAAGAAATATTTGGAAAGAGAACATCAGGAGGAGACACACTTGTTGACCTTGTCCATCGCCATGGAGATGAAAAAGGAACCACTTTCATCATTTGAATATCCATTACACCCCTGTGAGACAGCAGCACAGGTGAAAATCAGTACACATTTAACGAAAACTCAGAAAGAGAGAGTGCAACAGGTTCTAAATAATCATGCAGAGGTGTTAACAGACCGACCAGGGCATACAAACCTATTGGAATATGATATGAAACTGATAGACCCCACACCTGTCTGTATGAAACCATATTCGATTCCGTTTGCTAAGGAGAAAGCTTTGAAGGAAGAGATAGACTATCTATTGAAGGAAGGAATTATTTCACACAGTGAATCTTCGTATAGTTCCGGTGTTGTACTCTTAAGGAAGCCCTCTGGAGAACATAGACTCTGTATAGATTACAGGAGACTGAATGCTATTACAGAAGGACAGGTGGATCCATTGCCGGATACAAATCAGCTGTTTGCCAGACTAAATAAAGCTAAATATTTCTCAAAAGTGGATCTGAGTAAAGGATACTATCAGATTCCAGTAAAGCCTGAGGTTAGACCATACCTAGCTTTTAGTACCTCAGAAGGACACTATGAGTTTAATAGATTGCCATTTGGATTGAAGAATGCGCCTAGTGTCTTCTCTAGAATGATGAGAAAATTGTTGGATGTAAACATTTCGGAGGAACGTAATGAATCCCTGAGTTGCCTCTTTGATTGAGGATATTCCGAATGTTTCATACAGGATAATAAGAAGATTATGGGACATACTACGAAAACTCTGCTATCACCAGGTATATGTTATCTCCTCATAACGTACATTTTGAGGGAAATATAATGTTCTCTGGACATGTCATTGCGCGGACTCAGAGAAGAGAAATGGTGAATACGGGTTGCGAAGCAGCATTAAGACAAGCACTCACACTTGCGGCTGTTCAGTAACATAACCGAAATATATTATTGGTTGTAGAAGTCTGAGGCAGATTTCATGAGTAGTGCCTACTCTGAATGGACCCAACTACATAAAACCATGATAGCACCACAGCAGAGTAAAGTCAAGTTGACTTACATTTATCTATGTGTATATAGAATAAAGGACTGACATATAATGTCTGTTTTAAGAGGGGAGATGTCGTGGAATATTCTAATCCACATATATAAATTAAAAGGTAAATATAAAGCCTAACAAATAAATTTAATAAAGAAAAGAGCAATGGTAAAATAACAGTGCTGTCACAAGGAATGTACTCGAAATCCCCCTTGTTTTCTGCTTCGTCTGCAAATTGTAACGCTTTCACGTTGATAGTAAAAGCCTACTGTATTATTACCCGCTTTCTTCAATAAAACGTGCACTAAACTTGAGATACGCAAGCTGAAACAATGACCTAAATTTAATATTTCATTCATCCCATACACAGCGTAACTAAAAGACAGATAAAGCAGGATAGAGAGAAGGGAGAGGCAGAAAGCCGAACGCATGCAAAATTAAACACGCGTTTCGCTATTAATGCCACCCCAACAAGCGTAACGCGATACACAATTACTACTATCACGCGTGTAAGGCCACATACACTAACTTTTTCGGACGGACAGTGATAAAAACACTACCCTTCCCAGAGTTAGGTTTTTAAAACCTGAAAAACGCTTATTGGGGAAACCTGACATTCTACTGTTTTATGTCCGAAATCCTGACATTAGTCTGACAGTACAGCAGGACAGGTGGCGGTTCTCACATAAAAAAAAAAAAAAAAAAAAAAAAACAACTACACGACTATCCTAGAAATTGCATATTTTGAACGCAGCCACTTAGCTCTTTTAAATTTGTATATTTGGGTTCCTTAGGGCTTGCTGACAAAGAATATGTAAAACGTTACGCAAATAGTCTAGGAATTAACAAGTTATAACCAAAATAAAATAGTGGGGATGCCTGACAGCATGAAATCATTTCTGCTCATAAAATTTTTTTATAACGTGTTTGAAAAAACCTTGCGTACGGAAATAGCCTACCATGTAAACTCCAAATTGATTGGAGCGCAACAAATATAAGACTAAACACGATTGGTCGGACTATAAATACTATCTTTGGTTGTTAGGGGAGACGTAGGAAGGTAAAATTTTTTCAAACACTTGTCGAAACGTGGCTCCATTGGCCAGACTCGCTGATATACTCACTTAGGAGCGTTAGTTCGAGACCACTAGTTCAAATAAGCTTGATAAAGCAACAGTGCGTTGAAGCCAGCTCATATTTTTGCTAAATAAAAGCCTGGAACATAAGCAGATGGGAATTTGTGCCAGTATTTGTGCCAGAATTCATTGCTAATCAACGTATCTGTGTTTGTTTCCATGAATTGTGGTAAGCTTGAAACATTCAGTATCTTTTAATGAAAATTGAATGTGAATTGTTAATTTATGCCTGTATATATGTGTAGTTCAGTAGCAAACATGATGTAAAGCCTATAATGCTCCAGCCTGAACAGAAGGTGTCGGAGGAAAGTAAAACTGCATGGAATGGCCAAACAGTACACTGACACCTAGATTATTGATTAGACAGAAATAATGCTGGAAGTGCAGAGGCGTAGTAACCATTAAGGAGGTTAATACTGGTATAAAGTATTTCAGATGAAGCTGACAGTTGGCCTAACGCTCTGAACTCAATGTTTGTGATGTATTGTGCTCAGTGTAAAAAGAGAGTATAAATTAGTTATGAAGTAGAAGGTACATCCTTCTTGTTTTCAGGGACCGTGGTCTTGATGGTATTGAGCAGCACCTGGTCAGAGCTTTGCTGAATCCAGAGTCGGACAGCATACTCCTTGGTCCATTTAGCTATCAGTGAGGTGTCTCCAGAGCCCAGGGGAGAAATCGAGCAGAGGAGTCTTTTCCTGCCGCCATCACGCAAGATAAGCTGATGTGGCCAGCTGAGCTCAAAATTATGTACCCCCATCTTAAAATAACATTGTAACATAAACTTAAGAGGGGAAGTAAATTGTTTTAATATCAGGAACTGAGAACATCTCCAATACTAGTTCCAATAAAGACAAACTATTGAAGTCATGATGACAAATACCAACAGAGCTTGAACAAAACAAAACCAGTATTACCTCATATTACTACTACACAACTGACACACATAGGATACTTTTAATAATATATGTCACTACAATATTCATATTGATAAATTCTGTACATATAACTTGTAAGTAAAATTGATTGTGATTCCTGGTTCCCTTTGTATTTGAATCAGGACACATATTCATTCATAACAGCAATGAATACATATTGTTATTTGAAAAGTTATCAGTGACTCCTTTAAGATATCCTTTAGAGTGTTTTATGTATGTGAGTGTCACAGTGTTGTCAAGTGTGGTGGAATAAATTAAATTGTTTATCTGTCTGTTGTTGTTATGACTTACACTTCATCATACACATACCCTAGACATACAACGTAGTCATCACACTATTCCAGAATAATTCTGACTGAGATATATATACATATGTGGCAGCAAGTAAGGTTATCTATAATACACTACTCTTATTAGATATAGATACCTTCACAGCTGATCTCAGTCAGTACACTAAGTCCCCTATACATATTTATAACATCCCACTTCACCACATATATTGGGGTCTCGCTCTTGGGATTTTGAATCTTTCCCTATTAAAAATATTGGGGGTAATTCACTTCAGGGAATATAAGAATTAAAAGGTATCCTTGGGTGGAATTAAATAAGGTTGAGCTCACGGTGCCTGTGTTGTCCATTAGATATATATTTAGAGATTGAATTGTTGGTTAGACATTGTATAAACTTACCTGATAGACAATGGCGGACCTGGCCAAGTTTCGATCTGCTGCTGTTCAGACTGCAAAAGAGTTAGGATTAGATGGGCAAGTTATGGTTGCCTATGTCACTACGGAATGTGACAAATTTATTGAACGCGAAGAAAGAAGGTTTGAAGCCGAAAGAAAGTTAGAGGCTGAAAGCGAAATTAAGAAGTTACAATTTGAGGCTGAGGCTGAGACTAAGAGGTTGCAGATTGAGGCTGAGGCTAAGAAATTGGAAGCAGAAAGAGAAGACAAAAGATTAGCTGCAGAAAGAGAAGAGAAGAAATTAGCTGCAGAAAGAGAAGAGAAGAAATTAGCTGCAGAAAGAGAAGAGAAGAAATTAGCTGCAGAAAGAGAAGACAAGAAATTAGCTGCAGAAAGGGAAGCAGAAGATAAAAGATTACAAAGGGAACATGAGTTACGACTAAGGGAGTTTGAGTTTCAGGGCCATGCTCCTGAAAATGGTGCCAGTCCCTTTGCCTCTGATGCCACTGCTAGCCAAGGAGCCTCAACCTCAGCTATGAATTTTCATTTAGATCATTTTGTTGAGAAAGACGATGATATAGAGAGCTACCTAAATAGGTATGAACTATTAGCTACCACGTATGGGTTAGAGAGAGAAAGGTGGAGTTTAAAGTTATCTCAAGGACTTCGTGGGGCAGCTTATGAAGTTTTTGCAAAAATGAGCAGAGGTGATCAGGAAAATTATGACATGCTAAAGCAGGCTCTTTTGTTAAGATATGAAAAGAATGCAGAATTCTATAGGAAAAAATTTAGGAATGCTAAACTACTGTCAGGTGAAACCTATCACCAGTTCTCTGCACGAATAGAGACATACTTGGAGAAATGGACTTCTCTGGGGAAAACCCAAGATCTTAAGGAAATGGTCCTTATAGAGCAATTAAGAGAGTCCATGGCTCCAGACCTGAGAAAGTTTCTCATGGAACAAGGTGCAGAGAGGCTGGGTGAGTTGCTAAATGTTGCTGAAAGGTATCAAGCAGCTCAAGCAGAGGTAACAGGTAATAAAAAGAAACAAGTGGATAACTTTAGGGCACCACAGAACTTTAATCAATTTGATCCTAGGGATCAAAACAAAGGTAAGCACCATTTGATAGGCCACGGTATGAAAATAAAAATAAATTCCCACAATTCGATGAAAGGAAATATGATGAAAGAAAATCTTTCAACCAAGGAAAAAGGTGGTGTAAGAATTGTCAGATGGACAATCATGACACTGACCGTTGCAGAAGGAAACCTGTGTATATGGCAACCCTTCAGGTCAGGTCGACCTCAAGACAGGAGGAGGATATTATGTTGGATACCACTCCAGAAGAGATGAGGAAGGCACAGGCTGGGGATAAAACACTCAAGCCTTGTTTCAGAAAATTGTCAACTTGTCATACAACTCCAGGCAAGGGAGATTTTTACATGAAAAACAAGTTGATGTATAGGAAGACTGGAGCTAGATCCAAAGGTCAGGGACAACTGGTACTTCCTAAAAGATATAGGGCAGACTTAATAAGGAGCCTACATGTGAAACCAGATGGGGACCATGAGAAGATAGGTACCATCATTCAAAAGGTGGCTCACAATTATTATTGGCCCAAAGCAAGATGGGACATTGAGAATTTTGTAGAAAGGTGTAGCATAGCACATGAGGGAACACCCACAAGTGGGAACATGGATCAGGACCTGGACACGCCACGGGGCAAAATTAGGCCTGATAATAAAAAGAAAAATAGATTTGATAAAGTGGACCAAATGGAATGGGAAGCCCCTTTTCACGGACAAGCTTCACTTAACTGTTTTACAATGGCCACTATGCGGAGAGTGCAAAAAGATGTCTTACCCCAGGATAAGCCGAAAATCCCTCAATCGGACTTAAACAAACTGGAGGAAGAGGATGTAGAGAGGAAATCTCTCATCAAGAATTTTAAGTGGGGAGAAAGCCCCAAAAGAAAAAATTGGTAGCGGTCGTTTTGTGCATGATAATTCTGGGAGGAAAAATCATCACTATAAAGCTTCGAGTGGAAGAGACCATACCGGTGCATGGACAAATAGGTCCACACAATTAAAGGTCCATATGTAGCTTTGTTAAGAACGTGGACTGATGAAAAGGCAGAGGAAAACATTACATCTTCATACCAATATGTGAATGAGCTGACCACTCGTTTAAAAACTGGCTGGAAACTTGCCAATGAAAATTTGAAACAAGCCAGGAAGAAACATGCTGCCTATTATAACAGGAGCGAAAGACAGAAATTTGGCTGTGGGAGAGAAAGTACTGCTTCTTTTGCCCGGGAGTCAGAATAAGTTACAAATTGGATGGCAGGGTCCATATACAGTTTTAGAGAAGGTATCTAGAACAAATTATAAGATAGATAAGAAGGGGAAAGAAAAAATCTATCATGTGAACCTCCTGAAGAAATATTTGGAAAGAGAACATCAGGAGGAGACACACTTGTTGACCTTGTCCATCGCCATGGAGATGAAAAAGGAACCACTTTCATCATTTGAATATCCATTACACCCCTGTGAGACAGCAGCACAGGTGAAAATCAGTACACATTTAACGAAAACTCAGAAAGAGAGGGTGCAACAGGTTCTAAATAATCATGCAGAGGTGTTAACAGACCGACCAGGGCATACAAACCTATTGGAATATGATATGAAACTGATAGACCCCACACCTGTCTGTATGAAACCATATTCGATTCCGTTTGCTAAGGAGAAAGCTTTGAAGGAAGAGATAGACTATCTATTGAAGGAAGGAATTATTTCACACAGTGAATCTTCGTATAGTTCCGGTGTTGTACTCTTAAGGAAGCCCTCTGGAGAACATAGACTCTGTATAGATTACAGGAGACTGAATGCTATTACAGAAGGACAGGTGGATCCATTGCCGGATACAAATCAGCTGTTTGCCAGACTAAATAAAGCTAAATATTTCTCAAAAGTGGATCTGAGTAAAGGATACTATCAGATTCCAGTAAAGCCTGAGGTTAGACCATACCTAGCTTTTAGTACCTCAGAAGGACACTATGAGTTAAATAGATTGCCATTTGGATTGAAGAATGCGCCTAGTGTCTTCTCTAGAATGATGAGAAAATTGTTGGATGTAAACATTTCGGAGGAACGTAATGAATCCCTGAGTTGCCTCTTTGATTGAGGATATTCCGAATGTTTCATACAGGATAATAAGAAGATTATGGGATCCACTACGAAAACTCTGCTATCACCAGGTATATGTTATCTCCTCATAACATACATTTTGAGGGAAATATAATGTTCTCTGGACATGTCATTGCGCGGACTCAGAGAAGAGAAATGGTGAATACGGGTTGCGAAGCAGCATTAAGACAAGCACTCACACTTGCGGCTGTTCAGTAACATAACCGAAATATATTATTGGTTGTAGAAGTCTGAGGCAGATTTCATGAGTAGTGCCTACTCTGAATGGACCCAACTACATAAAACCATGATAGCACCACAGCAGAGTAAAGTCAAGTTGACTTACATTTATCTATGTGTATATAGAATAAAGGACTGACATATAATGTCTGTTTTAAGAGGGGAGGTGTCGTGAAATATTCTAATCCACATATATAAATTAAAAGGTAAATGCAAAGCCTAACAAATAAATTTAATAAAAGGAAGAAGAATGGTAAAGAACAGTGCTGTCACAATGACTGTACTCGAAATCCCCCTTGTTTTCTACTTCGTCGGCAAATTGTAACGCTTTCACGTTGATAGTAAAAGCCTACTATATTATTACCCGCTTTCTTCAATGAAACATGTACTAAACTTGAGATACGCAAGCTGAAACAATGACCTAAATTTAATATTTCATTCATCCCATACACAGCGTAACTAAAAGACAGATAAAGCAGGATAGAGAGAAGGGAGAGGCAGAAAGCAGAACGCATGCAAAATTAAACACGCGTTTCGCTATTAATGCCACCCCAACAAGAGTAACGCGATACACAATTACTACTATCACGCGTGTAAGGCCACATACACTAACTTTTTCGGACGGACAGTGATAAAAACACTACCCTTCCCAGAGTTAGGTTTTAAAACCTGAAAAACGCTTATTGGGGAAACCTGACATTCTACTGTTTTATGTCCGAAATCCTGACATTAGTCTGACAGTACAGCAGGACAGGTGGCGGTTCTCACATAAAAAATAAAAATAAAAAAAACAACTACACGACTATCCTAGAAATTGCATATTTTGAACGCAGCCACTTAGCTCTTTTAAATTTGTATATTTGGGTTCCTTAGGGCTTGCTGACAAAGAATATGTACAACGTTACGCAAATAGTCTAGGAATTAACAAGTTATAACCAAAATAAAATAGTGGGGATGCCTGACAGCATGAAATCATTTCTGCTCATAAAATTTTTTTTATAACGTGTTTGAAAAAACCTTGCGTACGGAAATAGCCTACCATGTAAACTCCAAATTGATTGGAGCGCAACAAATATAAGACTAAACACGATTGGTCGGACTATAAATACTATCTTTGGTTGTTAGGGGAGACGTAGGAAGGTAACATTTTTTCAAACACTTGTCGAAACGTGGCTCCATTGGCCAGACTCGCTGATATACTCACTTAGGAGCGTTAGTTCGAGACCACTAGTTCAAATAAGCTTGATAAAGCAACAGTGCGTTGAAGCCAGCTCATATTTTTGCTAAATAAAAGCCTGGAACATAAGCAGATGGGAATTTGTGCCAGTATTTGTGCCAGAATTCATTGCTAATCAACGTATCTGTGTTTGTTTCCATGAATTGTGGTAAGCTTGAAACATTCAGTATCTTTTAATGAAAATTTAATGTGAATTGTTAATTTATGCCTGTATATATGTGTAGTTCAGTAGCAAACATGATGTAAAGCCTATAATGCTCCAGCCTGAACAGAAGGTGTCGGAGGAAAGTAAAACTGCATGGAATGGCCAAACAGTACACTGACACCTAGATTATTGATTAGACAGAAATAATGCTGGAAGTGCAGAGGCGTAGTAACCATTAAGGAGGTTAATACTGGTATAAAGTATTTCAGATGAAGCTGACAGTTGGCCTAACGCTCTGAACTCAATGTTTGTGATGTATTGTGCTCAGTGTAAAAAGAGAGTATAAATTAGTTATGAAGTAGAAGGTACATCCTTCTTGTTTTCAGGGACCGTGGTCTTGATGGTATTGAGCAGCACCTGGTCAGAGCTTTGCTGAATCCAGAGTCGGACAGCATACTCCTTGGTCCATTTAGCTATCAGTGAGGTGTCTCCAGAGCCCAGGGGAGAAATCGAGCAGAGGAGTCCTTTCCTGCCGCCATCACGCAAGATAAGCTGATGTGGCCAGCTGAGCTCAAAATTATGTACTACCATCTTAAAATAACATTGTAACATAAACTTAAGAGGGGAAGTAAATTGTTTTAATATCAGGAACTGAGAACATCTCCAATACTAGTTCCAATAAAGACAAACTATTAAAGTCATGATGACAAATACCAACAGAGCTTGAACAAAACAAAACCAGTATTACCTCATATTACTACTACACAACTGACACACATAGGATACTTTTAATAATATATGTCACTACAATATTCATATTGATAAATTCTGTACATATAACTTGTAAGTAAAATTGATTGTGATTCCTGGTTCCCTTTGTATTTGAATCAGGACACATATTCATTCATAACAGCAATGAATACATATTGTTATTTGAAAAGTTATCAGTGACTCCTTTAAGATATCCTTGTAGAGTGCTTTATGTATGTGAGTGTCACAGTGTTGTCAAGTGTGGTGGAATAAATTAAATTGTTTATCTGTCTGTTGTTGTTATGACTTACACTTCATCATACACATACCCTAGACATATAACGTAGTCATCACACAATTCCAGAATAATTCTGACTGAGATATATATATGTGGCAGCAAGTAAGGTTATCTATAATACACTACTCTTATTAGATATAGATACCTTCACAGCTGATCTCAGTCAGTACACTAAGTCCCCTATACATATTTATAACATCCCACTTCACCACATTGGTAGTAGACAACATCTTGTTGTTCAAAACAATATCTAACAATCCATCAATTCTGTAACGAAGTTTTGCAATTTCTACTTCTATAACATCTTTCTCTCTAGCAACAGCTTTATGAATTCTCTCGTTGACTTTAACCTGAAGCCTGTTGTAATCTACTCTCAAGTCGTGTAACTCAGAAGTAAGAGTCTTTTCTTTAACAACTCTAACTCTTAGATCCAATCTCAATTTTTCCTTCTGAGACGTAGTCTCCAATTTAAGGTTCTTAATTTCCTGTTGGTGAGTTTGGATATTCTCTAAAATCTTAGCTTTCTCCCGAACAAGTTCAAGTCTGAGTGCTTCCATAGAACTATTATCTATAGTCATAAACTCATCAATCTTTTCGGGAAAAACCATATCTTTCTCATTCATTACCTTTATTCTCTCCAGCTCCATAGCTAAGACTCACTCATGCAAGTTCATATTTTCTTTAGCTTGCATCTGCATTCTCTCTGCAGCTTCTAATTTTCTTTTTTCCATTTCTACAAAATCTGACTTCAACTTCTCGTAGTTCATTTTGACTTGTTCCAGCTCTCTAATAAGAGCCTGTTCCTTACATAGATATTTGTTTTTAATTGAGCTCATCTCATCTTCCAGCTCCTTTTTCTCCATGAGTAATTTTTCAATATATATCAGTTTTTCCTGAGTCACTTTCTCCTGTTGACATAGATGTTTTCTGAGTTCCTGATTAGTATAATCAAGATCTGCTTCTTTTTTATCCAACACTTTCATGTTCTGCTCCATCATGATTTGCATATCAATCTTTTCTCTCAAAAGAGTTACCTAAGATGTAAGGCTCTGAATTTGAGCAACATGTTTTTTTTCATCGTCACTCTCTTCTTCGACAACTATGTTCATTAATGAGGTCACCTCGTTATCTAACTCTCTTCTCTCCATATCAAGTTTATCTTGTATTAATTGTTTTTTTCTCATTCATTCGAATGCATTCTTCTGCTCTTCTTTTTTCTTGCATCAGCTGATTAGCAAGTGTCAACTCCTTACCTTGTAGCTCATTTATCGTTTTTCTCAACGCATCCAACTCAACAACATTACCTTCATCATAAAAATAGTAGATAATAATTTAGAAAGCCTCAGTGCTTTCTCTTTGAATAGCCGTAACCAAAATTACAAAGAGCATATTCTTTTAGATCCTGGCTCATTTGAATTAAGAACTGTTTTATGGCATATTCTTCGCAGCTTGATCCTCTTAAACGTAATCTATCTCCCTCACGGAGAAAATGATCCAAAATATAGATAGTAACCTATGTAAATACACTGCAGAAACTCACTTTATCCCAACTCAGTGGGTGACAACTCTTTGATCAAGAACTTGAATAATTAATTTAACTTTAAATAATACAATTAATTACTTATATACCTATTGTGCATATAATCGTGACAGTGTATAACAAAATGGATAACACAGACAAGAAAGACAAAGACGATATAAATAACAGATTATAACGTTCGCAGAAATCAACAAAACAATAAAGCAGAACTAAAGCAAAATATTACAAAGCTTGTAATGACAGCTGCGAATAAATTAACAAAACAAATCACAAAAACAATGTATAAACGAAAAGGTGTAAAGAAATAAACGATAGAAAGGGAAGGCAGACAAATACAAACAAATTAATCAAAACTAAAGACCGGAAAAAATATAACAAAAACTACGATATAACATCTCGGCACAGCTAAACAAATATAAAGATGACTGAATTCGGTAAAACACGAATTCAGACACACAGTCCCTAAAGAACGCTTCCAGATCAACTGACCGTCCGAGGAGGTATTAGCAGATCTGAAAGTCCCTCCAACCAAACCCGCTAAGAAAAAGGAACATATATAACATAGAAACGGGGAATATATCTAAGTAGCCTAAATATATGAGAAAGGCTTAATTAACACACCACATAGAGGCACAGTCTACGACAACAAACAGCCACTTATCTTTTAAGATGAACAAAATCCCAGCCTCCATAACAGCAGTAATGAAGTTCATAGCAAATACAGTTCAGCGACAAGAGGATCCAACGTTGAAAAGGTACAGGAACTCTAAGACTCCTGGTACAGGCATCTTTCATCACTCAGATTCCCAACATGTTGAACTTGTTTGCAAAAAATCAGGATCTGCAACACTGCACTTGATTTGACCAGATTGTGCACAAAACTTCGCACTAACAACACTGTAATTTCTGTTGGATTTCTTCACAAGAAACAGATTCCACTGTTGTAAGGTTGAGCGGCTTCCGGGCAACGCCTGGCACTTTCAGCTAGGAATAACCATTACTGTTGCACTTGAAAACATTACTGTAAATAGCCCCATCGAGCTGGCCAACCACTGTAACAAGTGTGCTTTCTATAGATTTATTGTCCATAGGCCATACTGGCCATCAATGTAACATGCCGATTACTAGCCACTACTGTACCAGTCATGTTGGTTCTGTAACATTGATGAAATATGATGGATGGTAGAGGCCACCAATGTAGAGGTGTAAATCTTGCTGGCTATCACTGTCGCTGTATAAAGGCTACCACTGTAGAAAATTGTACTGCCGTATTCTGGTGTATGTTTAATGACCTCGGCAAACGTTGGATGTCATCAGGAAGGATGTACATGTGCTAAACCATGTGTGCTGATGATGGCAAATTTATAGGTCGGGCTTATACAGATGGCCGACAAAAGGTGTGTGGGTGAGTGGATATCAATACGTGCAAATGCGTGTAGTTCAAGTAAGTTAATAACAATCACACACACTAAAATATGCACATATCATAGTCAGAAAATATTGGAACTGCAAGTAACATTGATCACAGTTTTAATACGCCACAATAACGAATGTTCACATCACCAAAATACGCTGTCACAAGCATAGTTCATAGCACGTCATGAAAGTAACGACAAATCAATATCCGTATAAAGTATGAATGGCGCATATATGTACCAGCCTTTCCCTGGCTCTGCAGTACTATAATAATCTCTTTGACTTCTCCAATAATCAGTAAATAAACCGCATACGTGTCGGGCTTCCATATAATATTCCCTGGGTTTCCTCTGACAAACATGTCATATAATTTTTTGCCAATATAAGCCGCATGAGTGTCGGGCTTCCATATAATATTCTCTGTGTGTCCTCTGACAAATACATCATGTAAATCTTTGGCAAGATAACAATATCAATATACTCATAAACTCTCCTTCGCACCAGGAGAAAGTCACCTTTATTTCAGCCAACCATCTTGGGCTGGTAGCATCATAATACAAAGTTCTTGGCTACAAAAAATAGTTTAAAGGGTATTTTTACCTTCACTGTCATCCAAGAATAAAACACCAAAAAACGTACGCCCATCCTTGGCTCTCAGAAATATGTCAGAATTATAACAGGGGAATAATCTCAAACATTTGTATATCACTCAGAGGACTTTGTTACCCGATTATACAGTCATATAAACATGGCTGACCTCCCTGGTCAAGCGTCCAGAGCGAACTGTCACGAGATATCGCATATCAGTTAACGCCAAATCATTCACGCATGCGCCGATCAACGCGTGACGTGAGTTTAGCTCACACGAGCTAACGTTCTCGAAAACTGTTCAAGAAAATTCTTCGAACAGAAAATCTTAAATGATCAAATGGCAAGTCAAGGGAGATAACAACTAAATCAGACCTGTCTCAAAAAAGTATTACAACCTGTTAACTCCCTTAGACCATAGTATAAAAAAGTTTACCTCGAAAGCTTAAAACAAACTGACTTTAACAGTCTACCACACCCCCGGGAAAAAAAATGATACCATTTTTTTATTTTAAAAACATACATCGAATAAATAAACAAATGAGGGCGGTAGCATACAAATATCTGTACATAAGTATACGCTAAATAAAGTCATAAACACAAGGAGAATGAGAGAAACGAAAAGGAATGCATATAGAACGCCATGATATCATAAGGAAAAGTAGAAAAGAGACGAGTGAACAAAGACCAGATGGGATACGAAAGGAAAGAGAAAAGATATAGGAAGCAATGCCCTAAGAATGAAGAAGAGAAAATTATTACATGTTCATCAAAACCAATGCATAGCATAAATGAATATCATAGAAATATAGCAGCGTACATGACAATCTAAATTCAATTACACACCCCAAAAAATAAATAATGAGCATGATAACCCAGACAACAGGCTTATAACATATAAATTAATATTAGACAAACATAAAGGTATGTTTTCAGGCACTCGTAAGAAATAAAGAAGTAGAACACTTGGACAACAGAAAAACAACAGATGTGAGTGGCTTACCCAGGGTTCGAACCCCGTACCTTCCGTACGACAACTCCGCCTAGCTATCAAGCGAATCACACTGACCCCACGGCCAGCTGGGCATCCCCTTTATAACATATAAATGATGCGCCTATAAAGGGCAACAAAATATACATTGCCACATACCAGACTATTACTGACGCACAAATGAGCGTCGGGAGATAAAAGTACCTCACAAACTAAGATAAAATATTTTCTCATAGTACTAATATTATATAAAAAAGGAGCTGCCGCAATCACACAATAAAGTGCTGGCAACATTACAATGCTAGAAAAAAATCACATACATATGACTTCATATATCCCAACAAAAATACGATATCAACATGTCTCGCAATGATAAATTACAAAAATAGAGGTGTCATTACCATATTATACTTACAACATAGTAACCTACAATAGTATCGTAACACAAACATATATAAAAAAGAAAATTATACCACATCATAATACCTTATCTTTTATCATAATATCGTATACAAATGTACAATAATGTTAATTATTTCTAGCACGTACAAATAAGAGATGACTTCCGAAGTCCCAGAACATTCTGTATTCAAGAGGGCACTACAGACTTCTAAAGTAGCGTCAAATGCCAAATGGTAAATAGGGACGTCAAATCTTGAAATATCTGGTAAACTGTTGAGACTCTCCATATAACAGAACTGACTCGCTGGGAAAGCTTACGATGTGAAACAATACAAATGAGAATCTCTGTTTGATAACCGTAGGATTTTATAATATACAATAGTTAATTTAAATCTCTACTTATCAAATGTGGCCATGTAAACTTCCGGCCTTTATATGGTGATAATCAAACCTTCTTCCGTTACACTAGAGACGGTAACAGAGAAAGTAATACACACTGTTTACAATTATGCATTAAATAGAGTCAAGCAAATGTACTAACAGAATATTAATGTACAACAGTGTCGTGGGTATATAACAAACCCTGACATGTATAAGACGATCTATTATTGGATCTACTGTCATACCGCGATCTGTCGCGGCTATTATCTCTGTTGGAAGCACTGTTGTTTTCTCTATTGATCTGATTTGACCTCCAGTTTTCATAGTTGCGATTGTTATTCCCCCTTTGATCAGAATATCTATTTGATGGGTTTTGTTGTCTCCGTGAAAAATTACGATAAGGTTGATAACCTCTATTGTAGTTACCTCTTCCAAAGTTCCTATAATTATTAGGACAAAATTTTTAGGACCGTTAAATTGTCTCCAATTTCTTGAAGAAAGAGAATTATTACGTGATGGACGCCCTTGGTACTGTCCACAATCACGACTATCTCTCCTAGCAGAATTGTTTTTATTTTTGCCTGTGGCAATGTGTTTAACAGATGGATCACACTGTCTGTGCTGAGTATGATGAGTAACCGGAATGGTAGAATCTTTATCATTCCGCACATAATGAGTATTATTCTGGGAACTAGCACTAATAATTTTGTTCTCTGCTACTAATTTATCAGAAATTTGAAAAGTCGATGCACTGAGAAGAATTGTCTTGACATTTATTAAAGTCTTCACCGTGATCTACAGGACTGACTGTTACAGTCGGATTACTTTTGTTGGCATGACGCCAAGAATCACTCCTATCAGAGGCAGTATCATTATTACGTGGGAAATTATATTTGCCACGAAAAGATTTTTTAACACTATATTTTGTGTTACTGTTAGCATAGAGTGCATGTGGCTGACTCTTTGCATTTGTAACATATTGACCATCAGCTTTGTGTCTAAATCTATCCACCTTGGTAGTAGACAACATCTTGTTGTTCAAAACACTATCTAACAATCCATCAATTCTGTTACGAAGTTTTGCAATTTCTACTTCTGTAACAGCTTTCTCTCTAGCAACAGCTTTATGAATTCTCTCGTTGACTTTAACCTGAAGCCTGTTGTAATCTACTCTCAAGTCGTGTAACTCAGAAGTAAGAGTCTTTTCTTTAACAACTCTATCTCTTAGATCCAATCTCAATTTTTCCTTCTGAGACGTAGTCTCAAATTTAAGGTTCTTAATTTCCTGTTGGTGAGTTTGGATATTCTCTAAAATCTTAGCTTTCTCCCGAACAAGTTCAAGTCTGAGTGCTTCCATAGCACTATTATCTATAGTCATAAGCTCATCAATCTTTTCGGGAAAAACCATATCTTTCTCATTCACTACCTTTATTCTCTCCAGCTCCATAGCTAAGACTCACTCATGCAAGTTCATATTTTCTTTAGCTTGCATCTGCATTCTCTCTTCAGCTTCTAATTTTCGTTTTTCCATTTCTACAAAATCTGACTTCAACTTCTCGTAGTTCATTTTGACTTGTTTCAGCTCTCTAATAAGAGCCTGTTCCTTACATAGATATTTGTTTTTAATTGAGCTCATCTCATCTTCCAGCTCCTTTTTCTCCATGAGTAATTTTTCAATATATATCAGTTTTTCCTGAGTCACTTTCTCCTGTTGACATAGAAGTTTTCGGAGTTCCTGATTAGTATAATCAAGATCTGCTACTTTTTTATCCAAAACTTTCATGTTCTGCTCCATCTTGATTTGCATATCAATCTTTTCTCTCAAAAGAGTTACCTAAGATGTAAGGCTCTGAATTTAAGCAACATGTTTTTTTTCATCGTCACTCTCTTCTTCGACAACTATGTTCATTAATGAGGTCACCTCGTTATCTTACTCTCTTCTCTCCATATCAAGTTTATCTTGTATTAATTGTTTTTTCTCATTCATTCGAATGCATTCTTCTGCTCTTCTTTTTTCTTGCATCAGCTGATTAGCAAGTGTCGTCTCCTTACCCTGTAGCTCATTTATCGTTTTTTCTCAACGCATCCAACTCACCAACATTACCTTCATCATAAAAAATAGTAGATAATAATTTAGAAAGCCTCCGTGCTTTCTCCTTTAAATAACCGTAACCAAAATTAAAAAGAGCATATTCTTTTAGATCCTGGCTCATTTGAATTAGGAACTGTTTTATGGCATATTCTTCGCAGCTTGATCCTCTTAAACGTAATCTATCTCCCTAACAAAGAAAATGATCCAAAAGTAGATAGTAACTTATGTAAATACACTGCAGAAACTCACTTTATCCCAACTCAGTGGGTGACAACTCGTTGATCAAGAACTTGTATAATTAATTTAACTTTAAATAATACGATTAATTACTTATATACCTATTGTGCATATAATCTTGACAGTGTATAACAAAATGGATAACACAGACAAGAAAGACAAAGACGATATAAATAACAGATGATAACGTTCGCAGAAATCAACAAAACAATAAAGCAGAACTAAAGCAAAATATTACAAAGCTTGTAATGACAGCTGCGAATAAATTAACAAAACAAATCACAAAAACAATGTATAAACGAAAAGGTGTAAAGAAATAAACGATAGAAAGGGAAGGCAGACAAATACAAACAAATTAATCAAAACTAAAGACCGGAAAAAATATAACAAAAACTACGATAGAACATCTCGGCATAGCTAAACAAATATAAAGATGACTGATTCGGTAAAACACGAATTCAGACACACAGTCCCTAAAGAACGCTTCCAGATCAACTGACCGTCCGAGGAGGTATTAGCAGATCTAAAAGTCCCCCCAACCAAACCCGCTAAGAAAAAGGAACAAATATAACATAGAAACAGGGAATATATATAAGTAGCCTAATTATATGAGGAAGGCTTAATTAACACACCACATAGAGGCACAGTCTACGACAACAAACAGCCACTTATCTTTTAAGATGAACAAAATCCCAGCCTCCATAACAGCAGTAATGAAGTTCATAGCAAATACAGTTCAGCGACAAGAGGATCCAACGTTGAAAAGGTACAGGAACTCTAAGACTCCTGGTACAGTCATCTTTCATCACTCAGATTCCCAACATGTTGAACTTGTTTGCAAAAAATCAGGATCGGCAACACTGCACTTGATTTGACCAGACTGTGCACAAAACTTCGCACTGTCAACACTGTAAATTCTGTTGGATTTCTTCACAAGAAACAGATTCCACTGTTGTAAGGTCGAGCGGCTTCCGGGCAACGCCGGGTACTTTCAGCTAGGAATAGCCATTACTGTTGCACTTGAAAACATTAATGTAAATAGCCCCATCGAGCTGGCCAACCACTGTAACAAGTGTGCTTTCTATAGATTTATTGTCCATAGGCCATACTGGCCATCAATGTAACATGCCGATTACTAGCCACTACTGTACCAGTCATGTTGGTTCTGTAACATTGATGAAATATGATGGATGGTAGAGGCCACCAATGTAGAGGTGTAAATCTTGCTGGCTATCACTGTTGCTGTATAAGGGCTACCACTGTAGAAAATTGTACTGCCGTATTCTGGTGTATGTTTAATGACCTCGGCAAATGTTGGATGTCATCAGGAAGGATGTACATGTGCTATACCATGTGTGCTGATGATGACAAATTAGTAGGTCGGGCTTATACAGATGGCCGACAAAAGGTGTGTGGGTGAGTGGATATCAATACGTGCGAATGCGTGTAGTTCAAGTAAGTTAATAACAATCACACACACCAAAATATGCACATATCATAATCAGAAAATATTGGAACTGCAAGTAACATTGATCACAGTTTTAATACGCCACTATAACGAATGTTCACATCACCAAAATACGCTGTCACAAGCATAGTTCGTAGCACGTCATGAAAGTAACGACAAATCAATATCCGTATAAAGTATGAATGGCGCATATATGTACCAGCCTTTCCATAGCTCTGCAGTACTATAAATAATCTCTTTGACTTCTCCAATAATCAGTAAATAAGCCGCATAAGTGTCGTGCTTCCATATAATATTCCCTGGGTTTCCTCCGACAAACAAGTCATATAATTTTTTTCCAATATAAGCCGCATGAGTGTCGGGCTTCCATAAAATATTCTCTGTGTGTCCACTGACAAATACATCATGTAAATCTTTGGCAAGATAACAATATCATAATACTCATAAACTCTCCTCCGCACCAGGAGAAAGTCACCTCAATGACAGCCAACCATCTCGGGCTGGTAGCATCATAATACAAAGTTCTTGGCTACAAAAAATAGTTTAAAGGGTATTTTTACCTTCACTGTCATTCAAGAATAAAACATCAAAAAACGTACGCCATTCTTGGCTCTCAGAAATATGTCAGAATTATAACAGGGGAAGAATCTCAAACATTTTTGTATCACACAGAGGACTTTGTTCCCCGATTACACAGTCAGAAAAACGTGGCTGACCTCCCTGGTCAAGCGTTCAGAGCGAACTGTCACGAGATATCGCATATCAGTTCCCGCCAAATCATTCACGCATGCACCGATCAACGCGTGACGTGAGTTTAGCTCACACGAGCTAACGTTCTCGAAAACTGTTCAAGAAAATTATTGGAACAGAAAATCTTAAATGATCAAATTGCAAGTCAAGAGAGATAACAACTAAATCAGACCTGTCTCAAAAAGTATTACAACCTGTTAACTCCCTTAGACCATAGTATAAAAATGTTTACCTCGAAAGCTTAAAACAAACTGACTTTAACAATGAGTTCACCAAACACCTGCAGTGATTCAGTTTCTCGTGACACTTTTTTCCCAATTAAACTATCTCCCTTCTTATATGGCTGACAAGCCCCCACCATACCCCTTCACACAAAGTGAAAAGAAAGGACCAGAAATATAGCTTGAAGTCTCTAACGCGTCCTTTCATTTACTTGCAATGGTGCGACCACTTGAAGCTTTGTAACGAACACAAGCTCCGAGATTTATTATTTCAAGATTATATACACAACAATGTAAACATATGTCGATAAAAATGATTTTTAACCGGGAAAAAAGTGGTATGAACGCATAAATCTGCCAAAAAACGTATTAACTAAATGCATCATTAAATACAACAGCTTGTTGGTAAAATCTGTAACTAATTCATTAATATATCGTGTGGATGTACGTATGCTGCTTTCAAGGAATCCACCAAATTTTTAGGGTCACTGGTTTTACTTGAGTGACTTATTCTCGATCTCTCTTACTCTGGTTGGATCCTTTCTAAATATACTTCATGAGAACAATGCTACAACGTAGCATATTTTTTTCAGAACTGCTTTCCTGGCTTATGAAAACTATTGTCATTATATTTCTCACAATGCACTGGTGGCGTCACCCTCCTGTACGATCACTGAGATAATAAAAGGCGTATTTAGTATTGTTAACCGACTCTCGACACAGGGTCGAGTATATAAATAATTCAAGCGATGACTTGTCACCGTTCGTAATAGTATAGCTTCTTGGTAAAGCGTTGAAAACAATGCTTGCAGCGCGTTGTCTAGTGCGTAATGGGGCAATAACGATTTGTCCTTGCGGGTTTAGTGGTTTAAAGCGTCTTGTCATCAGGTTTACTAGGTGATTCCTTTTGCTTGCAGTCGTTGTTCCCTCTTATAGTTGTGACTGGGTATAATGGATTTGTTGAATTTCCATTTAGTGATCCGTCGTGCGTACTCCGGGCACTTAAGATTTTGACTGACCGTATCATACGTCTGTTCGTCGGTAATTATGAACGTAATTTTCAAAATATGACTGTTTAACGTGTCTCCTTATGTCGGGCTGGCTTTACCCTGCTAGTGTACATACGTTCGCTTATATGTGTAACGTGTTATGATTGCCAACCCCATCGTATGTTTGTACAAACTACGTCTGTCTCTGCGTCAGTGTGCATATTTAGACTTGGTACGCCAGAGTCATCACAGCTCTCCAGTACTCGTCTTCTTTATCCGCTGTTAAAAATAAAATAGCAAAAGCGTCATATGTAACGATTTTAACGTGTCACTGTAAATTGGGTATCTGTGTATTTTCGTCTCCAACGGAATGCGTTTAAACTCCTATAATTAACAACAATATCCACGTGGTGTTTACTGCAACGGTTATGCTGTAGTTGGGGCACTTACAGCGTGTGAAAAAAGAATAGTACTAACATTTTGTGTAGTTAAGTTCTGTTACATTAAAACAAATGAACGAACTAAAATCAAATGATGTGTATCATTATTTAGCAATATTATACACTTACCTTAATTCATTATATCGAATTTCTGGTCCGCAGCAATATTGTTAGGTCAAGTGACACGCTTGATTACTACATTATTCTCTAATCCAAGAAAATTGCCTTCCATTTGGCTAAGTGGAGCCGCGTTAGCACAGTGGTTAATGCGCTGGCTTCCTATCTCGGTGGTCCATGGTTCGATCCCCAGTTGAGGTGTGATTTATTTTTTAGACCGCAAATGGCTCCGAGGTCGACCCAATCTTACGAATTGGGTGCCGCAATGATCACATCACCCCTAGTGTGCCAATGATTGAGAAAATATGGGCCTAACACCATATTCCCAGTATGATCCAATGGGAGCGTGACGGTATTGTTTACCTTTACCATACTTGGTTAAACGGAAAAAAACATAGCTGGTTATTCAAAATACACGCTTGACGAACAATGCCCGTTGTCAGAATTTTAGAGGCTGCTGTTTGCTAATTTACACCTACGCGTTTTTCAGGAACATTCTGGAATATTTTTCTCGAAGGTTAAAATATATTTTTTCGGCTGATAATTTGTCCTGCTTCCTATCAAAGTGTTTGATGTAATCTCAAATGTTTGATAAATATACTACTCGACAAAAGTCAAAGGCCACTTAGAAAAACCTTGGTTGAAACCATAAAACAAATCTGATATAAACGTAATTGGTATCAGTCAAAACGGCATTTATTGAATACCAAATTGACATGTCACGTAAAGAAATGGAAATACACATTCAAACGCAATAAAGCTGTGAAGTGTGTCAGCCACCATTTCAAAAGTCACACAATAGATATTGGACAAATAGACATTTCAAAATCCGGGTATGACCACCGTTTGCAGCAAGGCATTTAAGACAGCGTAGACGCATCGAGTCCACAAGGGTCCGAAGAGTATCCTGATGAACAACTTGCCATTCCTGAAGCAGAAATGCAGTCAGCTGTGCAACATCCATTGGCAGGGGGTGATTTGTTGACAATCTTTGACCAAGGACATCCCAGAGGTGCTCAATCGGAGAAAGGTCAGGTGAATGAGCTGGTCACGCCATCCTGATGATCCCATGTTGCTGAATAAACTCATTCACCACACGAGCTCGATGGGGTCGAGCGTTATCATCATGGAGGATGGCATTACCACCTATAGCCTCCATAGCAGGCTGAACAATTGGCCTCAAGATTTCGTTCTGGTATCTTGGGCCGGTCAAGTTGCCTTGGATGATGTAGAGTGGGGTCCTGCCGTGTCTGTAGAAGCCTCCCCAGTCCATGACAGAACCCCTACCATAAGATCCACCTCTCGAATTGTGTCATCAGTAAAGCGCTCTCCTGGTCGTCTCCAAACTCGAATCCTGCCATCATTGAATGACACAGTGAAGCGAGATTCATCAGTGAAGAACACATGACTCCATTGTTGCCTTGTCCATCGGATGTGCTCGTGACACCAAGCAACACGGGCTCTGCGATGAGCAGGAGTAAGAGGGATTCTGACAGCAGGACGTCGAGCAGCCAGTCCTAATTCATGTAAACGTCTGCGAATGGTGCTTTGACTGACATTAACGTTTACAGTTTGTCTCAGCTGACATCTTAGAGTGGAACAAGTCACTGTTCGATGGCGCAGGGCTGACAACAAGAGGTACCGGTCATCATGTCTATTGGTGCATCTATGGCGACCTGGCCAGTGGCGATCCTCCACACTTCCTGTGGCCTGAAATCTCTTCAAAATTCTTTGGATAGTAGAGTGTGACACTGCAAGCCGTCTAGCAACCTCACGGACAGATAAACCACTTTCAACCTACGCTATAGCCCTCATTCTTTGTAAGGTGTTAAGACTTGTTCTCGGTGGCATGGTTTTTGCAAGTGATGAAACTACCCTAAGTCTGCTGATTGTAAAACAAATTAAGAGTGAACTCTGTTCACGAAAAGTCGCCATTGCACGTGGAGTGTCAATCAACACGATTACTTCACCTGGTTGGTTTTACGGAAGTTTGAAAAAAACAGATTAAAAATGTGAATTTATGATCAGCAAACCAAATTGCACGTGATCACCATGGTTGTCGGTGAGTTGTTTTTATGCTTAACGTGCATAGAGGACTGTCAGAGGCGAGTAGTATACATCTCAAGGTGTGTCCTCTCCCGGTCATGTCGCGTTGTCGCTACATGTGTAGTCCTATTGTCGCTAGATGTGTAGTCCTATTGTCGCTACATGGGTAGTCCTACTGTCGCTATATGTGTAGTCCTATTGTCGCTACATGTGTAGTCCTATTCTCCCTGCAAGTGTAGTTCTATTATCGCTACATGTGTAGTCCTATTATAGCAAAATCGCAATGGAGACATCATAGTTCTTCAAATCCCCTGGTAGGCCTGTCCCGATAATCTGTCTTCTGTACGTGATATTATGCAGCATTTTACACAAGTTAATCCCCAGTCCCAGCGTATCTCTACACTCCTGAGATTTCATGCCTGGCCGACTTATTTTTATCTACAACTGTGTTATCAAAGTCCAGCTGGCTATTTAGATCTCCGCTTCACTTGTAACCAACAAATATGGTCGTGATTTGATAACAAAATACAATCGAAAAATGAAAATGACGAAGGATCACATGAAAAAAAAAGTAAAAAAAAAAAGTCCTGCCATGAGTTGAGGAGATTATGTATTATGAGTTACACAACGCTAGTAAAATGCAAGTTAGGTAGGAGAAAAACACAGGTATTGTGCGTGATTTGAGAGCAGGTTCAGTCCGTGGTGTATGTGATGCTGAAAGCTTTGCAGCATATTTAAGTCAAGGCCTAGATCTGAACACCTGGCCACACGTCTTATTCGCACGTGCAAGGTTATTGGATCGTCAAAGATCTTGCGTCTTCCTGATTTAAGAAAACAATTTATTTTGAACCCTTCGTCAGAGGCGTTTGATTTCCCCATGGACGATCGAAGTGCCGCCGTGCAAGTGTGGTCGTTGGATAATATTCTAACCGGACAACCGTTGTCAGCAGACAACGCAGGGGAATTTATAACGAGAAGCAGAAGCAGACGCGAAATCAAAGATAGACGATCCGACCGCAGCCGACTGCTTCGCTGTTTCGCTCGGCCATCGGCCGCTGAGCTAATACTAACTTACAAGCAAGAAAACAGAAGGAGCTGAAAGAGGTTACTATGGTATACGAGTACAGAATGTTTAAGGGGCCGGGCCCTCAAAATTATAGAAAATGACGGGAGACAACATTTGATCGATACGGACAATTAAAATTATCTGCCACATTGCGACAAGTTATATGAAAGACAATAATTTTCTACTCAGATGTTCTTATTTATGGCACAGAAACACAGAAAACAACCAACGGACACAGTGATATGAAAAGGTCAGCAGTACAGAAGTTACTAAAAGACTTAAATTATTGTAGAACATTAGATAAAGATGTGTAAAAATAAAAAAACCCAGTCATCCGGTAGCATCCCAATCCAGTCTCTAAGTGTAAGCTCCAGGGGGTTCAAAAAACGTAAGTAGACCTCAAACACATACACTGAGAAGAGCAATGACGACAGAAAAAAGAACTTGCAAGATATAAGAGACTACAGCAGTTTTGTCCACTTGAAGATTTTGTCGAAGCATATACTCCAACGTGATTTGAAAAGCAAAATATAAACACATTACACATAAACTATTCAACACTGGTGTCGTAAATTGTAGTTATGTTGAAGAGATTTATGGTCCCGTCTGAGTAGAGTGGATGGTGTGAGTACGTTAGAAAGAAAAGGTGTAGAATGGATTTCACGAGTGAATAGATTAAGGAGAAGATCTGTCCCTGGAATGAGTGGTTTCTCTAGTCCAGCCTATCTAAAAAAAAGTTAGTTGCTTATCCTTTACCTGGAATGAGTGGCAATTTTTTTTCATTCTGCCATTGCTTTCTGAACACGGCGCTATCTAAAAATCCACACAAACGATCTGCTATATTTTCGAACCTGGTATTATGGATTCATATCCGTCACCCCTATCCTAGTATAGGACAATCAACCTATAAGTTTCACTACTCACACGCACACAATCATGTGACAACAAGAAACATAAACGTGAAAAACTATGGTAATTGGATATGGGTATTGGGTCTGACCGACACACAAAGTTCTTTTGTAGTTTATTATCATTAAACATCACAAGATCAAACAAATAGAAATATCAATAAAAATCAGGTTTTACAGACAGATGAAAATAGCCCAGTAAGTGCACTCCCCCTTGTTGAGAAAGGATCCCAAAAGAAGTTAATAACCCAAAGGTCAAAAGGTTAGCACTATGGTACAGAGTAGACAGTAAAGAAAAGAACAAAGTTCCTACTTAAATGCTATCCAGTAAAATTAAACAATAGTTAAATAGATTTTTGATGGTACAATGTTTCCTGTAACAAAAAAAGAAAATATTTCTCTCTCTCTCTCTCTCTCTCTCTCTCTCTCTCTCTCTCTCTCTCTCTATCTCTCTCCCTCTCTCTCTCTCTCTCTCTCCTGGCATTTTAATTAGTCAGCTAAACCGTATCTTCTGGTGTAAGAAAGTGGTTGATGGAATTTACATTAAACTGAACAACTGGTAAGGAAATTTCTACGCGTTGGTTATTTCACTAGTCT
This sequence comes from Oreohelix idahoensis, assembly GCA_024509875.1. Taxonomy (NCBI): domain Eukaryota; kingdom Metazoa; phylum Mollusca; class Gastropoda; order Stylommatophora; family Oreohelicidae; genus Oreohelix; species Oreohelix idahoensis. Next base: position 187,954 of record JAMPIV010010945.1, read on the forward strand.
TAACGCTAGGGAATCCCAATGAATTAAAAATGTTAAAACTTTAACACATTTAACACTGATATTATTACCATAAATCAGAATAAATCCCCACGAAGGCTATTAACGCACTTTTCCACAATGGTTCTAGCGTATGCGCTTAGATTATCCAAAATTTTCTGAGATACACTGATAACTGATTTGGAGGAACGCAGTATATATACAAATCATGTGTAATTATGTCCAGTGAATGTTACAATTCACACCTTCTGTTTAGCAGGGAAATCGGGAATCTACGTTTCCCGAGATGAAAGATTTTACCGTAAGCTGGCCACCATTTCTCTCGTCGAGCGCTGGTTGACCAAAGACTTCACGTACAACGGGCCTTTCGTAGATTTCCCTCGGCGTTCGCAGATCAAAGGTTACTCCCAATGAAATGTACAAACATCAAAGGTACGGGAAGATTATCGCCCGTGTATTTTCTTCGACCAGTCCGTTTTTCCCACGTGCTGTGTCTAATGACCGATAATTGTCCGATCAGATCGCGTGAGAAACTCAGGTAAACAAACGTGATTCGCTCCCCTGTTATCTGGCAGGTTACGAAAATTGGTAAACAACTCGTTAGCGCATGAAAACAGGAAAAAAAGGCGTGGCTTCAAAAGTAAGTCAGACATACAGAAAATTGCGTGGTTTTTGCTTCGCAAAACATAAACACTAATTGAGAAAACAAAGGTGGTCAGATTACTGTAGGATACTGAAGGTTATATTTCTGTTATACATCACAGTACGTCCGGGCTTGAAGATGTAAAACCCTTTCATATCTCATTTCTGGAATTAGAGCTACTGTCATCCGCAGCTTCCGAGTAATTGCTATCTTCAATTGCATCATCGTCTTCGATGCTCCAATTTCGACTCATAAAATCCGCTCCTACATTTTCTTTACCTGGTATGTATTGTACTTTGAACGAGTACACGCTTAAAAGCAGAGCCCAATGCATAATCTTTGCGTTAAAATCCTTACTGGCTCCTAGGAATGCCAATGGAGCATGGTCCGTTTGCACTGTGAACGAAACTCCATACAGATATTCATGGTGTCTCCTGATTCCGTTCACAAGTGCTAAACATTCCCTCTCCGCGGTCGAATAATTCCTTTCTGCTGTGTTGAGTTGTCGGCTGCGGTAGGCTACTGGAAATAACAGCTTCGGGTATTTCTCGTCTGCCTGAAGCAGCGTCGATCCGATTACCTTTCCGCTGGCGTCTACGTGCAAGACGAAAGGTTTCGTCAAGTCGTGTAACCGTAAAATGGGGTATTTGGACAGTTGTTCCTTCAGAGTAACGTAAGTGTTCTCACACTCGGGAGTCCAAACAACCTTATCGGGTTTTTCCTTCTTGGTGAGGTCAGTAAGACGTGCTGTCAGACCATTAAAGTTTTTAATGAACTTTTGGTAGTATGCACACAATGATAGAAATGAACGTGTGTCTCTCTTTTTTTTTGGCCTCTTTGCTGCACTTATTTTCTCGATGTTTTTGGGTCCTGACCACATACAACCTAGAGAAATTGTATGCCCCAGGAAGTCAAGCTTTTCAAAGCCGATTAAACATTTGCTAGGATCGCTGTCAGGGCAGTTTCATGTAGTCTCCTGAGGAGCATAGCGACCGTAGCAATATGTCCTTCGTAGTTTTCCATTGCAATAAGTATATCGTCCATGAAATTGTAGATATGTGGACTTTGCAAGGGTTCTGAAAGCATTCTCATCATCCTGGTGAAGACTCCTGGTGCGTTGTGCAAACCAAAAGGCATAACGTTGAAATTATTGTGTCCTTCGCTGGTGCTAAAAGATAGCAGGGGTTTAATTTCCTCCTTGACTGGTATTTGGTAATAACATTTACTCAAGTCCATGTTGGAGAAAATTCTTGCCCTGCTAAGCTTGGTGAACAGCTCAGAAGAGGTTTGGAGTGGTTGCGGCTGAAATTCTGTAACAGTATTGAGTAGACGATAGTCTATACACAGCCGAACTTCCTTATTGGGTTTCTGCATCAGTACTACGCTCGAACTATACGGAGATGTAGACTCATTAATAATTCAAGCTTGACGTATCTTGTCTATTTCTCCACGCAGCATGTCAGCTTTAGCATACGGGATCGGGTAAACTCTGGTTCGCACAGGTGTTTCGTTTGTCAGCTTCATATCAAACTCTACGAGATGTGTTCTACCAGGTATGACCGTTAAGACTGCTGAGTACGGTTTCAGTAGCACCTTCGTTTCTGTCTGTTGTGCTTCAGAAAGAGTTTCGCAGAATTTAACATCTTTAAATGATTCCGTTTGTTGCAGTGGGTATTCCATGCACCTATCGGCATCTATCGGCAAACTAACTTTTGTTTAAATAACATCTTCAAACTTATTATGTGCTCAATAGACACAGTGTATGTCCATGAACGAAATTCTACAGTTTATTTTGTTAAATAACATGTGGTTACCATGGTAACCAAAAAAAAAAAAAACAACAACCGCCATATAGGATTTTCACCAATTTTCGAGAACTAAAAACTTATGTTTTCCATTGAACAAACTTCATCAAATTGCACATAAAAGTTGTGACTGACAATTAAAACAATTTTACACATGCTTTTTTGATAAGTTTAAAATTCTATGTTTGATGAATTTTTTTTAAAATACACTATATTTGTATGAAAAAAAATTTTTTTAAATATTTTTTAAAATATATCAAAGCAAATTACCAAAATATCAAAAACAGCATGTGACAATTTAAAGGTATATATGTGTACTACATGCATGCCTAATTTCAGACTGATCTGTTCTATAGTTTGTTAGTAATAACATTTTTTGTTAATAAAATGTTAGTTTTGAGAAAATGTATTTTACTCGCAGTGTGCCTTGTCTTGTCCAATATACTCCATTCTGCGGGGGCTGAATATGTTTAAAATCCTCCAGCACTATATGCTGCACCTCTTTCAGCTTCCTCATACATGTCCTCCTCTCGCCTTTGTCTTGCCTAGTTTTTCTTCTTTCCTTCTACCATGGTGACCAAAAAATAAACCGCCATATTGGATTTTTACTAATTTTCGAGAGCTAAAAACATATGTTTCCCATTGACCAAACTTTATCAAATTGCACACACATGTTGTGACTGACAATTAAAACAATTTTACACATGCTTTGTTTGATAAGTTTAAAATTCTAGTTTTAATGATTTTAAAAAATCATTATATTTGAATGAAAAAAAAACATTAAAAAAATATTTTTTAAAATGTATAAAAGAAAATTACCAAAATACCAAAAATGCAAATGTGTTACTTTAAAGATATAATTATGTACTACATGCATGCCACATTTGAGACTACTCTGTTAGATAGTTTGTTAGTAATACCATGTTTTGTTAATAAAATGTTAGTTTTAAGAAAAATGCATTTTACTCACTGAGCTCCTTATCTTGTCCTATGTACTCCATTTTGGGGGGCTGAATGTGTTTAAAATTCTCCAGCTCTATATGCTGCACCTCCTTCAGCTTCCTGCAGCTCCTCCTCTCGCCTTTGGCTTGCATTTTGCCTAATTTTTCTTCTTTTTACAAGTTTATCAGCCTCATGTTTCTGGCTGTTGGCCAGACGTTTCCTCAATCGCACCTGTCCAAGGCATTTTGAGTTTGTTCCAGATGCTTGACCATACAGCTTTTTTTATTTCTGCACTGGCTGATGGACCAAAGTTGAACTCTCCAACGGCCACAAGAACATTGAATTTGGCTTTTTTTAACGACACAAATTTCCGCTTGCTGCAACGACTCCATATAACATTGTGTAGGCTTTCAGTTGAATTTTGTGTTGCACCTAGCTCACACCGCTTGAGCAGATGCTGATCAGTAAGGCGCTCATAAACAGGGGCTAAGTGCTTATGCAGCAGGTTGTAGTCTAGCGGAGTGTGAACCTTGGCCTCGTGTGGTCTGGCAGCTTCTCCTTTGGCGATGGAAGCCTGATAGAAACACCAGGAGTCTTTGCCTCGCGGACACAAATTATGTTGGGGTTTGTCGTTTGTCGAATACCCATGGTAGAGAGAAGCCATGATGGCTTGTTTCATCTCTGGGGCTTTACTATGCTGGCGTATGACCATGGTGTAGTAAATACACAATTTTCGTATGGCCATTTCCCCCAAGGGTGACATTTTGTTTCCCGCAGTCAGTAATCAGTGTCCTCAGTGCAGTGACTAATCGTGTTGCAACATGTTGACGCACTCTTCTTTGGTTATGTCAACTTCTGGTCTATACGGTTTGATGTCGCAGAGTCTGTTGTAGGCCTTGGAATCGCCATCTGATAGTAAAACAGTGTAGCGTAGCTTGTGATTTGCCACTGAACGAAGAACGAGAACTTCACAGGCTTTTACCTCCATCATTCCGGCTGACCCTTCGTAATTACAGCAGCAGTCCTTCTGATGCTCTGCTTTCCATTTTTCAAATTTGTCAGGTAGATTTTTCAGTTGCCACTGTCCAGTATTCTCACAGGTATGACAGAAGGAAGACATAACATGCGTATCGATGACCATGCCAGTCAAGATGTCGATAACACTGCCAACACCTATCAGTGACTTATGACCTCTAGTTAGCCATGTTGCATCAAAGCTGACAGCGATGCCAATGACTTCTTTTTTATTAATGGTACGATGCTGACTCTTAGCATGCTCAGCTCGGACAATGCTGATGGCGCGTTGAAATACTGTAGAGTGCATGGTATCCAAATGATCAAAAATTTGATCTGCATATTTATGAAATGTTTTCTGGTGCAGGCCAGGGAGGTCTAGGTTCTCACAGAAGAGATTGAACGTAGATGGGCCCATTCCAGACAGACATGATGGCACCAAGAACAGCAGATTTCTTGATTGCATTTCCCCGATGGCCACGGCCTTCTGGTTCCCTCTCGGATGTGTACGTTCTAGAAATTGCCTTTTCACATGTGTGACACACAACTTCCAGGAAGAGAGAGAAACCCTTTGACATGGTGTTGTCAGTTCTTGTTTGCAATATGCTTTGCTTATACACATTGCAACACACATTTTTAAGAAGGTTGTTGAAGAAAGAAATGTCCAGAATGGTTCTGTACGTAGGTTTAGGTTGGGCTGGGCAGTATTATGATATGTGTCAGAATACCTGTTTAGACGATGAAAGTCCCCACTTGTGAGGAACAATATTATTATGGTGGGGTGTGGCGTGGGTGTAGATGAAGATGGTGATAAACCCTGGCTCGCACAAATCAACCCAACGCCACTGGTTACAGTTCCCTGACATTTAATAGAACGTTCACATACATGTCCTGGATATCACACATCTAGTCAACATACTGAACTACCTACTTGGGTTAACACTGCCTGTAAGGCATAACGACCTACAGTCTTCATACACAGTCTCTCCGACTACACAATAACAATGTACAGACTGTCCTTGGTGCGGTATACACTCTTCGCACAACTTCTTCAAACAACCTTACGTGCGGAAAAACACCCTCGCACTAATACAACACCCTCCAGGTGTATATCACATATCATTTGTGATGGGTGGCATGAACATCGCCAAATAGATTCCAAGAATCCTCTCCAGGCAGGAAAATACACTTCGCCTGTACTTTATAGCTACCAGGCGGGAAATGAGTCGCTTGACTCCTTCGAAGCTCCAAGGTGGAAAATCCTCACCTTATAATGTTCTCCGTGAACATAAAATTCTGGCTCCAACAGGAGCGTCTCCAGGCGAGAAACATATCGCCATTAATAAATAACTAGATAGAATCTATCACAGCATAAGTATCATAGTCACAAAAACGGATCCTCTCAGTCACAAAATACGAGCTTACAGCCCGGCTTCCAAATCACAGAATACCCCGCTCAACTCGTCGGTCAAACATAGAATAATCCAGTCACACCAGACTTGTGTTCACTACATGCTTTCTCTCAGCGCATGAACAAGTCACACCATGTTGACATAAAGTCAGACATTAACTCATGTAGCTGAGTTACACTTAAACAAGTGTTTACAACAGTTCAGTGACCCTTAACACCAACCACTGTCATCATTCATACTCATGAAAATGTTCTGTGACAATATGCAACATACTTGCTCGTGCTCAAGTTAATTTTTATATCAGATCGACTTGGGCCAATGGTGAACGGCACTACTGGATCAGCAATTTGAACTATAGCCCTATCGGATACTGGTTTGCAGAAATTCCATGTTGAGACTACATCAGTTTGTTTAGGTCTATCATTCACCGCTGATTCTGTCTTGCCATTACCATTGCTAGAAATTACATACTGACGACGTGATCGTGCAGCAGAAATTTGCTTTGATCTCTTACCTATTCTTCCCATTTTGAAGTAATAGAACACAATTCACTGAAATTTAAACAAGAGAAAAATATCCACGCAGCAAACAAATTAGGTTGTTTACGGGCGGAAGAAGCCGTTGTTATCTTCCACATTTGCGCACGCAGCCAAAATGTAGTTATGACCAATCAAAACAGGTGTTTACGAATGCGTCTTCAATGGGTCGGAATGAGGGAATGAGGTCACCACGTGACCACTCCTTATAAGGAAGTTAGCGTAAAATTACGGAAAATTTCAAACCCACAACACTCAGAAAAAAAAGTTTCTAGGTTGCTATATAACGGTAGACAAGGAAATTCCCTTTGTATCAATACCACATAGCCCACGATATGGACAGCGTAACTAAGGTATTATTATTGAGCGACAAATCTAGCATTTTCGGCACAAATTTGCAAATCATAGCTTGAGGGTAGTACAGAAAATTGATACATCAAATGCATTTTTATGTCATAAAACCTTGCTAAAACGATTCCTCGATGATTATTTAATGAAATAAGCTCAAAACTAAAAAAATCGAAATTTTGTACGTAATATCCAGTTTTCTCTACCGTCCACCTACTTAAGGTTGGTTGCTGCTAGATCCCATCCTAGTTGTAACCTTTCCTTAAGTTCCTATACATACTTACTTGCTGAGACGACTGTCTCATCAGCCTTCTGGTCTGTCAGTGACCGAAGTAAGGCTTCTAGCGGGCCCTTAATAAGTCTGCCGAAAAGAAGTATAGCTGGTGGTAAACCTGTAGATGCCTATGGGAGTTCCCTGTAGGCGAATAAGGCTGCAGGAAGGAAATAATTCCAATCTTCAAGTTTCTCGTGTCCCAGCTTACGTAACATCGTGGTGAGGCTGCCGTTGAAACCTTCCACGAGCCCATTTCCGGCCGGATTGGACGGACTGGTGTGGGTGTGTTTGGCCCTCAAGATCTGAAAGATCTCCTCCATTTGTTAATTGGGATCCGTTATCCTCCAAAACGTGTTGAGGGAATCCCAACCGTATAAAAATCTGCACTAGGGCTTCTGCGACAAGCTTGGAATCCGTGCATGTTAGCGGTATAACTTCAGCCCACATAGTGCATGTGTCGACTAAGGTCAAGAAAAACCTGTTCCTTCTTTTAGTCTTTTCTAGGGGTCCTATAAGCTCGACTGCTACCCGTTCAAAAGGTGTCCCCACTATTGGCATTTCTCCCATGTGAACTGGGGGTGTTCAATGCTTGGGTGCCACACGTTGGCACTTGGCGCAGGATTTCACATATCTGGTAATATCAGTGTTCATTCCTGGCCACCAATAGTGAGTCGATATTCTCTTAATAGTGGCGTTTCGTCCCATACGACCGCTAACGGGAAGAGAGTGCCCCATTTCTAAGATTTGTTTTCTGTACTTCGTCGGTACTAGGAGCTGGGTATGTCCCTGTTCAGGGTCACCCGTTCTTCGATACAGCACTCCATCCTTGGAATAGATGGCTCCGTTGTGTCTAGGGTCCTTGGCCATGGGCAGTTTTCTAAAGCAGGGCTCCAAGTTAGGGTTCTTTTGTTGCGCCTCCTTCAGTTCCTTAGGTAACACGTTAGGCCCAGTCTCCGGTTCCTTCTTGGTTTGCCCTTTGTGGTTGCTGCTGCCACAATCGGCTCTTTCGGTCTCCCTATAAACACATATCTACAACCAAGTATGACTGGGTAGATCGGATAACCCATTATAGCCGCTTTGATAACACCTCTGACGAAATCAGAGTGTATCTCCACCAGTGCGACTGGAAGCGTTATGGGTGCATCTCCTTTAAAAACTCCCCATAATAGCCCGTTTTTTCTGTTTCTTCCCCGGGTTTGACCAAGTCCCTCGCGACAATACAATCAAAGCTCAAACCTGTATCAAATAAACAATAAGTTGAAGTCCCGTTCAAAATAACAGTTCCTTGCATGGAAGGCCTCTCACCGTCAGGTTGAGAATCACTGACATTCTTCCTCCGTTGGGAGTCTGTTTGCACGCATCCGGTGCGGTTAAGCCCGGTATGTTTGCCCTGATCATATGTCCCTTGCGCAGGGGATTTCCCTTTGTCTTGTCCTTTATGGCTGCGCTGCCATGAAGGACGCTTGGGCTGATCATGGTCGTTGATGGGGTAACGGTTTTTGTAGAATTTCGATATTTCGTGAGGCGGGAGAGGGGGTGGGGGTGGTAAAATTTCTCTTTTGGTTTTGGTGGGAAGAAGAATAGTAAGACAGCTCTAGATGATTTTTTCGAGAAGGCTCATCTGTTGGTTTGCGTTGTGAGCCTGGCAGCTCGGCTAAGGCATTCATGCAGCGCTCAGACTTACTTAAAATGTCTTCCGGCTTTACAGCTTCCTGTTCAGCAAGAAATCTACAAGTTTCATTTGACAAGGTGCTTTTGATCTGCTCAGTTAGTATGAGCTCTTCTAATCATTCAAAAGTGCATGTGAGATCCGAAAGCTCCAAACACTTAGTCAAATATTCCTTCAGACGGGAAGAGAACTGAGCAAATGTCTCGGTTCCTTCCTTCCTGCTGTTCCGAAAGAGTTGCAAAAATATGCGCGCGTTCATTTCAAAGAGCTCAAGTAAATCCTTCTTCAACATGTCGTAATTGTCTTGGTTGCTGCTTCCCAGTTTAACATAAGCATCATATACAGTGCCTTTTAAAGCCTGGGAAAGTTTCAAACACCATCTCGAACTTTCTAAACCATACAGCGTTGCCATTCTCTCAAATATTTCAAGATAAGTGTCACTTTTCTCATTGAGGCTTGGAGCGGATTCTAGGGCAAAAGACATTGCTGCTAATTGGAAAGATTGAGTACTGGAATGATCAGTTAAGAGTGACTGAGGTGACGAAGGCTCTCCGTTGCTGGAGGTAGACGCTACACCACGACTTTGGAACTTTAAAGTCTTAAGCGCCAATTCGTGCTGTCGTCGTTGCTCATTCTCCCTTTCCTCATGTTGTCTCTCCTTCTCTCGTTCGTTCGCCTTGCTAGCTTCCATATCCGCCTCAATTTTCTTACTTTCGAATTGCCGCTTTTCTCTTGCTTTCTCTATCTCCTTAGCTTCTTCTGCTTTTTCTTTCTCTTTAGCTTTTGCTGCTTTTTCTTTCGCTTTAGATTCGGCTGCTTTTTCTTTCTCTCTAGCTTCTGTTTCTTCTTCTCCGCATCATATCTGTCGAGTTCTTCGTTCACAAAAGCTAGCACTTCTTCTCCCTGTAATAACATTTCCATTGCTTCCTTTCTTAGCATTGCTCTACGTTTTGCACGCTCAGCCATGGCAAATAAATGAATGCGACTTACACGAGAAAGAAAGAAGAAAAGGATACACTGCTGCCTAACCAATTATGAGAAATACAACAAAAAAATTATCTGTTTTTACTGTGTTACCTCCTCCCTGTTATCAGTTATCTAATATATCGCTGTTGTTATCTAGCACAAAGCTCCTAACACTGACGAATTAATCCATAAAAATGGCAGATCAGGCAAAAACTGAAAATCTACTATTACTACTGTGGAAAAATAATTATTTAAAAAAATATTGCGGGGAAAAAAATTTCCCTATAAAATCCACTACACCCTCCTACCTCTGAAGTCAGTTTTAGGCGTTAGGGAAGGCTATTTACTTGGCGACTGCCCAAATGCGCTTCCTTAGCTATGCTCACACTCCACTGCTCCACTAAAAACAATTGTGATCGTTAGACGATCACGCGTACCAGCGGTCTTTTTGTACAAAATTGTTATATAACATATCACCAACAAAGATCATCATCAAAATCAAACTGTATGTAAAATCTAACATGCTGTCGAAAGAAACAAATTTCTAATTTGTGTGGTCAGAACCCAGTAAAAGAAACGTTGTCTAGGGGATACTTATTATTAATATTCCTCACTCACTCACAAAGCGCACAGCACACTCTATCTAGACTAAGATTAAGATCGAAATTAGGAAACAAGAACCCAATCTGTCGTAATTAGATATAATCTCAGGAGCGAGAACCCATTCTTTCGTAAATTTTAGATAGGTTGAAGAGATTTATGGTCCCTTCTGAGTAGAGTGGATGGTGCGAGTACGTGAGAAAGAAAAGGTGTAGAATAGATTTCACGAGTGAATAGATTACGGTGAAGATCTGTCCCTGAAATGAGTGGTTTCTCTAGTCCAGACAATCTATACGACTATATTTTAGCATAGGACAATCAGTCAACGTTCCTTATAGTTAACCTATAAGTTTCACTACAAATACACTCACAATTATGCGACAACAAGACACGCAAACGTGAAAAACTGGATATGAAAAATATGGTAATTAGATATGGTATTGGGTCTGACCGACACACAAGGTTAAGTTCTCTTGTAGTTTATTTTCATTAAACTTCACAAGATCAAACATATAGAAATATCAATAAAAATCAGGTTTTACAGACAGATAAAAATAACCCGATAAGTGCCCTCCTTCTTTTTGAGAAAGGATCCCAAAAGAAGTTAATAACCCAAAGGTCAAAGGGTTAGCACTATGGTACAGAGTAGACAGTAAAGAAAAGAACAAAGTTCCTACTTAAATGCTATCCAGTAAAATTAAACAATAGTTAAACAGATTTTTGATCGTACAATGTTTCCTGTAACAATAAAAAAAGAAAATATTTCTCTCTCTCTTTCCCTCTCTCACTCTCTCACTCTCTCACTCTCTCTCTCTCTCTCTCTCTCTCTCTCTCTCTCTCTCTCTCTGTTTTATACGTGACCTCTCACTCGCTCCTTACCTAAGCTTGGTGAACAATCTGTGGACGAACAAAAAATCCATAAATATGTATATAAGGTCCAGTAGTTGGTATCTTCCGAATTGAGACCCAGTCCTTCCACTAAAAATTAAATTTTATAAGGAAGACGCCTAATTTGGTGGTTGATTCCTGGATATACAATGTCACTTTGAATAGTTAATGACGGAACTCTCTGAGATCTGGTGTTCACAGTAACAGTAGAAAAACACCTGATTGCTAAAAACTGTAAATGAGATGATGATGGTAAATCCTATCCGCTTGCTCTGTGGTGAGTGCCGATTTTGAAACAGCGTAACTTGCTGGATAAGTCCGATGGAATTCGACTGTCAAAAGTCAGGAGAAAAATGTCATGTATTATATTCTCGCTGTGGGCTGATATAATTGAACAAATATCTGAGTATTTCTTAAGTCCAGTTAACTTTATGATATAAAAATGTTAATGTGTCTCTTAGGCCGGTCCTGTTCACACTGAACCTGGGTACACGTAAGGCCACGAATAAGACAATTTTCGTAAATTAGTCAATGCAAAAAAAGAACAACAATAGCCCAAAATAGCAGCAAATAAAAGACCGCTCGCCGCTGGTTGCGCTTGATCAGGTTCTATATTTAGGAATAGAAAATATTCATGTAAACAATAATGTTACTATCCTATCCACACGTAAGTTTTCCCGCTATGGCATGTCGGGAAAAACGGGTATGTGCCCTCCCCCGTTATTGCCCGCTAGATAATGCACAGCGAACAAAGTCAGTTATAATTTAATTGTCCCTGCGCGCACTTACATTATCGCCTGTCATTGCTAACTATTAGATTGTCGGCTACTGTTGTATTAATTGCATGATATCAAACACTAGTCACTTAGATAATTTCACACAATGAAATATAAATGCGAATTCTATTCTGTCACTCCTAGCATGTTAATTAGTCAGCTATACCGTATTTTATGGTGTAAGAAAGTGATTGATGGAATTTACATTAAACCGAACAACTGGTAAGAAAATATCTACGCGTTGGTTATTTCACTAATCTTAACGCTAGGGAATTCCAGTGAATTAAAAATGGTAAAACTTTAACACATTTAACACTTAAGCACCACTGATAATTATACATAGGGACCGTTTATGAAAAATAATGAGGGCTTATGGAATTCCAAGCTGCATTGTGGCAATTATAAAAAGCCTCTATGCCAACTTTACGTGTAGCGTTGGGCAACCTAACCTTTGAGGTGAAGACAAGAGTACGACTGGGATGCCCCTTATCAACCACTCTATTTTTAACAGTCATAGACTGGGTGATGCGCCAGACATCAGAGGGCAGTCCAAGAGGAATAACATGGATTACATTTTCTACATTGGAAGATCTGGAATATGCAGATGACATTGCAGTGCTAGCACATTCAAACCAACACATACAGGAAAATACGGATAGACTTAATAAATATAGCCAGCAGGTGGGCTTGAACATCAATCTAAAGAAGTCAGAGGTCATGATGCTCAATGTGAGCAACCCTGAGTCCATATCAATAAGGAATCAGCAACTGGAACAGGCAGACACCTTCACATACTTAGGATGCATAGTAACACCAGACGGCGGAGCAAGCAAAGACATCAACAACAGAATGACCAAAGCAAGAACAGTCTTTTTTAGTCTAAACAACATCTGGAAGTCCTCTCAGTACAGCACAAGCACAAAATTAAGATTATATCAGAGCTGTGTGCTTTATGTGCTTCTTTAACGTGCTGAATGCTGGAGAGTTACAGAGAAGAAAATGTCAAAATTGTCCTCTTTTCACACAACAATTTCACCGAATCTTTTGGCCGAATACAATCACCAACCAAGATCTGCTTACTCGGAGCAAGCAAGAGGACATGAACACCATCATATCTGGCAGACGCTGGAGCTGGGTTGGCTATGTCCTCAGAAGAGACCCCGATGCCATCACAAGAACAGCTATGCTATGGACTCCTGAAGGAAAACTAAGAAGAGGTCGACCAAAAACTACTTGGCGGAGGACTGTAGAGGCTGAGATGCAAAGAATGAAACAGAGTTGGGGGACTGTACGAAATATGGCCATCGACCTAGCAAAGTGGAATCAATTTGTTGTTGCCCTACAATACGCCACTGCTTTGACGGTCGGCGGCTAAGGATCGAAAGAAGAAGAAGACCACTGATATTATTACCATAAATCAGAATAAATCCTCACGAAGGCTATTAACGCACTTTTCCACAATGATTCTAGCGTACGCGCTTAGATTATCCAAAATTTTCTGAGATACACTGATAACTGATTTGGAGGAACGCAGTATATATACAGATCATGTGTAATTATGTCCAGTGAATGTTACAATTCACACCTTCTGCATAGCAGGGAAATCGGGAACCTACGTTTCCCGAGATGAAAGATTTTACCGTGAGCTGGCCACCGTTTCTTTCGTCGAGCGCTGGTTGACCAACATCAAAGACTTCATGTACAACGGGCCTTTCGTAGATTTCCCTCCGCTTTCACAGATTAAAGGTTACTCCCCCTGAAATGTACGAACATCAAAGGTACGGGAAGATTATCGCCCGTGTATTTTCTTCAACCAGTCCGTTTTTAACCACGTGCTGTGTCTAATGACCGATAATTGGCGGATCAGCTCGCGTGAGAACTCAGGTAAACAAACGTGATTCGCTCCCTGTTATCTGGCAGGTTACGAAAATTGGTAAACAACTCGTTAGCGCATGAAAACAGGAAGAAAAGGCGTGGCTTCAAAAGTGAGTCAGACATACAGAGAATTGTGTGGTTTTCGCTTTACAAAACATAAACACTAATTGAGAAAACAAAGGTGCTCAGATTACTGTAGGATACTGAAGGCTATATTTCCATTATACGTCACAACTGGTCAGTCTAAGAAAGATATAGGTTGGTCATGTTTCTTTGACACAACCAAACATATCGCAAAGTCTAAATGGTATGTTAGCCAAGGTGAGGTAATAGGTGAAAAAGCACAATATTGTAGAGAAACATAGTCACAAACAAGCCAACTGTTTCCACTGGTAATTCACTGAGCATTGTAAGATTTTTGTAACAGCTTTGTCTTGTCTTTTCAAAAAGCAGAGATCGTTGCTGTGGCGGAAGGTTTTATAAGTGTTGGTGATATTGCTAGAGTAGAAATATTATTCTCCCCAGAATGTGTGAGGTCCCAGTGGCACAGAAGTACACTGGCATCACTAGATAGTCACGGCTGTTAAAGAATCTGAAGCTGAAAATTATTCAAAGACAATGAGACATTACTGCGCTATCTCCGCTATGTAACTATATGTGATATTAATGCAATTTCAACAAACTCAACTCCTACAATAGTGAATGAATAAAGCTGTTGAACTACAATTATACTCCTCTTTATTTACATCTATATATGTGTGAATGATTATTGGTGAATGTTGTTGAATTTATGAAAGATTTAATTTACAAAACAAAAACCCAGTCGGTGAAGCAAATAAAATCAAACAAGTTGTGGGGGCAGGCTCTCTCCACATGTTTTGGTTCTATTTATTATTATTATTATTATTTCATGAAAATAGCCCCCCACGCCCACACTCGAAATCTATTGTTATATATTACTGCTCGCTGCTCTATTACGTCTAGAATGAAAACTCCTAATGATTATGTGCCTTCTCACGACATCCAACAAGATAAATACGGGATATGTAACTTGCCCAACCAAGGACAAGGAATGAAGGCCGTTTCCCTTCGTAAACGAACTCATTTGTCTTTAATACACATATTTGATTCCATTGTAGCATACATATCAGTTGGCATATATTGCTCCATATTTTCCATAAATCATCATGACGAAATTAAACCTGTTTCGAGAGTATCCATTTATTATATCATCCACTAACTTTAAAAATGAAACACTTCGTAATGGGTTCTCATTGAAACCCAAGTTGAGACACAACCAAAACACAGCAGCCAAACTGTTCAAGGGTTTTCGTAAACACCTTGTTACTACACAAAACATTCATACGTCATATCTCTGGTGCACCTCACTTTCAATATTCCCTTAAGTGACGTATTTATCAGCACTGACTCAAAGTAAAAAAATCTAAACATGTGGTGTACATGGGCAAGACACCACACAAGTTAATATAGTCCTTTCGGAATTTCGTGCCCACAGAAAGCATCAATTTTCTCCAAAACTGTTTGTCGGATGGACATGAATTTTTGCATGCAGTCTTAGATTTTCCATGCAGTTAAGATTTTGCTATCATTACATCCACAGCTTTCGCGAAATTTGCAAAACGGCGATTTTCTTTGATCTTTTTGGAACATTTGCCTAAATCTGCCCGCAACATTAATTCTTACAGTAAATCACAACATTTGTGCGACAAGACGGTCCAAAGGCGTGTCCTAAATGTGTGATTGGTTGTTCACGTGATATTGCTACGAGGAATGTTGATCTGATAATGAACAATGATAGCAGTAAATCATCAGGAAGCTATGACGAATCGTAACTGTTTGTGTGTTATTATAGATTGGCATATGAAATTAGTTTATCACAAACGAAGGAATGCTATCGACGTGCCTCATTCCAAATCGGACGACTGCAATAAGCTCACAACAGTTATTGGTTGGATAAACTGCAAGCCATCTCGCTGCCAGTAATCTTCTTCTTCCTGGAGCACGTGTTCTTCACATTTAGCCCAGTACTCTGTGTCTATTCCTGAAAGGACCTCGCGAGTCATGTCTTTAAAATCGCAAATTTTAAAAGTGGTGTTCTGAGCGGCCACTTGCCCATTAACTCTAGCCCAAACCAGCACTATTGGGTTAAGGTGAGAATGGTAAGGTGGGAGTCGAAGAGAAACATGACCCTGCTCTTGGATGATTTTATCAATCAGATACACTTTTGTCTTATTCCTCTGTCTCACAAGCTGCAACAACTCTGGTTTTAAATAACTGATGTCATCGAAGATATTTTCATTCACAAGCCACCTCCTGATTTCGTCTTTCGTGCTTGCCGAAGTGGGAGCTTTATCCTCCTGCAATAGAACATTATGATAGGACGCACTATCCATCACCAGGCAAGACGGCCTATCTAGAGACGGTAGGAGTGTATTCACTATCCAATCTCGAAAAATTTGCGCATTCATTCCACTGTGGTAGTCCCTACCATCTACAGACTTTGATTGAAAAATAAGCTCTGCATCAAGGACAAGCCCATTCTGTCTGCTGCCATCATGTGCTAATATAATGCGTTGACCCTTGCAGCTGGGAATTTTCCTTCTATGGTCTCCGTCAACAGATTGCCATTCTTTATCGTTCGTATGATGAGCATTAACCCAAGATTTGTCCAAATACGCTATATCATAGCCGCCTTGCCTTCTCTCACGAATCTGCCTCAGGTATTTGCTTCGAGCTGCAACCAGATGTGGTTTTTCGCATTAAAAAATTCCTTCCGCCAGACGTTTTTCTGAAAGTGAAGCCAAAACTTCAGACAAGCTGCCAAAGAGTTGTTTTTGAGACATTAATATTGCATTCTGCTTGCAGCCGACTTTTCAGCATGCGGAGAGTAACAAGTTTGTTTGCATTAAACATCTTCAAAATAAAACGTCTAATGACATCCTTGTCAAAATCATCAATTTTTTTTCTTCCCTCCTTGCTTAATCGCAGCCTCTGTACAATCACCGTCCTGTTGTATCCAACGTCGAAATGATCTTCTATCCACACCCAGGGCCTTTCGTGTTCTCCTACCTGGTTCTTGGATGTCGTGGTATAATCAACCCATCTTAGCCTCTCTGCGAAAAAGCCTGTACAATATAACAGTTACCTTCTGCAAAGTGATAAATTTTCATTTCAGATTCATTGCGTTTTTCATAATTATGCAGTTTAGTTTATTAATATATTATACGCTGGTGTCGTTTTGTTTCGTTGCAGCCAACTCATTGCAATTAGCATACGCCGCTGAAATAATTACTCGCGACTGTGTACAATAGGTGCGCACTCGTGCGGATATGTAGTCACTGAACTAATTAGAAGAAAAAAAATTTGAATAGCACATTTCATTGCTTGTGCTGTTCTGCAACAAAAATTAAGTGCGCAATTTTTGAACGGATCTTGTAACTTTCCTGTAGAACTAATAAAAATTAACCCAGACTACGGTAAGAGTTTTTTATATAACTTAAAGAAGAAAATTCGAACATGACATGAGTTTTGTAAGGGCAAAAAAAATATTAATAACTGCATTGGTATCAGTAGGTCACGTAGCAAATTTCAATAACATCCGTCAAGGGGTTGCAAAGTTACAACGTTCGATGTATGGACACTGTCACGTGACCGATAATGTATTTTACCATCTTGTCCATAATTTGATTACTCCTTTAAATGTTCTGTTTTTCCTGGACATTTTGCATTTTCTTTTTCTTTCATTTTCTACCTTCGTGGCCAAACTTTCTCACCCTCTCAAACCCCACCCGAGGTTTGGTTACGTTCCGGCCTGTAGCGGTCAGCGAACGATAGTGTTACGTCAACACGCACCTGGTCCGGCCGAACAGGGGAATTTCTCTGGTCGCTTTAAAGCCTTTGATCA
The DNA here is from genome assembly GCA_024509875.1 of Oreohelix idahoensis. Lineage (NCBI taxonomy): Eukaryota > Metazoa > Mollusca > Gastropoda > Stylommatophora > Oreohelicidae > Oreohelix > Oreohelix idahoensis. Next base: position 205,624 of record JAMPIV010010945.1, read on the forward strand.
CGAGCGAAAGGGTCCCTGTGTTTGGCTTCCAGAACGCTGCTTCGGATCATAATATTATGCATCCTGGAAACAGGGGGAGACAAACCCGCGGTCAGTCTTTGAGTTTTGCCCCTTAGACAAGATAGAGCATAATGTTATGCATTTCTCTACCTGGGGAACTTTCGCACGATTTCTGTTGTCTTACTTTAGATTACGTCTTTCGCCGAACTTCTGTAGAAATATGCAGGCCAGGTGTCCAGGGGGAGCGTCCTTTGTGATCTATAAGAGTAGACTGGGTTTAATAGACAAAGACATTCGTAAATTTTCCTGGCCCGTAGATGACCATCATGAGATAAGGCAAACTTTAACACAGTACTAGAATGTGTTTGCCTATGTTCTAGTCATTTTCGGGGTGAGTTGACATATCTTATAATTATAATATGATATATTCATGTTAGCTTTTATATATATCTGTTAGGAAAGTGAATTCATTTCTGAGGACTTCTCCTAGTAATTTAATTCAGTGATAGGGTAGCGTTGTCTACGGCCTAGTAAGGGTGCTTAAACTGTTACAGTTTATCATGGGTTAAATGTTAAACTTACAATAACAGATATTAGGCGTAGAATCAGTCCACAGATGCTTACCATTGGGTTAAGAGTCAGCAAAATTAACTGTCATTTCTGTAAGATAATGTCAGGTGTGGATTGTTCACTTAAAAACTGAATAGTGAGATGCAGGTAATAACTCTGGATTATAGGAGATAGTCACTTATTCCTTTTTGATAGATATTTCTAGTGGCAGGGTGAAATTTGATATGCTTAACTGTGTAGCTAGACTCTAGTTTATAACTTTCACAGAAAGCAGTCACCAGGCATAGATATAATTATATCTTATGATTCAGCCACAATTGTATTATTATAGCAAGAACATTGCATTTTCTTTGTACTCATTTTGTGGAATATTAATATATTTCCCCAAAGGGACATATGACTTATTTTGTAATGTCACATGCTGTAATCTGTTTATGTAAATTCACTTAATGTTGTAAGATGAATAGCATAACCATTCAGCTGTATGTTTAGTTGGAAGAAGAGGAGTAGGTTTTTTGCTGTCAGAACATTTACTGACAGGTACATGGGTGTACAAAAGATATTAAGCCTATGCGGGCACATGCTATAATTGATAGAATGGAAGGAGCGGAGCATAACTAGGTTATAAAGCATTAGATTGATTTTGTCGTTGCTTGAGGTAAAAGGTGTCTTTTTGGGTCTCAGTTTCAGGGAGACCGAATCGCTAGAGCAGACGCCAGTCAGGCGAAGAAAGTCATATACTCTTCGATCTAGAGGGTTTCTGTATACATCTAGCAACGAATCGTCAACCCCGTTCCTGAATCTAAACCCCTTTTTGTCAACGCCAAGTTAAGCTCACGCAGTGCAACGGAGCCAACGCAAAATCTGGAATCGCCAAATGCAGTAGTAGTTCTCTACTTGCCTATTGGATTACCAGCCATAGCATTGCGGCTTCCAGAATATCAAACTCGCTCAGCATGCCTATAGCAGAATTCCATATCACCCGACTTTGTGTGCCTAAACGGGGCACTCAGCAAACCACAGCCAAATCAGTTTAAACAGGATTTACTACCCAGCACGCAAGAGCCTAGCGCCGGATAAGCGCGCCTGGGACTCTTTGTCCTCAAGTGACTTCTTCTGGTGTATTTTTCTGGATACTAAAAACCTCGCACGTATGAGCAGCCATCTATGGACAGAGTTCCAGCCCCCTCTCGCGAGTAGCGGTCACCAACGTTTAGCACCAACAAAGAAAGTTTTGTAGGCTAGTCCCTCACGAAGGATCTACAAGTACTACACTTTCTGGAGCTAGCACATTTGGTCCCACGAAAAACAACAGACAGGCTGTCGCTCAGTTCGTATTTGGTCAGCAGGAGATAAACAACGTCTTCCAGTGTTCCCTCGCGCAATTAGGGGTCACCAACGTTTAGCCCGACAAGGAAAGTTCGGTATTTCACTTCAGTCATCTTGACGGATATTTATTGGTAAGACACTTCCTGGAGCTAGCGCCTTTGGTCCCCGAAAGCGGACCCTCTGTCAGACAGCTTAGTTATTTTCTCCGTTTTCCACAGGTTTTATGAGTGTTGGTGGGGTGTGTGTTTGTGGTTGTGTATTTGCATTATTGTTGGTGTATATGATTATTGATGACTATTGATGATTATTTGATTATTGATGTAATTTATGCTGTGTATGATGATATGCATTAATTCCATGCTTTTTCTTCTTTAATAAAGTTTACACATTTATTAATGCGCTGTTCCCAACCCTTTCATCCATATTTACATTTTTAGCTCTTTACTAGAATCTCTATGTATGATAAGAGAAAAGAGTGAGAGCAGGAGATGCTTAGACAGTAAAAGTGAGTTGAGGCTTGGAGAGAGAGATCATTTTGGTAAATCTTCTTCCAGGTTGTCTCAAGTCCATCTCCTATTTACACCTTTCTGTGTGTGTAATCTATAACTCCGTCAGTCCACTATCCCTTGTCGATTTCACTACTATTGTCCAACTCGACAAATACTCTACCACTTTATTTCAACCACGACAATTAATGGGAGCCCGTCCGGGATTCTAGAACCCATCTAGTACCACATTTAATATGTGCTCGATCCGAGGATGAATCTCTCACAAGATTCTATCTTGATTCTTAGAGTCTAGTGTTCTGCAGATTATAGGAATTTCTTTCCCCTAGACATAACGAACTATTTCTTTTGGGTGGAAGTCGGAACAGCGTTTTTTCTCCACAGCAATCATAATATTTAGTTACAGTTATTGTTCATGCTACACATGAGACAGCCGTTAAAGGTTGATGGTATCACTGCTGAGTTTTTGGTTGACAAATCTGACGACTATTGTTGTAAAAGTCAGAAATTTTTTTTTTAAGGGTTAATATTTTTTCAGGAGTAGCTCTTTAATCTGAGATAAGAAGCTACAGATAGTCAGTTACTAGCTTGCATTTGTACCAAGGGAGGGTGTTCATTCGGATGATAGTAACCAATCCTCTTAATAGCTTAGTACTGACAGAACTGGGGTGAAGTGATAGTAATACGTTTTACATCACTTTTTTTTTTGGAGTTTTTTTTGGGTTTGTGCTTGTCGATCAGAGTAGCTACAAACTTTCTTGTTTTTTAAAGTTCCCAGGCTAGCCGAGATTTTATTGACTATTAAGTTAATCAGCACCTAGTGCACTAGGTAACTAAGATGTCTAGGTTCTATTCTTCTATAGTGTTTGCTCACCCTGATATAATGGCCGATCTAGATAAAGTGCATAGGATTGCCCTCGAGGTAGCTAAGTACATGGAGTACAAGGATAACGAAATCCAGCCCTTTCTAGAATTTGCAGTAAGCCTGCAGGATCAATACGAGGTAGACAACTGGTTTGACAGCCGTTTAATCTTGGCATGGTCCTGTAAACAAACTGGGGAGAGTGAAGCATTCACCCGACAGTATTTAGAAGAAGTGATAGAAGATGAGAAGCAAAGGGAAAAGCAAAAACAAGAACGGGACAAGCAATTGGAAACAGAGCGACAAGAAAGGGACAGGCTACACCAAATCAGAATGAATGAACTGGATAGCCAAATTCGGAGGGTGGAAACAGATACTAAATGTAGTCACTCTACTTCCCCTTCTACTGTGCCCTTAACGGTCAACGCCCCTGCAAACCTTGCGCCCATGAAAGAAAACATGCCTGCTAAAACCGAACCCCAACTCCAGAAAATTGACTTTCCTTTGGACTTGGATCCGAAGCTCAAACAAGGAAAGAATTTACGTCGGGACAGCAGACCTAAAGCCACGGGGAAAATTACGCAACGTTCCCAGGCATGGAAACTGCACAAAGGTGAGAGAGGTGCTAACAAGCATTGTAATACGGATTGTTCCCGTCTGGCAAGTGGCGAACCCCGAGCCTCTCACGCTCCAGACCGAGCAGCACCTAACCGACACGTGACGTCGAGAAAAGGGAGCCACACCCTATCACGTTATATTTCGCAAGATTCCCGGCCGGACAGCGAAAAACCATATGCAGAGGCGCATCCCTCCAACTCAACGATCGTAGAAAGGAGGTGCCGCCCCTCTCATCACCCTGAGCTGAAAAGGTGCAAGAATAAGTCGCCTGCTAAAAGGGTTAAACTTTCCAAACCGTTCCAAGGAACTTTGGAAAAACACATCGAGAGTTTTTTCTCGGGCACTTCGTGATCTAACGGGATCTCAAACCGTCCAGTCTTTTGCATGCAGTCTGCGGGGCCTGTCAACCAGGAAGTGGATCTCGCATTGCAGGACAAAGTTCAACTGACGCCAGTAACTTCCTCAGGGGAGGGCAAAGTTGACGTTTATGGTGGACACAGGGTTCCATGCGAAGGGATCCCTGGTATTCCATTTGAGTCTCTAACACTTCTCAGGGCAGAAGACAGTGAGAAAAGCTGCCTTACTACTGTACAAGGAGCCATTGTTGAGAGCCTTGGCTCACGTCATACTAGTAATGGGAAAGTGACTCAACAAACTCTGCAACTCGCAGATATTACCTATCTGTCTTCACGGATAAAAGCTACGGAGATCTGTTTGATTTAGTAAAACCCCAGAATGCGATCGATTACTCTCTGCTTCAGGCAGCTGAGTTCTCTCATTCAAATCGCATTATTCCAGTGATCTCAACCCCACTGATTGACAGCAAAGTAGTCGCCTCCGCCAGGCCATTACAGAGCAACTTGATCATTTCCGTTGACCAAGCCAGAGTTGTGACTGGCAAGGCAAGGAAAGCTCCAGATCCACCTTTAGACGGCACAGGTCTGAAGATTGATCAATGCTCCCACCGAAACAGGGGAGTAGGTGTGGAGAGGCAGAAGAAAAATGCTAGCATTTCTTCGGCCAACGAACGGCTTTATTGGCCAAATAGGATTACACGCGCGCGAAAAGTCCCGATAGACTGCAGCTATAGAGGGTTATTCAAGGCCACGCCCGTGACAGGTAAATATATACATAAGCAGCCTGAGCCCAACAATGATTACACCGCGCATAACAGGCGGATTATCTACGCAGTGGCCAGTGAGTTCAGGCGGGGCCGAAAACCACAACAGGTGCGGATAATTTTCCGGACCATAAACAGGCACAGCGAATTGCGGAAGCAAGGTCAGGTTCACACGGAAACGAAGGGCGTCAGCGCCGACTGGCCTCGCAAAATCCCATTCGCTGAACGTCTATTAGACAGAGGGAAGAAAAGAAATGAACTCGGAGCTAGTCATACAGTACTGACAGAAATTGGAAACGTATTTGGTTTATGAGTATTGGATGTTCCAATGACAGGTAACGGACATCGATGGAAAAGATAAATTACTGTCATTTTTGTCCGTATTCCTCGAACTTTAAAAGGGGGGGCACTTGTCACGTGACCGATAATGTATTTTACCATCTTGTCCATAATTTGATTACTCCTTTAAATGTTCTGTTTTTCCTGGACATTTTGTATTTTCTTTTTCTTTCATTTTCTACCTTCGTGGCCAAACTTTCTCACCCTCTCAAACCCCACCCGAGGTTTGGTTACGTTCCGGCCTGTAGCGGTCAGCGAACGATAGTGTTACGTCAACACGCACCTGGTCCGGCCGAACAGGGGAATTTCTCTGGTCGCTTTAAAGCCTTTGATCACGAGCGAAAGGGTCCCTGTGTTTGGCTTCCAGAACGCTGCTTCGGATCATAATATTATGCATCCTGGAAACAGTGGGAGACAAACCCGCGGTCAGTCTTTGAGTTTTGCCCCTTAGACAAGATAGAGCATAATGTTATGCATTTCTCTACCTGGGGAACTTTCGCACGATTTCTGTTGTCTTACTATAGATTACGTCTTTCGCCGAACTTCTGTAGAAATATGCAGGCCAGGTGTCCGGGGGGAGCGTCCTTTGTGATCTATAAGAGTAGACTGGGTTTAATAGACAAAGACATTCGTAAATTTTCCTGGCCCGTAGATGACCATCATGAGATAAGGCAAACTTTAACACAGTACTAGAATGTGTTTGCCTATGTTCTAGTCATTTTCGGGGTGAGTTGACATATCTTATAATTATAATATGATATATTCATGTTAGCTTTTATATATATCTGTTAGGAAAGTGAATTCATTTCTGAGGACTTCTCCTAGTAATTTAATTCAGTGATAGGGTAGCGTTGTCTACGGCCTAGTAAGGGTGCTTAAACTGTTACAGTTTATCATGGGTTAAATGTTAAACTTACAATAACAGATATTAGGCGTAGAATCAGTCCACAGATGCTTACCATTGGGTTAAGAGTCAGCAAAATTAACTGTCATTTCTGTAAGATAATGTCAGGTGTGGATTGTTCACTTAAAAACTGAATAGTGAGATGCAGGTAATAACTCTGGATTATAGGAGATAGTCACTTATTCCTTTTTGATAGATATTTCTAGTGGCAGGGTGAAATTTGATATGCTTAACTGTGTAGCTAGACTCTAGTTTATAACTTTCACAGAAAGCAGTCACCAGGCATAGATATAATTATATCTTATGATTCAGCCACAATTGTATTATTATAGCAAGAACATTGTATTTTCTTTGTACTCATTTTGTGGAATATTAATATATTTCCCCAAAGGGACATATGACTTATTTTGTAATGTCACATGCTGTAATCTGTTTATGTAAATTCACTTAATGTTGTAAGATGAATAGCATAACCATTCAGCTGTATGTTTAGTTGGAAGAAGAGGAGTAGGTTTTTTGCTGTCAGAACATTTACTGACAGGTACATGGGTGTACAAAAGATATTAAGCATATGCGGGCACATGCTATAATTGATAGAATGGAAGGAGCGGAGCATAACTAGGTTATAAAGCATTAGATTGATTTTGTCGTTGCTTGAGGTAAAAGGTGTCTTTTTGGGTCTCAGTTTCAGGGAGACCGAATCGCTAGAGCAGACGCCAGTCAGGCGAAGAAAGTCATATACTCTTCGATCTAGAGGGTTTCTGTATACATCTAGCAACGAATCGTCAACCCCGTTCCTGAATCTAAACCCCTTTTTGTCAACGCCAAGTTAAGCTCACGCAGTGCAACGGAGCCAACGCAAAATCTGGAATAGCCAAATGCAGTAGTAGTTCTCTACTCGCCTATTGGATTACCAGCCAGAGCATTGCGGCTTCCAGAATATCAAACCCGCTCAGCATGCCTATAGCAGAATTCCATATCACCCGACTTTGTGTGCCTAAACGGGGCACTCAGCAAACCACAGCCAAATCAGTTTAAACAGGATTTACTACCCAGCACGCAAGAGCCTAGCGCCGGATAAGCGCGCCTGGGACTCTTTGTCCTCAAGTGACTTCTTCTGGTGTATTTTTCTGGATACTAAAAACCTCGCACGTATGAGCAGCCATCTATGGACAGAGTTCCAGCCCCCTCTCGCGAGTAGCGGTCACCAACGTTTAGCACCAACATAGAAAGTTTTGTAGGCTAGTCCCTCACGAAGGATCTACAAGTACTACACTTTCTGGAGCTAGCACATTTGGTCCCACGAAAAACAACAGACAGGCGGTCGCTCAGTTCGTATTTGGTCAGCAGGAGATAAACAACGTCTTCCAGTGTTCCCTCGCGCAATTAGGGGTCACCAACGTTTAGCCCGACAAGGAAAGTTCGGTATTTCACTTCAGTCATCTTGAAGGATATTTATCAGTAAGACACTTCCTGGAGCTAGCGCCTTTGGTCCCCGAAAGCGGACCCTCTGTCAGACAGCTTAGTTATTTTCTCCGTGTTCTACGGGTTTTATGAGTGTTGGTGGTGTGTGTGTTTGTGGGTGTGTATTTGCATTATTGTTGGTGTATATGATTATTGATGACTATTGATGATTATTTGATTATTGATGTAATTTATGCTGTGTATGATGATATGCATTAATTCCATGCTTTTTCTTCTTTAATAAAGTTTACACATTTATTAATGCGCTGTTCCCAACCCTTTCATCCATATTTACATTTTTAGCTCTTTACTAGAATCTCTATGTATGATAAGAGAAAAGAGTGAGAGCAGGAGATGCTTAGACAGTAAAAGTGAGTTGAGGCTTGGAGAGAGAGATCATTTTGGTAAATCTTCTTCCAGGTTGTCTCAAGTCCATCTCCTATTTACACCTTTCTGTGTGTGTAATCTATAACTCCGTCAGTCCACTATCCCTTGTCGATTTCACTACTATTGTCCAACTCGACAAATACTCTACCACTTTAACTCAACCACGACAGGCACGAATTTCCGAACGGACTATACTAAAATGTCTTTGTAGAATCTTCTCAATGGTTGGTTAATAAACGTATTCACCTTACATCTATGCTGCAACTTTTCATCCTTAAACATTAATTGATAGCTATCACTGTTTATGGGTGCACGATTTTCAGCATATACCACTCAACTTCTAGGATTGTTGAAATGTTCAATATGAAATAAACAGCTTTAGGTAGGTCTTGCTTCTACCAATCCAGACCTTCAGGGGCGACTAGCATTGATCTTCGAATACTTCTATAATCCGTGTCGTCCTGCTTTTGGCTGACAAGTTCCAACCTGCAGATAGTGTAGGATATGTAGCTATTGTGGATAAATAAGACCATAATCTTAGTGTAGGTGATATGATAGTGTTTTCAGGTGTCGGCGTGGAAATGCATGATATATGGATCAGTGACAAGACAGGTGTCTACTGTGGAACATTTTTCTAAATAATAGAATATATCAATGTATACAAATGGTATGCTGGTTTATTCACCCGTGCTCCTTCTGCCTGATCGGTCAGCTCTGAAAGGTGCTAGGACTTTACGGCAGACTGCATATGAACTCTGATTAGGACTGTATTTAGTCCTGAAAAGGACTGCTGTTAGTCCCGAAAAGGACTCAGTCTCTGTGTGGTTATAACTTTAGGTTATATCTTCAACAGTCATACCAAAATAATCAAATAATATGCATGATACTTTCATAACATATCAATTTAACAAATCCTGAAATAAAAGTTGTAATTAATGTATTACTATACACAGTAAGGCAGACGCTGGAGATGGATTGGCCATGTCCTCAGAAGAGACCCCGATGCCGTCACAAGAACAGCTATGCTATGGACCCCTGAAGGAAAACGAAAGAGAAGCCGACCAAAAACAACTTGGCGGAGGACTGTGGAGGCTGAGATGCAAAGAATGAAACAGAGTTGGGGCACTGTACGAAGGATGGCCGCCGACCGAGCAAAGTGGAATCAATTTGTTGTTGCCCCACAAGACGCCACCAGGCGTAATGGCCACTGACTGCTTTGACGGTCGGCGGCTAAGGATCAAAGAAGAAGAAGAAGAAGATACACAGTGACTTTACATACCCTCTTCAGGATCTAATTAAGATCAGAAAAGACTGGCTTTTGGTGGAGTACTAGTCCTGCCTAGCTACAAATGACAATGGCATCAGCCATGACAAAGTTTCTCTCTAGCCTTAGTCCTTCTGTCTTTCGCTGTACAAGTGATTTTGAGTCCTGCGTGACCGCCTTTAATTTGAAGCTTTCCGACGCACGAGAGACAAGGCTCGCAACTCTGGTTGACTTTCCAAAAAAATTTCAACTCACGGGTATTTTGTGCTATTTCGTTTTTATACCCTGGTCTCGCGCATCGCACCTTTCCTAAGTTCAAGATTTTATAGTTTTATTCTTCCATTCACAGTAAGTTGATCTTTATATCCATGTGTGGTTTTCCATTATCGGTCGGTCGTGTTGACTATTTTATAAAGAATTTTTAACAAGACAACCCACAAGATTTCTCAATAAACTTACGAGTACAATATTTCTTGTAAAAATCTTCATAACTACTTCATTCTTCAATATTCGCTTGTACCTACACATAGATGAGGGTGTCCTCTCTAAAAGAAGACCGTTCTCGTCGTTGTCTGATCTTTCGTTCTTTTACTTACTTACTTACTTAGTCGTTCCTCTTCTACCGTGAGGTGTAGAGGTTTGGAAGAGAGAGCGCCAGACTATCCTATCGGCTGTCTTCTTCCTGGCCTGGTTCCATTCTAGTCCTCGGTCCTTCAAAGATTGTCTAATGTTGTCCTCCCAGCGGACTCTGGGTCGTCCTGGAGGTCTGGATCCCTGGCTCTTTGTTTCCCATGCTTGTCGTGGTAGCCGATCTTCTCCCATTCTGCAGACATGGCCAAACCATCTTAGTTGGATTACACCAGCCCTAAACCTAACCTATATATTCGACACTCTCTTTCATAATGCTTGCTCGAAGAAATATCGATCGCCTTGTATGCATTGCTGACCAGCGATTAGCTAGGTTTCTCATACCCATTGCGAACGTATATTCATTGTGTCCTGAGAAGCATTAATAAATATGTGAGCGACACTCTTGTAGTTTCGTCAGGTAAGAGTAAATTTACAGTGTGAATGGCTGTTAGACCGTGCGACTGCACGTTGTGTCTCAAGTTTGTAAACCGAGGAAGAGTTCGAAATTATACTGTTGGGCGATGGATTTAAATTTGTTAGACTGCGATGTGTGGGACGGAAAAATTATTACAAATCTGACTTGTAAATTTTTCTACTTTCGCCTCAGTGTGATCGTGAATACCATATTTCTTACCTATGAGAGATGGCATGTTATCGCTAATTTTACGTCTGGTTGTCTCTGTACAAGAGAAAGTACTTAATATTGTCAGAATGCGTGTTAAATAGTGTGTTGATGTGGAAACATTTCGTCGCGTCATTTACGATTCTTCTTTCTCTCGTACGTTATCCATTTATTTCTTCATTTTTTACGCACATAAAATTGTGTCCCGCAATTCCTTAGATTTATTTCCTTTTTTTTCCATACTGTTATCGTGTCATTTCACGGAACGTGAAAGTATTTGTTGAATTTCTACGTAATTCACCTCCGTCAGACAAGAATGTCCAGATGGGTGCATTGTTCATCGCAAACGCGGTCCGACATTTTGGGGGACAAAACAAAGGAAAGTCAGGATGATTGTGTCTGCATCAGCGACACGTTAAAGATTACCACAACTGTAAGCAGCAGGTAGGCGATGCATAACCACTCCCGTCCAGAGATTGTATGTGATAATATTTACAGATAAAGTAATCTGGGGAGACACATTAGCGACGACTCTATCTTGCATTTGATTAGGTTACAAATATGATTTGACAGGTTATCTAAGAGTAAATAGAAGGAACCCGACCATATATGGAGAAGAGGTCATGTGTTAAAATTTTAAAATGGTATTTTAAAACACTTGGGTGGAGATATAACTAACACACATGACCCCCTTCATTCGTGTTCACGGATTTGATCGAATGGAAGCAAGCAATTTACACTGGTTCTAATTGGAAGCCGGTTAGAAAACCAGGTGGACGCGTGGACAGGACAACGGCGATATAACGTAGCACACTCAAGATATACGACACTTCACTCAAAATCCTCAAAGCAGACCGCATATACAACGCCAGAATAGAATAGAATCAGGATTCTGAATAGAATGACCGGATACAAAACGTATTGGAGCATCTTCTAGACCACTTGTAAGAAAACGTAACCCTTATTAATATGAAAAGAGGACTCCTTTATCAAATTGCCAAAATTATTCTACTAAGTAAGGTGACTAGATTTCCCAATTATTTGGGGTAAGTTGTAACATATATCTCAAACCTTGAATTTGACATGTTTGAACTGCTGGTGGTTGTACGAGGTTGGCAACCTCAGCACATGAAAATTATATATTCATGAACTACCACAGCAAAGCGCTGGTGATTGCTTTATGCGGGTTTCTCATAGAGAACCAAAAGCATAGGTAGCCCCAAGTTTCAAGTGGAGCAAGGAGTGGATGATGATGATGACATCATGTGTTTATATGTGATATCATTTGTCAAAGTTATATATATGCTTAGACATGTTCACTCAGACACAAGCCATTGCATTCTCCGCTGTCCATAAATACTTTTCGCTCAGACTAACTGAAAGTAATGGTGAATTTGTATCATGTCCACTGAGCTATAATGTATACTCAGGGGGGATAAAATTACTGAGAAAAAAAGTAGTGGGATAGGCAGCGAGAAGACGCCTGATTAGTATCAGAGAACATAATCTTAGCAGAGGCCTTTGTTAGTTTGTGGTACCAGTTAACGATACCAATTTGGAAGACGAATCTGTGATTAAGAGCTTGTTGTCAACACTAGGCGCCAACCTTCGACGGACTGCGAAGATACTCGCATTGACCAGGAGCAGTTACCCCTTGCACTCACGTTTTGGGACGTGCCATCGCCACAGAAATCGTAAATTGACGGGGCAACAACAACACTTCATCAGTCTAACAGCTAAGTCAAATCTTATCAGGCCAGAACCAAATGAACATATTCGTTGTTTCAAACTTAGTCTACTTCCAGCGAAGCTTCAGTGAAGAAACACGTATTAACTCACCAATATTTCATTTATTTACAATTGTTAAAGAATTATGGATCATTAAATTTGTTACATGTTGTACAAATTCATAACTAATTATTACAGAGGGAAGTGCACACGTAGTAACAGTTTACTGTTAAATCAGTTGGGGACATGAACGAGCTAATAAATACAATACATAATAATTCTTCATAACAGGCGGTGGGCAGATAACATTTAACAATTGCTCAGTGTGACATAATGGGGCGACCCTTCTTGATCTATGTTTCACTAAAGGAGTATTAGTCACATTTTTTTTTACTGATTTTTATTGCATGCTTTCAATTGTAGCACTTTCTTTCTTTCTCTGCTATGTGAATCAGATATTTTATATTTTCCTTCTTACTCCCCTCTCAGAGATAAGTCATCACGTCTGTTTGTTACCCGTTGCTTCCCTAAAGTTTTGCAAGGAGCGGCAGAGATAATATTATCGACAACCTATATGGTTAATATCGGCAGCGGCCGACAACGGACATCAGCTAAACACTAAATAATCGCTCAGCGTATTTCTTAATTGCTGATAAGGCCAGAGAGTGATGGCAGGGGGGATAGTGGGATTCGCTTGCATAGCTAGGCGGGGTTGTCGCACGGAAGGTCCAGTGTTCAAATCCTGGGTAAGCCACTCATGTCTGTTGTTTTTCTGTTGTCTAGTGTTCTACTTCTTTTTTTCTTATGAGTGCCTTACAACATACATTTATGTTTGTTTCATATTAATTTACCGTTTACAGGCCTCGGGTTTCCCTTCCTTATGTGATAAGGCCAGACTGCGCTCCTCGCAAAGCTGGTAATACGAAGATATAACGTATGGACAGAGAGGACGGACAAGATTACTTTCGATAAACTAATAAGATGTTACATCTTACAAACATTGCTGAGAAAGTTTATCGGTGTATTTGTGAGTTGGTACACAAGGCATCGGAGGTTTGCTTGCCATGTGCGGGAAACGTGACCTCTGCATCACGCGCAAAATTATTCCATGTCGGAATATTTTGAAATTACCACACCCAACATTTATGTTTGAAAATGATTGGAGCTTTGCTTAGCCCCACAACAAACAGATGCGGGGGAGGACAGTGAATTTAACCGGGCGTTTGTTCAAGTCTAACTTTACTGTGAGACTCATTCTTGCCAAGACAAAACCAGACTTGCTAGAAGTTAGAATTCATAATTTTCATTTATCGGAACGGACTGTTTTGAACAATCTTGAAGGACTTATAAAGCCCATGAAAACCATTTTAGTAAGGAAGGTTGAGGAAACGGAAACACACGGAGTCATAGATGGAATTATTTTATAAACGTAACGACCACCAAGAACACGTGTAAGTGCCTTAACTTCATTCCTCTGAGCAAAACGTCTGTGAGCCAGGATTGGCGTACGTTGTCATTTTACATTCTTTATTTTTCATTACCACGTAATATTATGTGATCTAATATGTATATAGACGATATACTATCTGAAAATTAAAATGTTAAAATCGCTGGTGGCTGTCCAAGTCATTTGTGGCAGGCAACCTCATTACATAGAATGATGATTTTATGAACCACCACTGAAAGAGCTGGTCACTGCTTTATTGCTAGTTTCTTATAGAGAACTGAAAGCATAAGGTAGTCCCAAATTCCATATGGAGCAGGGAGGGAAAGATGAAAGAAATGATGTAAATTCTTAGTAATATAGTTACATTTTCAGACGAGTGTAATTGTTTGTATAAACACATTCACTTTAAAATTAATGGCAGTTTCTTAGCTTTTCAATCAGTGTAAATGTAAATGAAAACAGATTCAGTTTATATTATGAACACTTTTCAAACATGAAGATGTAAATGTAAACATATTATATCTGTACTATTAGCCTTTTCATTTAAATGTAAAATAAGGATAAAGCTATTCAAATGAAATGTAAAGAAAGTTTCTCTCGATGGATTAAGTTTAATTCTCATCGATGGTAAATTCTGAATTAGATGGGATGTTAGAATAGGAGAACGTTGACACATAAGTATGTATCGGGAAACACAATACTCAGGAGAGCGTTTCGTTTCTATTCTTTTACCATAGTTTTTGATGGTGGTACCAGTGAAGATACTAATATCTAGAACAAAGTGGGGGTAGAAGTGGACTGACGTAGAAACGCAGGACTAGCTTGGAAGTTATTGTGACGGTATTACCTCCCCTGCTTTGCAGTAGTTTTCCAACAGTGTCCAAAACTCAAGAGTATCTAAAGTGGGTCGTCAAAGGTGTCTATCTTCGCACAAGATTACATGCCTTCCCACGTCCTCGTTTGTTATGAGCTATAAAAAAAAACTTCAATCTTATTCAAAGGAGCGGGTTATGGGGTAATTTAAAAATATTCCGACATCGGATAATTTTGAACGTAGGGCAGAGGTCAACTCTCCCATATGTTAGTAATAACATGTCCGATGCCCTTGTGTACAAACTTACAGACAGATCGGTAAACTCGTACAATAGCGAGTTCAAAATGTAACTATCATTGCTGTATGAGAAAGTGCTCTTGTCATAACAAGTAAGACAGGAAACCCTTATGTAATAAGTCTCCGCCGGTACACGAGATCTTATGCTAATCTTAGCCTAGGTGTGCCACTCCCTCACGACTGCGAGTAATTATGTCAGCAAATGTGGGTAGCGTCAAGCAAATGTGATTATTATCATCTACAGGGAGTGTCAAGCAATTCGACAACACTCAAATATCTGCTACTTAGCAGAAAAATAACGAAGAAAGAAAGAAAGTAGAGTGCGACAATTGAGAGCACATAATAAAAATCAGTACCCCTAATGAACCGATACTGCTAGAGTGAAGCAAAGATCGATAGGGGCCACCCGGTTTCGTCACAGTTACTCCTTGATTGTTCTGGGAACATGCTTGTTGCATGTTGGTTTACTGTATATTTATAGTCCATAGGCCATACTGGCCATCACTGTTGATGTTATTTGTTATTACTGTTGCAAACTGTTATTGTGACTTGTACAGCTGTCGTGGTATGAAGTGATGATCAGGAGTGGCCGACATGGTGTGCGATGGGTATAGATAAGTCAATAGACGCGAATGGGTATAGGTCCTTGATCAACTATTCATAGTACACACACACCCTCATACCACATGTAGAAGTCAGGAAGGTTGAAAACGACTTGTACGGTTCAACTATTTATTACGATACAACACGTATACGTTGACATCAAAAAATATATACTGTCATTAGGACAAGGTTCAAGCACATCAACATCATGTAGATAATATTAGTTCACTGCATCCAATACAACAGAGACTCTGAACAGACTGCAGGTATCGCAGTGCTAGCAGTACGTCAGTAATTCCTCTCTACCTTCTCTGACGAAATAAGCCATGTAAAACTCTGGCCAAATAAGCCGCATAAATGCGGGGCTCAAAATATCTAATGTTCTCTGTATATCCTCTGACAAAAACAAGCCAGGAAAATCTCTGGCAATATAAGCCGTATGAATGCCGGGCTCAAAATATCTAATGTTCTCTGTATATCCTCTGACAAAACAGGTCAGGAAAAATCTCTGGCAAAATAAGCCGCATAAGTGCCGGGCTCTAAATATCTAATGTTCTCTGTATATCCTCTGACAAAACAAGTCAGGTAAATCTCTGCCATGATAAGCCGTATAAGTGCCGGGCATAGAATATCCAATGTTCTCTGTCTATCCTCTGACCAAACAAGTCAGGAAAATCTCTGGCAAAATAAGCAGCATAAGTGCCGGGCTCGAAATATCTAATGTTCTCTGTATATCCTCTCACAAAACAAGTCATGTAGATCTTTGCTAACAAATAGCGTATAGAGTACTTTTACCTTTACTGCCATCCAGGAATAAGTCACTTAACATACGCCATATCCTTGGCTCTCAGAAATATATCAGGGGAAAATCTCAGACATTTCTATCACACAAAATCTCTGTTCCCCGATCACACAGTCAGAGAAAACATGGCTGAACTTCTTCTCAGCTCAAAACGCCCCGGCCGACTGTCCCGCGATACAGTCACCCGGTCCCGCCAAACCATCACACATGCGCGAATCCTCGCGTGGCGTGAGTTTAGCTCACACGAGATCAATCTGGAACGTTCTTGTAAACTGTTCTAGAAAAATCTACGAACAGAAAATCTTAAATGACCAAATGGCAAGTCAAGGGAGATAACAACTAAATCAGACCTGTACTAAAATGTATTACAACCTGTAAACTCCCTTAGACCATAGTATAAAAAAATTTACATCCCCAGCTTAAAACAAACTGGCTTTAACATTCTACCGCACCCCCCGGTGGAAAAAAATGATAACATTTTTTTAAAAACATACATCGAATAGAAAAACAAATGAGGGCGGTAGCATACAAATATCTACACTTAAGTATACCCTATATAAAGTCATAAACACAAGGGGAATAAGAGAAACCAAAAAGGAATGCAGATAGAACACCTTGATATCATAAGAAAAAGTAGAAAAGTCACGAGTGAACAACGACAAGGGGGGATACGAAAGGAAAGAGTAAGGATGTAGGGAAGCAATGCCATAAGAATGAAGAAAACAAAAATATGACATGGTAATCAAAATCAATGCATAGCATACATGAATATCATAGAAATATAGCAGCTTACATGACAATCTAAATTCATTTACACACCCCAAAAAATAAATAATGAGCATGATAACCCAGACACCAGGCTCATAACATATAAATGAAGCGCCTATAAAGGGCAACAAAATATACAACGCCACATACCAGGCTATTACTGACGCACAAAGGAGCGTCGGTAGATAAAAGTATCTCACAAACTAAGAGAAAATATTTTCTCATAGTACTAATATTATACAAAAAAGGAGCTGCCGCAATCACACAATAAAGTGCTGGCAACATTACAATGCTAAAAAAAAATCACATACATATGACTTCTTATATCCCAACAAAAAATGCAATATCGACATGTCTCGCAATGAAAAATTACAAAAATAGAGGAGTCATTACCATATTATACTTACAACATAGTAACCTACAATAGTATCGTAACACTAACATATTTTTAAACAAATTATACCACATCATAATACAATATCTTTTATCATAATGTCATGCCCTCTCAATTTTATAAAGGACAAGCAAGGCAAATTGCTTACTGCCCTGAAGGAAGTAATGGAAAGATGGAAAGAATATTTCTCAGAACTCCTGGATGGTGAGCATGGTGAAGCATCAGAAATGATAACCACTAGCACAGAAGAGAAAACCAATGATGGTGAAGATGACATAAAGATGGAAGAACTGAGGGTAGCACTAGAGAAAATCAAGATGGGCAAAGCAGCAGGGCATGATGGTATAACACCAGAAATGGTTAAGTACATGGGAGCATCAGGCGACCTATTACTCTTAAAGGTCCTACAGCCAGCATGGTGCAACAAGACCATACCAAAGGATTGGGAGATTGCCATCATAACACCAATTTTCAAAAAGGGTGACAATCGACAATGTGGATACCATAGAGGCATATCCCTTCTCAGTGTCCCTGGTAAAATCTACTCTAGAATCCTAGAGCAGAGACTCCGACGCCTAGCTGAGCCACAATTGGATGAGGTCCAGTGCGGATTCCGAGCAAACCGAAGTACTCAAGACCTAATCTTCACACTCAGACAGCTGAGTGAAAAGGCCCTTGAGTATAAGAGTGAGATCCATCTTTGTTTCATAGATCTGGAAAAGGCGTTTGACAGGGTCCCCTGGAGCAAACTTTGGGACTGTTTGGCAAGGAAGAATATTCCAGCAACTCTGATTCATGCTATACAGAGCTTCTACAAGTCTTGCAGAAATTATGTGAGGACAGCAAACCATAAATCAGAAGAGTTCAGGACCACCACTGGTGTAAGACAAGGTGATATCCTATCACCTTACCTCTTCATACTCCTTATGGACGATGTCATCAAGGCATGTAAGGAGAGAACAAGAAAGTATTCAGTGGGGTACTGGAAGATGAGATAGGTCTATATTTCGGAGCTGGCATTTGCTGATGATGTTGCCCTGATTGCTAAATCAGAAGCACATCTCCAATCCAACCTGCAAGTCTGGAAGGAAGAGCTGGAGAAGAGAGGGATGGTCATAAGCAGCTCTAAAACAAAATCCATGGTGATATCACGAGAAGAAAGAAAACATCAGATTAAGTTGGGAGAACAGGTCCTGGAGCAGGTCGACCACTTTAAATATCTCGGAGCTATTATAGAACGAAAGGGAGGCATCAAAGAAGAGTTGGCCACTCGAAAAGCAGCGGCTGAGGGACTTTTTCATGCCATAAATAGTGGATTCCTCAGCAAGAAAGAGGTTGGTAAGAAAACGAAGATGGCTGTATACCGCTCCACCTATGTCTCAGTCTTGACATATGGAAGCGAGTCGTGGGCAATGACTACAACCCATAAAAGCCAGATCCAAACTTCAGAAATGAGGTCTCTGAGGAAAGTGGTTGAAGTAACAAGAAGAGACATGGTCCGCAACCAGACGATCCGTCAAGGCCTAAAATCCCATCCGCTGCAGACCCAAATAGAACAGTCCCAACTAAGTTGGTTTGGCCATGTCTGCAGAATGGGAGAAGATCGGCTACCACGACAAGCATGGGAAACAAAGAGCCAGCGATCCAGACGTCCAGGACAACCCAGAGTCCGCTGTGAGGACAACATTAGACAATCTTTGAAGGACCGAGGACTAGAATGGAACCAGGCCAGGAAGAAGACAGCTGATAGAATGGTCTGGCACTCTCTCTTCCAAACCTCTACACCTCACGGTAGAAGGGGAACGACTAAGTAAGTAAGTAAGTATAATGTCGCATACAAATGTACAATAATGTTAACTATCTCTAGCAAGTACAAATAAGAGATGACTTCCGAAGTCCCAGAACATTCTGTATTCAAGAGGGCACCAAAGACATCTAAAGTAGCGTCAAATGCCAAATGATAAATAGGGACTTCAAATCTTGAAATATTTGGTACTGTTGAGACTATCCATATAACAGCACTGACTCGCTTGGAAAGCTTACGCTGTGAAACAATACAAATAAGAATCTCTGTTTGATAACCGTAGGATTTTAAAGTATATAACACTTAATTTAAATCTCTACTTATCAAATGTGGCCAAGTAAACTTCCGGTCTTTATATGGTGATAATCAAATCTTCTTCCATTACATTAGAGACGGTAACAGAGAAAGTAATACAAACTGTTTACAATTATGCATTAAATAGAGTCAAGCAAATGTACTAACAGAATGTTAATGTATTACAGTGTCGTAGGTATATAAACAAACCCGAAATCTATAAGAAAATCGAGAAAATGAGAGTCAAGTAGAATCATGTGGGCATCGAGACAACATGTCTGCCACTACATTATCCGCACCACGGATAGCTCGTACTGAAAAGTGAAAAGGTTGAAGAGCAATAGCGTATCGAATGGATCTTGAACTCTCCAAGTCCTTACTCTGTACAGAAGTGAGGGATTTTTGGTCGTTTTCTACAATGAAATGGGCGCCAAGAAGGAATCTCTGAAGTTTAAGTATCGCCCACACCATAGCCAATAATTCTCGGTCTAGTACCGAGTAATTCCGTTCTGCTGCATTCAGCTTCCTAGAGACATACATTACCGGATGCAGAGTTTCATCATACTCCTGCATCAATGCGGCCCCAATCCCTGTGGATGAGGCATCACTGCGAAGAATAAAAGTCTTATTTGCAGTGGGTAGTCTTAAGATAGGCTGGTCAGAAAATAGTGTCTTAATCTTATCTAATGAGGATTGGCATTATGCAGACCAGCGTGCCATATTAGGTGACCCCTTCTTCAATAGGGTTGAGAGAGGTGCCGTGAGTGACGAAAGATTTTGAATAAATCTTCCATACAATTGGATTAAGCCTAAGAGACTACGGACTTGCTTCTTCGTCTTAGGAGTAGTGATGTTAAGAATTTTAAAAGTATTGTGGTCTTCCGTCCGCAAGAGACCATGACAAACCCGGTGACCCAGAAAAGAAATCTCGCTAAACGCAGTATAGGCTTTGGACGGTTTGGCCGTCAAATTATGAGAGCGTAGAGTAGTCAAAAGTTCGGAAGGACCTTGAAAGTGGTCTTCCCAAGAAACATTAAAAAGGCAAATATCGTCCAAGTACGCAATGACATCTGGACAATGTGAAAGGATACGACGCATTATGCGTACAAAAGTAGCTGGGGTATTCATGAGGCCGAAAGGCATACAGTTCCATTGGAACAACCCCCTAGGTGTTAAGAAAGCAGTAAGAGGTTTGGCTCGTTCAGCAAGAGGAACTTGCCAATAACCTTTAGACAAGTCGAGTTTGGTAAAGTACCGAGAATTAGAAAGCTTAATGAGCAGCTCTTCTAACAAGGGCATAGGTTCAGCATCGAATTTCGTCACCTGGATTAGTTTGCGATAGTCGACGCAAAGACGTATGTTATTGTCTTTCTTTCGGACAATAACCATAGACGAAGAGTATGCCGAAGTAGAAGGTTCAATTATTCTTAATTGAATCATTTCATCCAATTCTTTATCGACCTGTGCTTGAAAGTGCAATGGAATAAGATAAGGTCGGACTCTAATAAAGTTATAATCTGTGAGTATTATGTCATGCTTAATAATTGTTGTTTGTCCAGGGATGTCAGTAAGAACGTCCTGAAAAGTTTGTATCAGAGAAGAGACCTGTTGCTGTTTCTCAGTAGATAACTCTGAAGAAACAGTCGCATTTACCCATGATTCTGTTGAATGCAGTAGGATTACAGGAAGAGGAAGATTCACATCTGAGAAAGTAGATTCTTCCTCTTGAATAATTGACAGAGATGTGTAATGCCCATGTGGGATCAACGGATCGTCCGTTGCTTGAAAAATAGGTTGTAGGTAATCAGGTCTCTCATGAAATTATGTCAGCATATTAATATGGAAGGTTTTATGCTTTCCGTCCACATCGACGACATAGTCGACATCAGAAATTCTAGGGATGACAGCATAAGGACCCTTCCATGAAATAAGAAGTCTATTGTCCTTACAAGTGAGCAATACAAGTACTTTGTCACCGGGACAGAGTTGTCGCAGACGTCTATTTTTATTTGCGAATTTCCTCGCCTTCTCCTTAGCAAATTCAGATGCAGAGGTAACTAACCTACATGCTTCGATAATCTTCTGCCTTAGAGCAATGTCATATTCGTAGAAAGATTGTGTGTCATCGCTGATGTTCTCAGCAGTTATAAGGTAGTGGAGCAACGACATGGGACCGCGCGATTGCGCACCAAAGACGAGCTCGAACGGAGAAAACCCCGTGTGCTCATTAGGGACCTCTCTATACGCAAAAAGGGCAGCAGGTAAAACCATGTTCCAATCCGGAGGATGGTCCTCAGTTATCTTCCCAAGTAAATTCTTGAGCGTTCTATTCAGACGTTCAACTAACCCGTTTGACACAGGATGATAGATACTGCTTAAAGACCTTTCAATACGGAGTGTGGTCATGACCTGGGACATAGTGTCTGATACTAATTGTGTGCCATGATCTGATAAGATTTCTTTGGGAAATCCTAAACGTGAGAATATTAACCAAAGGGGATCTGCAATATCAGCAGTCGAAATGCTCTTGAGGGGTATAGCTTCTGGCCAACGGGTACACATGTCAATGCATGTTAGGATAAATTGGTGTCCTCTGGCAGACTTGATTTTGAAAGGACCAATAATGTCTATTGCTATCTTTTGAAAAGGGCGAATTGGAATATCCGCACCTTGGATAGATGCTGCATGGCGTGGACCTCGTGACTTAACCTCCTGACATATATTGCAGGAGCGACAATAAATATGTATATCTTTATTTACGCGTGGCCAAAAGAAGGAAGCAAGAACCCTCGATTTAGTACGGGAAAATCCCATATCTCCTGCGCACTGAGAGTCGTGGGCATGTTGAAGAATTCAAACTCTCATACTCTTAGGTATCAGAATTTGCGAATGTATAGACGAAGTAGAATCTCGCACCGTACGAACTAGTACTCCATTCTTTATTGAGAACCAAGATTTAAGATTTGTGTTATGGTTTGGATTATCATTTTTAACTAGGAGGGATTGTTTTTTTAAAGAAGTATCATTTTGTTGGAGTTTGATAAAAGACTCTCGGGAAATCACTGAGTGATCATCTTGGTTATGTACTTCCTTACCTTCGGTAGATGGAGTTTGAGAAATATTTTGAGCTTGTGCTCTTGTAGTGAATGCATTAGCAGTCTGAATATTTTGTTCTTCCCAGATAGGAATCCGCTGCGGGGTACACTCTTTAACTCCGTGGATACGTCCGACGATAAGGTCCGCAATAGGATTCGAGAGCAAACACGCTTGGACATCTCCCATAAAAAAGGAAGTAGCTATGTGGATGATAGCAGTCGGATACTTTTCAAGTGTCCCACTAAATGTCACACATTTTACCACATTACCTGTAGTACAAGCAGGGTGAACTAGAGACTGTCTAATCCCAACAGTCGTGCATCCAGAATCAAAAAGAAGTGAGACTGGATTATTATTCACAAAACCTTTATGTAGAATAAGAGACCCTCTTCCGTCATGCGAAGCTGCGGCAGGAAGAGCGGGTAGAGGATGACCGCAACTCAAGGTAGTTATAGCTGTAGGTTGGAACAAAGTTGTGCACTCTGGGCACTGAGATGCTCTCTCGAAATCGAAAGCAGAGCAACCAATAGCATCAGAGACAGTATCACTATTGTTACCTTGATTATTAACACCCTGGGTTTCCTGTTGAGCAAAGTTAGCTTGACGAAAGGATCTATTATTGTCGTGTTGCGATCTATCGCGGTTATTAATTCTATTGAAATTATTGTTATTTGCTCTATTGAAATTATCGTTCTGATTAGAACCCCAGTTTTGATAGTTGTGATTGTCATTCCCCCTTTGATCAAAACTTCTATTAGATGGGTTTTGTTGTCTCCGTGAAAAGTTATTATGGGGTTGATAACCTCTATTGTAGTAATCTCTTCTAAAGTTCCTATAATTATTAGGACCAAAATGTTAAGGACTGTTAAATTGCCTCCAGTTCCCTGAAGAAGAATCACTCCGTGATGGACCTCCTTGGTTCTGTCCAAAATTACGATTATTCCTTTTATCAAAATTGCACTGAGGCCTTTGAAATTTACGTCGAAAATTAGGACCATATGGTGTTGCTCAAGCAACGGGTAAACCTTCATTGACTTTAGAGTTGCTAACCGTTACATTAGGATGTGCCGTCACGTATTGGCGACAGTTTTGCTCCATATCTTTTACGTTTGGAGGCTTTCGTTCATGTAGGAAAGAAAGAAAAGATTTACTAACCGACGACATGACTTTGTCGCGTAGCAATAAGTCCACAAGGGCTTCATATGTGTGTTCAGTTTTTGACAATTCCACCCAACGTAAAAAGGTCAGGCGGATATCTGATATAAAGTCTGAGAAATCTTTTCCTGTCTCCGGCAATAGAGTCTTGAAGCGTAGGCGATAACCCTCTTCATCCAGTTGGTATTTTTTTTAACACGACCGCTCTGACAACATCATAGTTATTTTTGTCAGTACCTTCCACCGACATCATACTCTTTTGAGCATCACCTGTAAGTAACCTACCAAGTTGATCACAATATTGCGACTTGTATATCTTATGAGAGTCGCATGCCAGTTCAAATCTACTTAGTTAGAATGCAATATCGTCACGGGTAGGGTTGAAAGCAGGCAATTTAATATCATAAGATTTAATATTTGCATTATTAGAAGTTGTTTGATTATTTGTCTCATTTTGAGCACTACCCATATTCGCTACCTTTATTTTCTCCAGCTCTATAGCTGCATTTTTGCTCGTGGAGTCTTTGGTTTTCTTCAGCTTGGATCTAAAGTTTCTTTTCTTCCAATTGCTGTTGACTTTTCTTATCTTCAGCCTCTCTTTGCATTTGGATTTTTCTCTCCTCTGCTTCTCTTTCTAATTTTTTTCTTTTCAGGTTCTCTTTCTAATTTTGTATTTTCAGCTTCTCTTTCTAATTTCTTTTGTTCCATCTCCATTTGGAATTTTCTCTCATCTGCTTCTCTTTGCTGCTGAATTTTCCTTTCTTCAGCTTCTAACTTTTGTTTCTCCATTTCCATTTGGAATTTCTCTCATCTGCTTCCATCTGCAATTTCCTATCATCAGCTTCAATTTTCTGTCTCTTTTCTTCAGCCTTCTGCGCCTTGGCATATTCAGCAAGTGCAAATTCTTCTAATTTCTCCTCCGTCTTGCCAAGGGCTTTCCCTTGTGCAATGAAATAATCCAAAGTAGACATTCTGCTGGATTATATAAGATAAATACCTTATGCAATAATTATTATCTTGGAAACTCACTGTTATCCCAACTCAGTGGGTGACAAGTCTTTGCTCAAGAACTTGTATAATTAATTTAACTTTCAATAATACAATTAATTATTTATATACCTATTGTGCATATAATCTTGACAGTGTATAACAAAATGGATAACACCGACAAGAAAGACAAAGACACGATATAAATAACAGATGATAACGTTCGCAGAAATCAACAAAACAATAAAGCAGAACTAAAGCAAAATTTTACAAAGCGTGTAATGACAGCTGCGAATAAATTAACAAAACAAATAACAAAAACAGTGTACAAACGAAAAGGTGTAAAGAAATAAACGATAGAAAAGGAAGGCAGACAAATACAAACAAATTAATTAAAATTAAAGAACAGAGAAAATATAACAAAAATAACAAGGAGACATCTCGACACAACTAAACAAAAATATCACGAAAGACCAACGTAGTGGACAAAATTACGTCAGCAACAAATAGTCGCTGGTAATTTCCACTGCGGGAAATTCGCAATAAGGTCACTAAAGAACGCTTTTGTAGGCCCTTGGTAAAGTGGGATATATCCTACAAAAGTCTCCTCCCAACCTGCCCCCTGAAATGAAACATATATGACATAAAACAAAGAATATAAACAGCCTATATATATTGAGAAAGGTCTAATTAAACTACAATATAGAGGCACAGTTTACAAACAAACAAATAGCCACTTATCTTTTAAGATGACAACAAAAATCCCAGCTTCCACAATAGCGGCAATGATGAAACAGCAAAACACAGCTAATGAGCTCCGCTGGTGGTCAATCCTGGAACTTTCAAGCAGAAGTGACTGTCAACACAACTCCAAGTACTGATATCCGAAGTTCGCTAGAACACTGCATTCTTCATTCGAAACAAACTCGTGTAGAAATGTTCTGGACAACGCCGGGTACTTCCAGATGATAATGAACACAGTTGAACTATATTGATGATAGCCCCATCAAGCTGGCTAACCACTGTTGCATGTCGGTTTACTGTATATTTATAGTCCATAAGCCATACTGGCCATCACTGTTGCTGTTATTTGTTATTACTGTTGCAAACTGTTATTGAGACTTGTACAGCTGTCGTGGTATGAAGTGATGATCAGGAGTGGCCGACATGGTGTGTGAGGGGTATATATAAGTCCCTAGACGCTAATGGGTATAGGTCCTTGATTAACTATTCATAGTACACACACACCCTCATACCACATGTAGAAGTCAGGAAGGTTGAAAACGACTTGTACGGTTCCAACTATTTATTACGATACAACACGTAAACGTTGACATCAAAAAATATATACTGTCATTAGGACAAGGTTCAAGCACATCAACATCATGTAGATAATATTAGTTCACTGCATCCAATACAACAGAGACTCTGAACAGACTGCAGGTATCGCAGTGCTAGCAGTACGTCAGGAATTCCTCTCTACCTTCTCCTATGAAATAAGCCATGTAAAACTCTGGCCAAATAAGCCGCATAAGTGCCGGGCTCAAAATATCTAATGTTCTCTGTATATCCTCTGACAAAAACAGGTCATGAAAATCTCTGGCAAAATAAGCCGTATGAATGCCGGCCTCAAAATATCTTACTTACTTAATTAGTCCTTCCCCTTCTACCGTGAGGTGTAGAGGTTTGGAACAGAGAGCGCCAGACTATCCTATCGGCTGTCTTCCTCCTGGCCTGGTTCCATTCTAGTCCTCGGTCCTTCAAAGATTGTCTAATGTTGTTCTCCCAGCGGACTCTGGATCGTCCTCGGGGTCTGGATCCTTGGCTCTTTGTTTCCCATGCTTGTCGTAGCCGATCTTCTCCCATTCTGCAGCCATGGCCAAACCATCTTAATTGGGACTGCTCTACTTGGGTCTGCAGGGGGTAGGATGTAAGGCCTTGACGTATCGTCTGGTTACGTACCATGTCTCTTCTTGTTACTTCAACCACCTTCCTCAGATACCTTATTTCTGAGGTTTGGATCTGGCTTATATGGGTTGTAGTCATTGCCTATCACTCGCATCCATATGTCAAGACTGGGACATAGGTGGAGCGGTATACAGCCATCTTCGTTTTCTTACCAACCTCTTTCTTGCTGAGGAATCCTCGATTTATGGCATGAAACAGTGTCCCAGCTGCTGCTTTTCGAGTGGCCAACTCTTCTTTGATGCCTCCCTTTCGGTCTATAATAGCTCCGAGGTATTTAAAGTGGTCGACCTGCTCCAGGACCTGTTCTCCCAGCTTAATCTGATGTCTTCTTTCTTCTCGTGATATCACCATGGATTTTGTTTTAGAGCTGCTTATGACCATCCCTCTCTTCTCCAGCTCTTCCTTCCAGACTTGCAGGTTGGATTGGAGATGTGCTTCTGATTTAGCAATCAGGGCAACATCATCAGCAAATGCCAGCTCTGAAATATAAAGACCTGTCTCATCTTCCAGTACCCCACTGAATACTTTCTTTTTCTCTCCTTACATGCCTTGATGACATCGTCCATAAGGAGTATGAAGAGGTAAGGTGATAGGATATCACCTTGTCTTACACCAGTGGTGGTCCTGAACTCTTCTGACTTATGGTTTGCTGTCCTCACATAATTTCTGCAAGACTTGTAGAAGCTCTGTATAGCATGAATCAGAGGTGCTGGAATATTCTTCCTTGCCAAACAGTCCCAAAGGTTGCTCCAGGGGACCCTGTCAAACGCCTTTTCCAGATCTATGAAACAAAGATGGATCTCACTCTTATACTCAAGGGCCTTTTCACTCAGCTGTCTGAGTGTGAAGATTAGGTCTTGAGTACTTCGGTTTGCTTGGTATCCGCACTGGACCTCATCCAATCGTGGCTCAGCTAGGCGTCGGAGTCTTTGCTCTAGGATTCTAGAGTAGATTTTACCAGGGACACTGAGAAGGGATATGCCTCTATGGTTTCCACACTGTCGATTGTCACCCTTTTTTTTGAAAACTGGTGTTATGATGGCAATCTCCCAATCCTTTGGTATGGTCTTGTTGTACAACGCTGCCTGTAAAACCCTTAAGAGTAATAGGTCGCCTGATGTTCCCATGAACTTATTCATTTCTGGTGTTATACAATCATGCCCTGCTGCTTTGCCTATCTTGATTTTCTCCAGTGCTGCCTTCAGTTCTTCCATCTTTGTCATCTTCACCATCATTGGTTTTCTCTTCTGTGTTTGTGGTTATCATTTCTGATGCTTCACCATGCTCACCATCAAGGAGTTCTGAGAAATATTCTTTCCATCTTTCCATTACTTCCTTTGGGGCAGTAAGCAATTTGCCTTGCTTGTCCTTTATAAATTTGAGAGGGCATTGTTTTTCCTTCCTCATGTTCTTTAGGGTCTTATAGGGTCTAATGTTCTCTTTATATCCTCTGACAAATCAGGTCAGGAAAAATATCTGGCAAAATAAGCCGCATAAGTGCCATGCTCGAAATATCTAATGTTCTCTGTATATCCTCTGACAAAACAAGTCAGGTAAATCTCTGACAAGATAAGCCGTATAAGTGCGGAGCTCAGAATATCTAATGTTCTCTGTCTATCCTCTGACCAAACAAGTCAGGAAAATCTCTGGCAAAATAAGGCGCATATGTGCCGGGCTCGAAATATCTAATGTTCTCTGTATATCCTCTCACATAA
The DNA here is from genome assembly GCA_024509875.1 of Oreohelix idahoensis. NCBI lineage: Eukaryota > Metazoa > Mollusca > Gastropoda > Stylommatophora > Oreohelicidae > Oreohelix > Oreohelix idahoensis. The sequence continues at coordinate 234,111 of JAMPIV010010945.1, forward strand.
CAAGTCATGTAGATCTTTGCTACAAAATAGTGTAAAAAGTACTTTTACCTTTACTGCCATCCAGGGATAAGTCACTTAACATACGCCATATCCTTGGCTCTCAGAAATATATCAGAAATATATCAGGGGAAAATCTCAGACATTTCTATCACACAAAATCTCTGTTCCCCGATCACACAGTCAGAGAAAAAATGGCTGAACTTCTTCTCAGCTCAAAACGCCCCGGCCGACTGTCACGAGATACAGTCACCCGGTCCCGCCAAACCATCACACATGCGCGAATCCTCGCGTGGCGTGAGTTTAGCTCACACGAGATCAATCTGGAACGTTCTCTTAAACTGTTCTAGAAAAATCTACGAACAGAAAATCTTAAATGACCTAATGGCAAGTCAAGGAAGATAACAACTAAGTCAGACCTGTACCAAAATGTATTACAACCTGTAAACTCCCTTAGACCATAGTATAAAAAAGTTTACATCCCCAGCTTAAAACAAACTGACTTTAACAATGCTGCACCTTTAAGCTTAACCAGAGACGTGAGAACTCCAGTGACCTATTTGCACAGAACCCATCAGCGGGAGCAGAAACTACTATTGGCAGCTAAGTGAAAACTATAAGCTGCCAAAGTGAACTTTTTTCATAAACCTACTATCATTCAATGATGAACGTTTTCTTTTAAACTATTCAACTATTTTGACCTTTGTTAAAACTAAATGATTATTGAATCTGTTATTTGTTAAAATACAAATTTAAGACTTCTATTTAATAATTTTAAATGTTCTGCATGTTTGTCTCAGTGAATTTACTAAACACACTCTAAACAGAGCTATAGCAGAATTATAATAATTCCACTGAATAAATCAAAGCTAGGACGAGCTAAAAATAATAATTGCTTAATCCTTCGCATAGTTGTCGGCAGATCATAGAATTAACGTGCTTAGCCACTGCAGCATTGTTTTTGCTTTTCTGAATGTCTTGTGAACACTGCCGAGGGATAGAAGCTTCATTACCCTTCTATGTTCATCTCTGCCAAGAGTAATCTTGTGCGAAGGTAGACACCTTTGACGACCCACTTTAGATACTCTTGAGTTTGGCCACTGTTGGAAAAATACTGCAAAGCAGGGGAGGCACTACCGTCACACTCAGACCAGTTAAGAATTGTTCTTGATTTCTGAAATATCTTATGAACACTCCCTCGAGATAGAAGCATCAACATCCTTGCATCTCCAATTCTGTAAGGAGTAATCTTGAGCGATGGTAGATACCTTTGAAGACCCTCATTAGATACTCTTGGTCAATGTTTCTCAAGCGGTGTGCCGCGGCACACTAGTGTGCCGCCACGCTTATCAAAGTGTGCGGCTATAATTTTGAAAATTTACTACGTGAAGTATATTTTCAGTGATCATGTAATATAAAACTGATCTTACAGCTTGAATTCATTCAATAATAATTGGAGCTATTAACTGCTTTGAACAAAAACAGTATATTTCAAAATTTCATGATATTTCAAAAGCGCAAGAGGGGCATAAACAACGTTCAAAGGCGATGAACGAAGCATAGATAGTACTTCCATTTGGACCTAATTAAATTTCGTATCAGAAAGAGCGGTAAGGTATTGAGAATTTGCCCATGCGCATCCCAACTCGCGTTGTAAGGAAACAAGTATATAAATTTAAAAAATAAAATGGTATGAAATCAGTTTTACAAGTTAACAGTACACAAGAAACACGGTACGATAGCGTCTAGGAAGTGACGTATAAGATAGCGACAAATAAAAAGGATTCGAAACGAAATAAAACAAAATCATAAAATGTTAGATCGGAAAAACGACGACGGAAGAAATAAATAAGTACGAAAAAGAGACCATAATTTAGGAAAAATGATGCAGGACATTAAGGCCCTTGAGAAATAAACTGCCCATTTGAAAATGAGGCTATTCTCCAAGGAAAAGTGACTGCGGTCATCACCCACGCAAGAAAGGAGGGCGGTAACATTTATATCCGAATTACCTGAATGGTCAGGCCTATTGAAATGAAGAGCCACAGCTGTAGGTTTGCCATGTAAAATGTCATTTATGTGCTCACGACACCTGTCTGTCAAACGTCTGCCAGTTTCGCCAATATAAGTAATTCCACACAACATGCAGATGAAAGCATAAATCCGTTTTCTGGATTCGCACGTGAAAGACATTCTAATAACAAATTTGCCTTTCGGAAAAGTAACTGACTGAGTTTGGAGTTTAAACGGACAGCTCTTACATATATGTCGTTGGCATGGCTTAGTACCAAAGTGGGAAGGGCTAGTGTTTCTCAGGCGACTGTTTATAAGAACATCCCTAAAATTCTTATCACTTCGATATGCCACCAAAGGGGTATCACAAAACAACTCTCTGGTATCAGGATCAGAGTGGAGAATATGCAGATGACGAAACATAATTTTTTTTCACTGCCAAGCAGTGGGGATGGAAAGTTAAGACAAGTAAAAGTCTGTCAGACGTAGTAGTAGGTTTGGTAGTAAGTTCCATCTGACGGGTAACGTGTCTGATGCGATTAAGAGCCTCAGATAAACTCTTTCAGGATAATGACGTCGGCGAAAAAACTCGAGCATTTCTTGAGCTCGTTCATGGAAATCGTCTTCATCGTGACATATCCGACGTAAGAGTAGAAGTTGAGAAAAAGGAATGGAATTTTTACAGCTGAGAAGGTGAGAAGAAGTGTAAAGAAGAAAACCATGAGCATCAGTAGGTTTATATAAGACAGAAGTTGTAAGGCCAGTGGGAATAATTTTGACAGTAAGGTCAAGAAAGTTCACTGAAGTAGTAGAAATCTGAGAAGTGAATTTGATGGTAGGATTGAAATTGCCAACATAGTAAATGAATCTGCGGATGTTAACTTCAGACATGTCTGTCACTCCATACCCATCGTCAATATAGCGACGGTAAAACTCAGGTATCGGCCCATCGTAACTTTGAAGCAAGCATAACTAGGGCCCATTTTAGTGCCCAAAGCCACACCACTAATATGGTTAAAGAACTGACCATTGAATTAAAAAGAGTTTAGAGTAAGAACCAATTCCGCAAGGCGGAGAAAAGGACCTGTGCTAATAGTAAGATCAGTGCGTCGGTCAAGAAAAAGTTGTAGTACTTTAAGATCATCAGAATGGGGAACAGAAGTATAAAGCGAACAAACACCCAGAAGGAAAAGACGGTAAGTGTGGTCAGGCGTGAACTGGATAGAATCAAAGGTAATGATAGCATGAGTAGTGTCCATCGAATAAGAAGGTAGATTGGCCACTAAGGGTTGCAAAATACTATCAAGGAATTCAGAAATACGTTCAGTGGGACAAGAGCACGCTGAAACAATGGGTCGACCAGGATTGCCAATTTTATGAACCTTAGGAAGCATGTAAAATGAGGGTGTACCTAAACTACTTTCAACAATATGGAGAGATAACGCACTAGAAGGAAGGAGGTCATCATGGATGAGATCTCGAATAGTTTTATAAACAGTTGAGATTATTGCGGACTGTGGCATCACCAGAACTAGGTGAGTAGAAGGTGGAGTTACCGAGCTGGGAAACGCCTTCTTGAATATACAAGTCCTTTCGCTAAACTACAAAAGCACCACTTTTGTCAGCAGGTTTGATGATGTGCCTGATATTCAGAAGCAGTCAAGTTAGGTCGATCATTTTATAATTGCTGAGGAATTGCTTTTATTGCACACTTACTATTAGTCACATGACTAATTTATTATTGACTTTTAATTGCTTGAGTATTGTATTCAATTATCACTGTCACATGATGATGATCGCGTGTTGTTATGTAGCAGAATAGAAACATTCTAAAGTGTGAAATATAAATTGGTTTATTTTGTATGCTTGAATGAATACTGCTCAGGTCTAACAACGCAAAGTACGGTAATTATCTAGATCGGGAGTTAGAATACGGTACATAAATGTTTCCAGCAATTCAAGCGAGACTATAGAGGAAGCAGCAATGCAATACGTGTAACAGAAACAACACACTATAACTAATAACCTGCCAAATTTGGCGGTTATTGCTAGTTATGCATAAAAATCACAAAATTGCTTTGTAGAGTATATTTGTGCCTGAAACAAAAGATATTAATTTAATAAATGTATCTAATAAATGTACACTTTAAGATGGTCTCCAAACTTACAATGAGGTCGCTGTAAACATGAGTGTTTGCAGCACGTTAACAGGGACATTTTCCGAAATTGCATACGACAGGCTAAATAAAGACTCAATAAGCATATTTAAAATTGAAACCATTTGTACAAAGACTGAAAATGTAACACAGAAAAGACAAAACAACAATTGGTGATGTACAATATGATTGTTAGAAGGAAAACGTACAGTGCTCGATTGCTAATCTGAAGAAGCAAACAAAGCAACGACTAGTTAAAATCATAGTTAAATAACCAGAAACACCATGCTCTCATCTGTCAAACTGTCCTTCCACACTGCGTGAAACTGAATATTCAACTATCATGCACACACACATGCATGTCGTCTAGCGATACTAGTATGGTGTTGTGCATGAGGCTGGCAATCTCACCTTGTAACATAGATTGCTACCGAAACCACTACTGCAAGAGCACACACTCAATTATCACACACACACAACCACGCATGTCGTCTAATGAGACTAGTATGGTGTTGTGCATGATGCTGGCAATCTCACCATGTAACACAGATTGCTATTGAAGCCACTACTGCACGAGCATATGAATACTTCATGCAGAGGCAAACCACACTGGTGGCCCCATGCTCCCTCAGGAGCGGAGAAGAGAAATATGTATCTCCAAGTGAGCCCACGTGCTCTCACAAACCATTCTACACATAACCATAATTAAATAATACCTGGGCACATTAATCAAATCAAATGGATGTTGTAACTTAGAAGTGATGTGTAGAATATACCAAGTAAAATCAGTATTCTATTTTAAAATGAAAAACATTTTATGAAACAACTCATTGTTCGGTGGAAGTAAGACAAAGAGCTCTTCAGAGTTATATAGGACCAATCCTGACATACTAAAGTGAATTATGGACAATTAGTAAACAGGCAAGATAAGAACCATATGCCACAGAGATATGGTTTTACCGAAGAATGTTAATAATAACATGGGCAGCTAAAATTGGGATATCTTGAAAGATGCCCGTGTGCAAAGGAAAATTATTCCTCAGGTTAGGAACAAGCAATCCACTTTGTTTTGGGCATGTTATGAGAAGGAATCTGGAGTATATCGTGAACATAGGAAAGACAGAAGGAAAAAGAGATAGGGGACGACATAAGAGAGAAGATTCCTGACAATTTGAAATCATGGCATGGAAAGAAGTCAACAACAGATTTTATCAACAGTATTGTAGATAGGAAATCCTGTTATATGAAGGTATATCACACACTTTAAATAAATACTGGATTAATATTAAAACACAAATTTCAGCTTTGGTTACTTTACGAATATTTCATTTCATGTTTGAAAAAATTTTTTTTTTTTTTTTTTTTTTTTACGGATTCCCCGCGCAAAGAAGGGGTAAGGCCTCTATTAAAATATAATCTACTCAGTCGAACTTCAGTTTCAAAACCTGAGCACTGGTCTGTGACATGATGATAAAACATAAAATACGAGTTAGAATAATCAAATGCTTGTATTTCACAGATATCATTAAAAGTTGCCAATGCTAATTTCTTATCGGTGGCTGACAGTAACATTATAAATGTAAGTCAGAAATCAACTAAAATTAGCTGCTTTGTAAACATATTGGAAAAACTGTTAATTGTTTGTATGTCTGTGCTTATAACCTAATGCAGTGAACACAACATTACCATTGAAAGTGAGAAAGACATCTGCAGGCTTGCTGAAACGAAATGTCTTCTTCTCTGTTCGCTCTTTTATTTTGTGTTTCTCTTGTTGTCTCATAAAGTTTACTTTTACAACAGGCAAGTTTCCGTGAACGTTATTGACAGTCCATCCATAAGGGTTCTTTCTGAACACTTCATACTGGTACAAAATACAAATTAATAAAAGAAACATGAGCAATTGACAAATTCAGACATCAATATTATTCACTGCGTATACTTATAGGCAATTGTAATCTAAAACAGAGGCGATTGCTGCTGGAATTACACGCAGTTGGTTCTCGTAGAAGTACAGCAACACAAAACTGCAACCTGCGAATGATTTGTTAAAAACATAACCAATACTGCACAAATAATTGTCATTCATTTAAAAATTATGCAGCAACGTTCGTGTGATGTATCGCAGTCTGAGCTGCTATAAAGCAGTACTACACGTACCTCAAACCGATCACTAAATGAGGAGCACAATTAAACAGTGGGCTTCAGTTAGCCCACGCCACGATTTCTTTGCCAGTGAAACTCGTTTTAAGTACCGTCCCGTGTCTTCTTAAAGTCTGTTCCAACTCCCGTCTTGATGTGGTTTGGTCTCTCTTAATTTCTCTGGCAACTATAAGTATACAGAATGCCTTTGTTATAGTAAAAACTATCTTCTTCAACTATTCAATGCCAATGCATCATTATTCTGTGTCTGGCTCTTTCCATCATTGGTGATCTTGTCACACGAACTTAATACTTAAACAAAGGTTAACAACTGTTCAGTTGTTAAACAAACATTTTCTAGTTTTGTAAAGCGAACATTCGCGGGTGAAAAGAGCACTTTGCTCATATTTCTCACTGAAATTGTCTCACTGAAACATATTTATCACTTTCGTACTGAAATGTAGGTAAAGACAATTAAATTCAGCTATCCAGGACTGGGGAAGATCCTCTGGCAGAGACATGCATGAAGCAACACAGACAAAAGCCATATAGTGTTGCTGACTAACCTGCTTTCTTCTAAGAGATTTGGCTCCTGAAATGTTCGCACATTGAATGAACAAGGGAAAACGGCACAGGTGTCGGAAGAAAATGAGGTCTATAAGATAGATGTACGGAACAAAGTGGAAGAGAGTAGAGAGTAGAAAATTCAGCATAGGGGCAATGGTGCTGTCCTTGGAACATGAAAGCTCACACCATAGACAGGGGGGTAGCTCTAATAATATCCAAAGAAACACAGAAAGTACTCAAAGAATGAGTATTAGTGGGACAGAGAATCACAAGAGCAACATCAAAATAGATAAATATAAAATAAAGTAAACATCATACAATGGTATGCACCAAATAATGACCCAAAAAAATCTGAGATCGAAGCATTTTACACTGGACTAATTATAATTATGGATAAAATGAGAAGAAAAGGCATCGCAATTTTGATGGGTGACATAAAGGCAAAGACATGAACAGGCAACAGTGGATTTGAAGAAATCGTAGGAAAACACGGAATTGGAAAAATAAAAGCAAATTGGGAACAATCACACACTTCTGTGCTTCAAATCAACTGGATATCGGAGGAAGCACGTTTACACACAAACGAATACACAAAGACGTCTGGATATCATCCAACTAAAATTTGATTGATCATATGTGTAAAACATAACTATAGATAACTTAAACGCAAAACGTTTAAGAAATCAAGAAACACGACCAATATGTTTTCTTCTTCTTTGATCCTTAGTCGGCGACCGTCAAAGCAGTCAGTGGCTATCACGACTGGTGGGGTCTTGTAGGGCAACAACAAATTGATTCCACTTAGCTCGGTTGGTAGCCATCCTTCGTATAGTGACCCTACTCTGGTTCATTCTTTGCATCTCAGCCTCCACAGTCCTCGCCAAGTTGTTTTTAGTCGACCTCACTTTCGTTTTCCTTCAGGGGTCCATAGCATAGCTGTTTTTGTGATGGCATCGTGGTCTCTTCTGAGGACATGGCCAACCCAGCTCCAGCGTCTGCCAGCTATGGTGGTGTGCATGTCATCTTGCTTGCTTCGAGTAAGCAGATCTTGGTTGGTGATGGTACTCGGCCAAAAGATTTGTGAATTTTTCTTATGCATGTTGTGTGAAAAGAGGACAATTTCCTTCTCTGTAACTCTCCAGTATTCCGCACCATAGAGAAGCACAAAAAGCACACAGCTCTGATATAATCTTAATTTTGTGCTTGTGCTGTACTGGAAGGACTTCCAGATATTGTTTAGACTAAAAAAAAAGCTGTTCTTGCTTTGTTCATTCTGTTGTTGATGTCTTTGCTTGCTCCGCCGTCTGGTCCTACTATGCATCCTAGGTATGTGAAGGTGTCTGTCTGTTCCAATTGCTGATTCCTTACTGATATGGGCTCAGGGCTGCTCACATTGAGCGTCATGACCTCTGACTTCTTTAGATTTATGTTCAAGCCCACCTGCTGGCTATACTTATTAAGTCTATCCGTTTTTTCCTGGATGTGTTGATGTGAATGTGCTAGTAGTGCAATGTCATCTGCATATTCCAGATCTTCCAATGTAGAAAATGTGGTCCATTTTTTTCCTATTGGACTGTTGTCTGGTGCATCACCATGTCTATGACTGTTAAAAATAGAGTGGTTGATAAGGGGCATCCCTGTCGTACTCCTGTCTTCACCTCAAAGGTTAGGTTGCTCTGCCCAAGTTTACATATTTGGAATCTTTATTCATTTTCCTATGAATCCATGCTGGTCATTAATTTGTACATTTGTTTGTTTTGAAATTCATTGCATTCTGTGCAGGCAAGGGAGAAAACAAAAAATGCAACCAATAAAAAAATTCATTCACACTATCCTCATTATCTGGTATGTCCACCGTGTGCTTGCAAACAAGTTTGGCAGCGGCTCCACGTGGAACGCACAAGTCTCTGAAGGAAATTCCGAGGAATCAAGTCCCATTCACGTGTAAGAGCAGCTTCGAGCTGTTGCAGATTAGCTGGAGAACCTTGCCTGTAGACTTTTCGTCCAAGCTCGTCCCACAGATGTTCTATAGGGGACATGTCTGGTGATAGGGCAGGCCAATCAATCGTCATAATGTTCTGCTGCTGTAGATATTGCTGCGTAATGCATGCGGTGTGCGCACGTGCGTTATCCTGCTGGAGAAGCTGCAAGTCTGGATAATTTGTGAACGCAGAAGCAACCAATGCATTTAGAACCTTATCTCGATATGTCACAGCATTAACATTTCCACGGAAGACGTGAATAGGCAAGCGATGGTGAAAACTGAATCCTCCCCAAATGTGAATACTGCCACCTCCAAATCGGTTGTGCTGACGAACACAGCAATCTGCAAAGCGTTCTCCACACCGTCACCAAATCCGCATACGTCCATCAGCAAAGGATATGTTGAATCTGCTCTCGTCTGTGAATAGGACAGCATTCCACAGCAGTCTAGTCCATCTGACATGTTGCTCTGCCCATTGCAGGCGCTGCTGACGATGTCTGTGAGTCAAGTTTGGTCCAACATAAGGTCGTCTTGCAGTGAGGCCTGCACCTCTGAGTAGTCGTATGACTGTCATTCGAGAAACTTGCCCACATGTACCCATTATTGCTCTTGCTGTTTGACTTGCCGGGAGAGAACGATTCCTTAGGTGACTGAGCCCAATATGACGATCTTGCGCAGGGGTAGTAACTCGTGGTTGGCCATTCCGAAGTCTATCCCGGGCACTGCCAGTGGTTCCGTAACGTTTATTGAGACGTACAATAGTGTTGTGGTGGCAATTCATCCTTCTGGCAATGGCCCGTGAGCTCATTCCGGTCTCCAACATACCAATGGCTCGTTGGCGGTCGTTTTCAGATAGTCGTGGCATTTCAAGCACATGTACTGGGTGTTTTGTCTCAACGGCCTTTTTATACCGAGTATACTGCCACAACGCGTACACATTTTCAGGGTCATAGCTGTTGGGAATCGTGTTGCACGTGTGACTTTCATTGTTTTCATGTAGTCTGTAAACAAACCCGTGGGTTGAATCATGCACTTTCCATTCCAGCAGCCATTCTCTCTCTACCTCATGACAAACACGGGGAAAATCCATTCCCACACTTATTTTTCCCAGCTTCTCGGCATCAGTATATATAATAGTGGTGTGTTTTTAATGTGCTTCAGTATATATGATCTATACATCTTCTGTTATTTCTAAATCCTTCTTGTTCTTTCCTCAGTTTGTGCGACCAATATTTATAGTCACAATATTGAAAAAAAAAATATCAAGTGCTCCAATAGCTGGAAGATGCAGCGTATACAGAAGACCACAGGCAGGAGATCAAAACTATAAGGAATGAGGCATATGATGAAGTAATGAGAAAATGAAAACGTCAGCACGAAGGACGGTTAACAACAGAAACAATCATATGATAAAAGACAGAATAAAAGAGAACGCAGATTTAAAGGAACGAGAGTAAATATATAGAGGAGTTCGCAAGAAAGGCATAAGAAGCTGTATAAAAAGAAAATGAGAGACCTGTATTACAGAAGAAGCTGGCAGGGAAAACCAAGCAAGCGAACTGTCTCATCAAAGACAAGAGTGGAAGATTGCTTAGCAATATACAAGAGCAAATGAAGAGGTGGTTAGCACATTGTGAGAACATTCTAAATAGACCAGCTCCAAAAAATTCACCCAGACATCCAGCCAGCAGAAGTTCTACAAGTAAATTGTGAAATACCAAAGAAGGAAAAAGTAAAGAAAATATAAGGCTTTTATGAGATGCAAAATCGGGGCGTTCAGATGGCATTCCAGCAAAGATCATCGCAGCCGATATTGACACTTCTACACAGATATTTTACAAATTAATAGTAACATCTGGGAGAAAGAAGAAACAGGAGCAGAATGGAAAGAAGGATATCTGGTAGTTAAGTTGCCTAAAAATGGGAGATTAATAACATCGCACAAAATACAGGTGAATAATGTTACTCTCAGTGCCAGGAACACAATTTAACAGAATAATAGTGGTATACATTGTAGAATGGAACTCATCTTTTTACATTGGATTTGTGGATTATGATAAGGCATTTCACAGTGTAAAAAGAGAATCATATTGGAAACCGATGAGGCATTATTAATCCCCATGAAGAGCATGAACTTAATACAGATACCTTGTGAAGACATGATATATAGAGTTCTTTACAAATGACAACGTACATAACCGTTTGGATAAGAACTGGAGTGCCACGGGGATGCTTATTGTCAGAATTTCTCTTCCTATTAGTTATAGTCTGGGTTATGAAAACCTAAGCTAAGAATAAAGGGATCAAGTGGACTCTGACTAAGCAGCACGACGATCTAGATTTTGCCGATGACCTGGCACTACTGTCTCATTACAAGAAGAAAACAAAGATAATGAGAATAAATGCAGGAAACGATAACAAAATTTTACTGGAAGAAACCACTGCAAGCTGTAGTATTGTATATATACAAGGTACCTGAGTAGCAATATAGAAACAGTTTCAGTAACAGGCAATTGTCGTAGATTTGTGATAGGTGATTAAGACTTAGTTTGGTCCCTTCTGAATAGACATAGAAATAAGTGATAGCTCAGTGGGAGGTGATAAAATAGAAATAGATTTCACGAGTGAGGTGGAGGAAATATAGTAGATTCTGTCTCTGACACTCGAGAAGCTTCTCTCAGTCAGCCTATCTGTCACGTAGGGTTTATATTCATTTAATTTCCTACAACGTCTTCCTATTCTTTCACCCGAAAATTCTCTCTTTTATTATCTCTGTATTTCATTTTTTCCTGTATTTTTTTCACCCATTCGTTTTGCGAATATTATTTTCATATAATTCGCAAACTTTACCTGTTTTCCTTTCTCTTAAACTGAGAATCGCGCTAGGACGATATTACGTAGATGTCAGGGCTGCAGGGCGTCAGAAGGCGTGATAAGTCGGTTCGCTGAACATAGGACGTAGCAAATCGTCTACATTCTTACCGAGCGCGCGAGTTTCTTCTCGGCATTAGTCCCGGTGAGGTGTGATACTTTACATCTGCACCGGTCAGTATCCAGACATTTGTCTGGAAAATCCCAAACTGACACGGCGCTCACTTGGGCCATGGTCAGCTGTAGTGTGAAAACTGCCCTGAAATGGAGTCAGGCTGTCTGGGATTTGAAACTGACACGCGTACATCGTGGTCAGTAGGTGACAGTTACGACACGCGTTAAGCGGACGTAAATGTTGGGAGTAGGGGAGATAATTTCGCTTGGCGAAATAAGTTTGGGCCCTTTGTCTGATTTTAAGATATTGGCCAAGTTTGAAACTTTAATTTCATTCTCGCTCATAGACTCCACAGTAGATAGGTCGCTCGAAAACAGAATAGCTGTTAGCGAAGATCTCAGTTTGTTTCGGCAATTTGTCGAACTTCTAGACTTCCAGAAATATTTTCAGCATTTTTATTCTTAAGTTGTGCGACTACCTGTAATTCTGTGGTTGAGGTAATTAATATGATAGATATATAGATTTTGTGAGTGTTAAAGTGTTAAATCGCTTAATTCATTTTAATCTATTTCTTTAGCGCAGAAGAGAAATAAAGTGGTAGGCTATTATATTTTCTAGGGAAGCATTCAGTGGAAAGCTGAATAAAATTTAATTTCTAGCTTATAACGGCAATTGTAGCTATTTATAAATTTAATTTAACTGCTAATACTCAGTCGAGTGTATTTTTCTAAACTAACGTATAAACTCTAGAATCCAGCCTCATGAATGGTGACGGAATACGCACGTGTTCTTAATTTATGAGGATTGCTGATTTTTTAAATATAACTTACGTCACGGGAAGTTTAAATGATAAGCAAAGCTCTCTGCTTGCAAGTTTAAATGTAAGTTATAACCAGTTCAGATTCTGTTTATTATATTATATGTGTTATTTTTCCTCCACACAGTGAAAGTTTTGGGGTGACCCTAACTTTACCAGCACCTAGTAGTAGTTTCCATACTTGTGAAGAAATAGACAGTCCTTATTTTGAACCACGTGGGTTTTCTCAAGTAACACTGATCTGACGGTGCAAGTTAGACAGAAATACTAATATCCCTATAACGGGTTTTCAAAGACTGTAATGATAAATACTGGACCTTGGAGCCAGCACTTAATTTCTTCTAGAAACTCTATATAGTTTGCTGCCTGGTGGCGTGAATATTAACAATCATTTCCCGACTAGATTATATCTTGTGGACAAATCTGTGGTGTGACTAAAGTGAATCCTATACTGAGGGAAGGCACCGACCTGACATTCATCATTTTTTAGAAACCTACGCTATTGACACTGTGCTCTGCTAACTCCCGCGCCTGGAATAATTGTTAGGTGACTTAATCAGACATTTGAACAAATTTGCATACCCAAGTAGTCGTTCCCGGAGACTCCAAGTTAAATACGTCTTTTGGAACTGGGGACTTCTTGGCAGAAGACTGCATTTTTTGAGTCTGTGTGAAAATCTAAAATCAATGTGTTCCAAGAGGCAGCAAGCAAAGTCGTGAGTACAAGTATGAGAAGCCATGGCGGAATGAATGAGTGTACGCTGGTTTGAGTGATATTTTTCACTATTTTATCTTTGACACCCTGTTGCTGTCCTAATTTTTTTTTCAATCTGCATAATTTGTTGCTAAGGCTAGAGTTCTTGTGTTTTGTCTTAGGTTAAATCAGATTTTTTTCAAACTCTGTGCATATAATTACGAGATAAAACAAAGACAACTCTTAGAATCAAACTCTATGTATCTGTGACTCGGGCGCCATCATCTGTTCTCTTAACGGGGCCGGGCTAAACCTAGAGTTAACACCATAACGGGGCTATCATCCTTGCAACATTTCCTAGATTTTTTATGACTATGTGTATATGTATTTTCCTTGATGTACTTTCTTTGATGTTGTGAGCCGATTTTTCCTGATATTAAAATCGCTCTTGAACTAAATAATCGTGTTTGGTCAGCTCGTTCTAGATAATATATATATCATTGTTATAGCTTTCCCACGTCTGTGTGTTTACCTGTCGTCACGTGTATGTGCGTGCCTGTGAGTGATAGAAATATACGTAATATGTATATTGGTGTAGTCTGTCTGACGCTGTAACAACTGTTGTAGAAGATAGGTGAGAGAGAGAAGAATTCTTTTCGCTTTCAGAGACAGCCACTATATCAAATCTATCATCTCACGTGTGTGGAAATTCTATTACCTTTCACTAACTCTCACTGAGTCTATCACCTATTCAAACCTATTCAGAAGGGACCTAACCTAGTCTTAATTCTCCTATCGGAAATCTACGACAAATGGGGACTCGTTTCCGGTCTTTGAACTTAGAATAGGAAGACGAGTACGACAAACGTGGACTCGTCTATCTAGATTTTGTACTTAAGATTCTGTATTCTGATATAGAGTAAGAGTGTGATGTCTTGTGACTGTGTATCTTTTAAAAATATTACCCCCTAGACTAACGATCTGTTTACGGGCGTGCTGACCACACAAACTAATAAGTTTTTTTTTTTCCACAGCATCTTTGAATAATATACATTTTGGTTACAGGTTGATTTTGTCGGGATATATGTTAACTGCTGATTGTAATACTAAATGCTGGTAAAGTGGTGAGTGTATAACATTCACTGGGTACTGAGGCAGAACGGCGTTTGAACTAAGTTAAGGAGTGTGTTTCGGACTTTTTGTCCAGATTAATTCCCTCCCTTACCCGATCTGACTTCAGGGGCGAACTTATAGTGGATTTTTTTTTTAAAAATTAAGGGATTATTTTTCTCTTTAATTTTTGCAATATTCTTTTGCTTTTCCACTGTAGCAACTTATTTTTCAGAAGTTATCTTAACTACCATTTAGTTGGCGTAGTCGTGTTTTGCATTAAGCGCTTTATTGCCGATAATAGCAGCGATAGTTAGATTTTACTTTGGAGGAGGTATCCCAGGGTTAAGGATATCATCTTTTGAATTTTTGGATTTTTTTTTTTCTCTTAAGTGGTAGGAACCAGGTTATTCTTTTTCCTATTTTCTTTCTCGACTAGTCTCAGTCACTGATTTAATATGGCCGAGAGGGCGAAACTGAGGCAGATGTTAAGACAGGAAGCAATGGAAGAGGGACTGGAAGGAGAAGAAGCGAAAGCATTTATCAGAGACGAACTCGAGAGATATGATGCGGAGAGGAAAGCAGCGGAAGCTAAGGAAAAAGCAGCCGCAGATTTACAGCAGAAGAAGATGGATGAGGAAATGGAAATTCGCAGGATGCAGCATGAGGAAAAAGAGAAGGAGAGACAGCATGAGAAGGAGAGGGAGGGAGGAGAGACAGCACGAGAAGGAGAGGGACGAGAGACAGCAGGAGAAGGAGAGGGAACAGAGACAGCACGAGTTGGCGCTTAAAACTCTAGAGTTCCAAAGTCGTGGTGCTGCCTCTACCTCCAGCAATGGAGAGTCTTCTCCTCATTCTTCCTTAACTGACCCTGCTAACACTCAATCCCTTCAACTAAATGCTATGTCTTTCACTCTTGAATCTTTTCCTTGTCCAAATGAGAAGATTGACACATGGTTAGAAAAATTTGAGAAAATTGCAACTCTGTACGGGTTAGAGAGGTCGCGTTGGAATATGAAACTTTCCCAGGCCCTAAAAGGTTCTGCTTATGATGTTTATTCTAAGCTGGAAAGTAGCCAACAAGACGACTACGATGTGTTGAAGAAAGCGTTACTGGAGCGCTTTGAAATGAACGCTCGCAAGTTTTTGCAACTGTTTCGCAACAGCCGGAAAGAGAATTCTGAAACTTTTCACCAGTTCTCATCGCGTCTTAAGGGATATCTAACAAAGTGCCTTGAGCTTTCGCAGCTCCCCTCTACCTATGAAGGTCTTGAGGAACTTGTTCTAACTGAACAAATAAAGAACACTTTGTCTGCTGATACCCGGAAATTTCTCGCTGAGCAGGGGGCAGAAAAACTTGAAGACATTTTGGAAAAATCTGAGCGTTATCACAATGCGCTGGCTGAACTACCGGCCACAAAGCGGAAACCGACAGAGGAGCATTTTCGAAAACATAACCTAGAGCAATCTTCTCAGGCTTCTAACCAAAACAACCACAGAGAAACTGGACCTCAAAACCCCCCTCCTGAAAAATCCAAGTTCTACAAGAACAAGTACCCCAACCACCCCAAACAGTCTGATCAACCCGACCGCCCTACATGGCAGCGTAGCCAGAAAGGACAAGGTGGCAAAGGGAGAACCCCTGAGCACGGGACATATGATCAGAGCGAGCACACCGAGCCGAAACGCATCGGATGCTTATTGACAGTCTCGCAAGGCGGAATTGTTGACAGTGATTCCAAACCTGTTGGGGATAGACCCTCAACGCGAGGTACTGTTACTTTGAACGGTTCTCAAACTTCTTGCTTATTTGACATGGGGCTTTCTTACGATTGCATTGTTGCCAGAAACCTGGTCAAACCCGGTCAAGAGACAGCAGAGACCGTCCAACTTTGTGGAGTTCGTAAGAGTGAGGCACCTACAGCGCTTCCCATCGCATTGGTGGAGATACACTCTGACTTTGTCAGAGGTGTGATCAAAGCGGCTGTTATGGATGATCCCATCTACCCAGTCATACTTGGCGGGAGATACGTGTGTATTGGGAAACCGGAAGAGCCGATTGTGGCAGCAGTAACTACAAGAGGGCAAACCAAGAAGGAACGGGAGCCTGCGCCTAATTTGTTACCTAAGGAACTTAAAGAAGCGCAATACAAGGACCCTACTTTGGCACCCTGCTTTAGGAAACTGCCCATGGCTAAGGAACCCAAACAGCACGGGGACATTTTTTCTGAGGATGGCGTACTTTATCGGAGAACGGGCAAGCCTGACCAAGGTTACAACCAGCTCCTAGTACCGAAACAGTACAGAAGCCAAATCCTAGAAATGGGGCACTCTCTTCCCTTTAGCGGACATATGGGACAGAACGCCACAAACCAACGTATAACCACTCATTATTGGTGGCCAGGAGTAAACACTGATATTATCAGGTACGTCAAATCCTGTGCCCAGTGCCAACGTGTGCCACCCAAGCAACGGGCACCCCCAGTCCACATGGGTGAAATGCCAATAATGGGAACACCATTCGAACGGGTAGTGATCGACATTTTAGGGCCTTTCGAAAGGACTAAAAGAAGGAACAGGTTTATCCTGACCTTAGTCGATACATGCACTTTATGGGCGGAAGCTATCCCGCTAACATGCGCAGATGCCAAGCATGTCGCAGAAGCCCTCGTGCAGATTTTCACTCTCTCCTCTCATGTCCTCGTGCTGTGCGGACGTGTTTTTATTTGGCTCTACATTTCGGATATTTTATTGAAGTTGTTCCCATTTAATATGGATGGTTTATATATCCATGTGTTGGCGGTTTTGTTTGACATACAGTGAAATAGTTTATTTTGTAATTGTGTTAAATTCACGTATAAATATTGTGTTTTTTCTGTATGGAATGACGGTAGGAGCGTTCATCGTGTCTGCCACCATTTTTCGATAAATGGAAAACTACTTCAACATTCCAAACTTTGTTGGTGACCTTCTGGCCAGGGAACAATAGCCAGAACGCTAAACACAGGGCTTGTCCGCCCACTAAGAATGTAATGTGATTATGGCGAGCGGGAACAACAGCATCGTCGTATCCGGATTTTTTATACCGGTGTATTCACTTTTGGACTGTAAATGCCTTCGACAAAGCTTTTAAAAATGACCCCGTGACTCGTTACTGACCGCTGTAAAGAAGAGACGGTCGGCCAGTGTATTTTTCAGTATTTTATTTATTTATTTATTTATTTTTTTTTTTGTTGACTATCAGACCCTCTTGAACAGAGGGCAACGTATTTCGCTGGCAATTAATCCCAGTGGCATGTAAACATGTCACACCTAGAGATCGGTCATGGCTCGCAGGTAATGAAAACCGCTAGGGACTGTAGATTGCGCCCGACCTCTATGAAAAATTACAGCCTAGACCAAAGCAGAGCTGTTCGCGTTAAACTGCGTGGATGTAACAAAGAGTCGGATTTAACCTTTAAAGTAGCAAATGACGGTAAATGTGCTACTGTACTCTTCCACAATACATATCATTATGAGGCATTTCGCACAACGTGTACCAAACACTACCAGAATGACCATGTCGAGACGAGAGCAGATAAACAAGGTGCCTTTGTAGAAGATTTCATCACAACACCACTACTATCTGTGCACCTTTATCATACAAAAAACAAGATAATGGTCCAAGCAACTCCTACTGTTATTGAATCATGGCTGGCAACGGACTTTGTCAGTTTAAATGAGTCTGCACAAAACATAATTTGTACCACACAATTGGACTCGACAATATGTTTACCCAGCTCGCAATAGACATCACATCATCAGCTGACAGCGTCTCATCTGCTGATAGCGAAATCATCAACATTAACTCTAGCATACACTCTCCCACAAATACATCCACTTTGCCTCCCGCAGCACGCGACCTTCCAATGAGCGACACAGTAGCAAATACTCCATTTTCTCAACCTATACTGGCCATAGAATATCCAATGGGCCCTAAAGACACTAGCACACAAACAGATGAAACATTATCACGTGAAAATCACCCAGAAGTCACTCACATGATAAATGCGCAGTGCTGCCAGGAGCTGATGCTAAAAAATGGAGGACACCCTTCGAACACTAATTGCCGATCTGACGACTAATGTCTATAAATCAATCAGCACAGAAAACGAACTACTCAAACAGGAAATACTGCATCTGAGAGAAGATAATTCCAATATGAAACACGTCGTCGAGCAACTACGAAGCGATTTTTCGATTTATAAAACAAAGCACTCGGAACATACTCTTATAGTACCTGAAGCTTCTGGAGATCCATCCAAAGAACATACATCAAAAAAACGCCGCAAGGAGCACCAACGTAACATAAAAAAAGTTGGGGATACACGTGCGCACGAAGCTTACCCTATTAGTGTAAAAGTAAGCAACACAGGTTTACCGCCCTTAACCAGAGTTCAGTACAAAATGAACAGGCACTAACGCCGCTACCAGATCAGATACTGACACCACAACCATCCGATGAAAACACCCAGACTATTCAGGACGATTCACACGAGGAAAATCAATGGCGGCAACAAGAATCAAAACGAAAGCCGAATCAACAACCATGTAGTAAAACAACACATGTTATAATTGGCGACTCTCTCCTAAAAGGCATTTACAATGATCGGATGTCTACTTCAAAAGAGGAAACTGTCTCAGTTTTAGCGATACCTGGAGCTGGAACTGAAAGATTAATTGATAGAATTCATAGGTTCGACATACATCATAATATTACAAGAACAACAGTACATGTAGGGATCAACGACATAATGAATGGACACAGCGTTAACCCTTCGGCGATTTCCAAACTGGCCACAACAATAAAACAAAAATTTCCTAACACCTCCATTTTTATGTCATCCATTATTCCACCTTGCTATGGCTTCCAACGTCGCGTAGCCGACACCAACAACAAGACAATCCAGAGCTATTGTGAACACAACAACATTGGCTATATCAACAACACTCCTTTCTTCACAAGCAACTCTGGAGCACCAACAAAAGAAACGCCTTTACATAGATCAAATACATACATCAAAACTAGGTAGCAGCATTCTAGCAAAAAAACATCAAGTACCCGCAGCGAACGCAACACGACAACCCACCAGACACAGAGAACGCAAACCGATCTACCATGAGATCAGCCCTTCATGAAAATGCACAACACACCTTACCCGCCCCTCAAAGAAGCGCTCCTGTAACCAACAAAGTACCTAACAACAAACAGAACGCCACCTACAGCCAGGAAGCCGAACGTTACGATGTTATGTTTCCTCCACTACCTATAAGACAGCCCCTCACAAACACATTATATGACAGTTCAAGAAGCAGTGCCACAATGTCACAGACCCAAAAATCTCCTACAAGTGTTGTAACCACTGCAGACGAAATCTACAGTCGTCAAGCTTCCTCCCGTAGCCTTTCTGATCGTGCTCAGTGGAACCCAGAACTTGGCTACCTGATGCAATTCAGTCCAGCATCACTCAGCCAAGCACTAATGATGTCTGTGCAACGCGGGCCTTACTATGTACCTGACAGAGACATCCATTATCGATGATTAATCCAATCATTTTTTTTTTTCATTGACTTAATCCCTGCGACCAAAGCCGTCTCTCCCCTGAAAAATTAATTGATTACTGTGACGCATAAAGTAATAAGTACTTTGTTACTTTCTCAAAACACTTTAATTTCATTGGCTACAGGCCTTCGACAGTTCTTTTCATAATTTGCAAGATTTTTTCATTTTACTTTTTTTTAATTCGTATCCTCTCAGTATTGCTTAATTACTTTGTTAGAATTTTAGTGTTGTGGTGTGAAAACGTGCGTGCCTACTGTTGTGTGACTATTTTAATATACTACTGACAATTTCAGTTAATTGTGATTTTTTAGCAATACTTGTACCAAGTGTTCGTACGTTAAGTACTAACATTTGCATTTTCACTTACTTGGTGACGTTAATTAGTTTAAATTTTCGTGGGTTCGTATTTAAAATTGCTTTTGTTATTTTCCTTTTTAAACCACTCGCCAAAATAAAATGCATACCTATCAGACACAATGGCTAATTAAGGATGGTCTACGGCTGGGCCACCTGAACATTTACCATTTATTAGGCAAACTTCCTGAGCTTACACAAATTCTAAATAAAAATTTTCATGTTTTTGGACTTTCCGAAAGTCGCTTAAACGACAAAATATCAGATGGTGAAATTGCCCTAAATAGTTTTAAAACAGTTCGGCGAGACTCAAGTAGAAAGCTAGAAACAGGTATTGTAGTATATATTTCCACTTCTATTAGTTATCGCCGCAGAAGCGATTTAGAGACAGCAGAGACCGAGTGCATATGGTTAGAAATAAAACTACCGACTCAGGGACAATTTCTAGTCGGGTATCTTTATAGAAATCCCAGTGCAGGAGCCATCTGGTATGAAGATTTCACCACTATGATGGATAAAGTATTTACCACTGCCAAAGAAATTATTCTTCTAGGCGATTTCAACATCGACATGCGCAACATAAACCAAACATGGGAAAACATCATCCTATCTTACAACCTAAAACAAATAGTCAACCAGCCTACCAGGGTAACAAATGCATCATCCACAATAATTGACCACATCTACGTCACCTGTGCAGACAATATTATAGAATGCTCTGTTCCTACTGTCGCGATGAGTGACCACTACCCTATATGTTGCACGTGGTCAAAGAATAAATATAAAGCTCCAAGAAATAAACATATCAGTATTAAATTTAGAAGTTTTAAACATTTCAACCGTGAACTATTTTTACATGATTTGCGAACTGCACCTCTTGCCAGTGTTTACCAGCTTTCTGATCCCGATGACGCCATTGCCCATTGGACACGTATCTTTCTTTGTGTGTTTGATAACCACGCACCAACTAAAGAAGTTCGTGTGAAACGACAGGTCAAATCTCCTTGGATCACACAAGCAGTGCTAGACGCCATGAGGCAGAGAGATCAAGCTCACAAAAACAAGGACTTTAACATATACAGAGAACAGAGGAACAACGTGCAATATTTAATTCGTAGAGAAAAAAAAGAATTACTTTAAAAAATTTGGTTCAGAACAAAACAAACAGTAAAGATATATGGAAAGCAATCAATACCTTAGCGAACAAGCGAAATCTGTCAGTCTCGTCAACCCCTAATACTTCATTTACTCCCACAGACTTCAGCAATTACCTTCAGGCAGAAATAAACAGTCTTAAATCTACAATACCAAATTCACCTTGTGACTTAGGCAGGCTGTCAGTATTTTGTGTGAGAACAAATGTACCAACACAATCCCATCCAACATTCCGTTTATGACAGTTAATGAAGTGTATAACTATCTTCTAGGACTTAAAGATAATAACTCATCAGGACTTGACGGAGTCAGTAATCGAATACTGCGTTATGCGGCTCCAGCTATTAGTGATTCGCTTACATACATATACAATCAATGTATCGCACGAAGCTACTTTCCGTGGCACTTTAAAGTCGCTAAGGTATATCCTCTCTTAAAACCTGGCTCTTCCGACAATAATAACCTTGGTAACTATAGGCCAATCTCCTTAATATCATCGCTATCCAAACCACTAGAAAAACACATACATAAAATAACACTACAACACCTAGTTAACAACGGCTTGCTAATTGATAGTCAGTCGGGGTTTAGACCTAAACATTCATGTCACACACAGCTCTAACTAAGATGATTGACAACTGGCACTTAAATATTAATAACGATAACATATGTGGGGCAGTTTTTGTAGACTTTAAAAAAGCATTTGATATGATAGATCACGCTATTTTAATTAGAAAACTAGAAACATCAAAAGTAAACCTTCAACTAGTGACGATAATTAAATCATTCCTGTCAGACAGAAAACATGTAGTTTCTTACAATAACTCTTGCTCATTCCCAACCATAATAAATACCGGCGTTCCTCAGGGCTCTATTCTTGGGCCTCTACTTTTTGCCATATACATTAATGACCTTCCATTACACGTCGAACACGCATCCTGTGACCTATTTGCTGATGACTGTACTATCTACACGAGTGATACAAGTTGCAACACACTCGAACTATCGTTACAAAAAGATACAGACAATCTGATTAAGTGGAGCATCGGAAATCGCATGCTAATTAATATAATTAAAACAAAGTGCATGTTAATATCAACTAGACAAAAATTACAAAATTCTGAGAAAACAACACTTCAGATCTATATTGGTACCTCACCAATTGAAAACGTTAATGAACATAAAACTCTAGGAATAGTCGTTGACCAGCATCTAAATTGGAACTCACATGTTCATGCACTGACTAAGCAAACGGCACAGAAAGTTTACCAGTTAGCTAAAATCAAACATTTCCTAGATGAAGATGCACGAAAATTGTTCTATGTATCTCACATACAAACAAACCTTGACTATTGCTCCACAATCTGGGATGGTTGTTCTATGTCCAACACAAAAAGACTCCATTCACTACAAAAGCGTGCAGTGCGTCTAGTTTCTGACAACTGCCAAACACAGTGTGTAGATCTATATAAATATCTCAAAATACTGCCTCTAAGAAAGCGCTTTCTGTTCAACAAAGCTAAATTTGTTCACAAAATCCTGTCACAGAATGCTCCAACATATCTGTGGCCAATGTTCAAATACAGTGAAAGACGCAGTCAACGCCTTAACAAAATACAAGTGCCCAAGCCTAGGCTTGACTTATTCAAGAAAAGCTTAGCTTACTCTGCTGCTCATCTTTGGAACTATCTTCCACATTATCTAAAACATAACAACCTCAGTCCCTATTCATACAATCGTAAACTTTTCGAATACTTTATGAGTTCTGATTATCTGCCCCCCTAATATGATTATTTTTCCGAACAAATGGTATAATATAGAGTGTAGGTTTAATGATGATGTTAGTGCTTTTCAACATATTTTGTTTCATGGTAATACTTAGTTTGTACTTTTCAACATATTTTATTTCATGTTTATAATTAGATACTATGAATGTGAGTATGCTATTATTTTACCTGTACAACGTTGAATTCCTTGAATTGATGGGTAAATTGTATGTGAGAATAAATGAAATCAGTATAAAAGACGGGAGAAAGGAAGGGCAGAATGTCAGACGGGCCTGCGTGCCCAATTCTCAACCCTTTGAAAATAAAGTTCGTTCGTTCGTTCGTTCGTTCGTTCGGTTGGGATTCCCTCAGCAAGTGTTGACGGATAATGGATCTCCATACCGAAACCTGTTGATGGATGAGATCGTTAAGATCTTGAGGACCCAGCACATCCACACTAAGCCATATACTCCGGCCGGAAATGGGCTCGTGGAACGTGCTAATGGAAACCTCACCATGATGCTAAGTAAGCTGGCACAAGTGAAACCTGAAGATTGGGATCTCTGTATTCCTGCAGCATTATTTGGCTACAGAGAATCTCCTCATACTTCCACAGGATTTCCGCCAGCTACACTCTTATTCGGCAGACCCATTAAGGGCCCGCTTGAAGCCTTACTTCAGTCTCTGACAGACGAGAAGGCGGATGAGACAGTTGTCTCAGCCAGTAAATATGTGTCGGTTTTAAAGGAACGGTTGAAACTAGGGTGGGACCTAGCAACGACTAACTTTAAGCGAGCACGCACCAAGCACGCTAACCGACACAGGAAAGTCGCGGAAGAGAGAGAACTGGAAGCAGGAGAGAAAGTTTTGGTGTTGCTCCCTACCGAGAACAACCAACTGAAGATCGGATGGCAAGGGCCGTTTACCGTCCTGAAAAAGATTTCTAAGGCTAACTACCAGATCTCTATTGAAGGAAAGGAGAAGGTTTTCCATTTAAATCTCTTAAAGAGATACTTGGAAAAACCAGTGCCAACCTCCGACCATCTCCTGACGATCGCCAAAACTGACGAAGATGATGATAGTGGCAGGGATATTCCACCGCTATCACAGGAAATCTTTCAAAAATGTCAGAAGCGGCGACGCTCTTTCAAGCGCGCATATGAGACATTCCAGGGGAAGGAAACTTTGAGGAGTGGACTTGAGTAGGAATTGGACAGAGATGGAGGGGGAATATGAGAGGGAAGAGGACAGACACCCCGAAGCTACGGTTATAGGAAATTAAACTCCATAACGTAGACATGGAGTGCTTCCATATCTTAAAGGGGGGAGGCTCTGTCACGTAGGGTTTATATTCATTTAATTTCCTACAACTTCTTCCTATTCTTTCACCCGAAAAATTCTCTCTTTTATTATCTCTGTATTTCATTTTTTCCTGTATTTTTTTCACCCATTCGTTTTGCGAATATTATTTTCATATAATTCGCAAACTTTACCTGTTTTCCTTTCTCTTAAACTGAGAATCGCGCTAGGACGATATTACGTAGATGTCAGGGCTGCAGGGCGTCAGAAGGCGTGATAAGTCGGTTCGCTGAACATAGGACGTAGCAAATCGTCTACATTCTTACCGAGCGCGCGAGTTTCTTCTCGGCATTAGTCCCGGTGAGGTGTGATACTTTACATCTGCACCGGTCAGTATCCAGACATTTGTCTGGAAAATCCCAAACTGACACGGCGCTCACTTGGGCCATGGTCAGCTGTAGTGTGAAAACTGCCCTGAAATGGAGTCAGGCTGTCTGGGATTACGACACGCGTTAAGCGGACGTAAATGTTGGGAGTAGGGGAGATAATTTCGCTTGGCGAAATAAGTTTGGGCCCTTTGTCTGATTTTAAGATATTGGCCAAGTTTGAAACTTTAATTTCATTCTCGCTCATAGACTCCACAGTAGATAGGTCGCTCGAAAACAGAATAGCTGTTAGCGAAGATCTCAGTTTGTTTCGGCAATTTGTCGAACTTCTAGACTTCCAGAAATATTTTCAGCATTTTTATTCTTAAGTTGTGCGACTACCTGTAATTCTGTGGTTGAGGTAATTAATATGATAGATAGATATATAGATTTTGTGAGTGTTAAAGTGTTAAATCGCTTAATTCATTTTAATCTATTTCTTTAGCGCAGAAGAGAAATAAAGTGGTAGGCTATTATATTTTCTAGGGAAGCATTCAGTGGAAAGCAGAATAAAAATTTAATTTATAGCTTATAACGGCAATTGTAGCTAGTTATAAATTTAATTTAACTGCTAATACTCAGTCGAGTGTATTTTTCTAAACTAACGTATAAACTCTAGAATCCAGCCTCATGAATGGTGACGGAATACGCACGTGTTCTTAATTTATGAGGATTGCTGATTTTTAAATATAACTTACGTCACGGGAAGTTTAAATGATAAGCAAAGCTCTCTGCTTGCAAGTTTAAATGTAAGTTATAACCAGTTCAGATTCTGTTTATTATATTATATGTGTTATTTTTCCTCCACACAGTGAAAGTTTTGGGGTGACCCTAACTTTACCAGCACCTAGTAGTAGTTTCCATACTTGTGAAGAAATAGACAGTCCTTATTTTGAACCACGTGGGTTTTCTCAAGTAACACTGATCTGACGGTGCAAGTTAGACAGAAATACTATTATCCCTATAACGGGTTTTCAAAGACTGTAATGATAAATACTGGACCTTGGAGCCAGCACTTAATTTCTTCTAGAAACTCTATATAGTTTGCTGCCTGGTGGCGTGAATATTAACAATCATTTCCCGACTAGATTATATCTTGTGGACAAATCTGTGGTGTGACTAAAGTGAATCCTATACTGAGGGAAGGCACCGACCTGACATTCATCATTTTTTAGAAACCTACGCTATTGACACTGTGCTCTGCTAACTCCCGCGCCTGGAATAATTGTTAGGTGACTTAATCAGACATTTGAACAAATTTGCATACCCAAGTAGTCGTTCCCGGAGACTCCAAGTTAAATACGTCTTTTTGGAACTGGGGACTTCTTGGCAGAAGACTGCATTTTTTGAGTCTGTGTGAAAATCTAAAATCAATGTGTTCCAAGAGGCAGCAAGCAAAGTCGTGAGTACAAGTATGAGAAGCCATGGCGGAATGAATGAGTGTACGCTGGTTTGAGTGATATTTTTCACTATTTTATCTTTGACACCCTGTTGCTGTCCTAATTTTTTTTTTCAATCTGCATAATTTGTTGCTAAGGCTAGAGTTCTTGTGTTTTTGTCTTAGGTTAAATCAGATTTTTTTCAAACTCTGTGCATATAATTACGAGATAAAACAAAGACAACTCTTAGACTCAAACTCTATGTATCTGTGACTCGGGCGCCATCATCTGTTCTCTTAACGGGGCCGGGCTAAACCTAGAGTTAACACTATAACGGGGGCTATCATCCTTGCAACATTTCCTTGATTTTTTATGACTATGTGTATATGTATTTTCCTTGATGTACTTTCTTTGATGTTGTGAGCCGATTTTTCCTGATATTAAAATCGCTCTTGAACTAAATAATCGTGTTTGGTCAGCTCGTTCTAGATAATATATATATCATTGTTATAGTTTTCCCACGTCTGTGTGTTTACCTGTCGTCACGTGTATGTGCGTGCCTGTGAGTGATAGAAATATACGTAATATGTATATTGGTGTAGTCTGTCTGACGCTGTAACAACTGTTGTAGAAGATAGGTGAGAGAGAGAAGAATTCTTTTCGCTTTCAGAGACAGCCACTATATCAAATCTATCATCTCACGTGTGTGGAAATTCTATTACCTTTCACTAACTCTCACTGAGTCTATCACCTATTCAAACCTATTCAGAAGGGACCTAACCTAGTCTTAATTCTCCTATCGGAAATCTACGACACTATCATCTACAACAGAGCTAGATTAGTCAGACAAATCTAATATATTATATATTAATATATATGTTCCTCACATACCCACACACATAAGTGACTAGAATAGACACACAGACGTGAAACTATGACAATGGAGATACAGATAATTGGGAACGAACTGACCGCCACACTGATTAAGTTTAATTGAATTTTAATTATCCTAATAAAACTCCATCACAACACATATTACATGTAAGCATATACCGATAGTCATAAAGTCAATGAATTTCTACAAGAATGATAGACCCATTGGTATGATCTTTTCCCTCGATGTATAGCCCACAGTCCTTTTAGAAGAAAAGTGATAGCCACAAAGAGTCACGGATACATATGCTAGATCTAAGATTTCCCTTTAAAGGTATGAACAGACTTTGATACTCTGATCTATCCTGAGGAAAATATTGTTAGCACAAACTTGCATAAAGAAATTACAAAGTGGGTGCATATATCAAAATATATACTCTCACTCTGTTCTTTCAGCAGGGATCCCTGTCTCACTTTCTTACTTAATGTCTGGATGGTGTTCGCCGTCTGGCGCCCTTTATGACACACCCAACGTAAATCTGCCTTTCGTATGATGAAGCGGATACCCAGCTCTGCAGATCTTGGTTTCATCCAATGGGTCCGGGGAGTGTCCTCTTCATGCGATATTTTGTTCAGATTTAGTTATTGTCACTTTACTCAGTTCAGGTAAGAATTAGTTTTAGCGGGCCCACAATGTCAGAATCACGAGCTTTCACGTATTTAGGAAAATGACCGGTTGGTAACTTACTCTCAAAAAAATTATTATGGTTCACACCACCATTTTTCAAAAATCGTCGGAAAGTTAATGATAGTAATATTTTTCGCCACAGAGGCTGCATGTACTTGATGTTTTATCAGGAAGAATTTAATCTGGCTCGGTAGGCGCAGTTATTCAATTTGTCTTAAAGTTTGTGAAAATTGGTACTCTGTCGTTCTGGATGCAAACACAATGCCAGACAGGTTTTACTTTGTACACCCACACGTCTTTAATTAAAAGAATGTTTAGTTCTTCACAGATATTTCTCATCAGTACTTAAACGCTGGTAGAGTTGGGCTACCCCAGTTTTCACTGAATAAAGAAAAACAAACATATAAAATACTTATACATACTATTCCTCGGTTATAACTTACTGTGACGATATTCTAAATACAATAGCCAAATTAAGTAATATTATAGTGCCTAAGTTAACAATAAAATAGAAAATAAAAATTGAGTCCAGCGTCTTCTTCCCCCACGCCAGCTAGTATGCGGGTTTTGAGAAACCTAATAGCCGAATGGAGGATACTGTCTTTTTCTAATTCGTCCTTGAGATTAAATTTAACACTTTTGCAAGTTCAAGTCGTATTGCCAAGACGACAGAGTGATAGAATAAAAGAAAAGGAGGGGAGAGATGGAAAGACAGAACCTAGGGTACGCCGTCTCGCGTTGATTTCAAAAAGCCAACTCGCGCGACATAGCCTTGGGCGATTTTCAAATTACGATACTAAAACTAAAAAATGTTCGTCAAATTGGTCACGCAGACAGCCTTAGCTCTTATAAAAAATGACGTAATTCTAACGGACTACGGACGATTCGCGTTATTAGTTTGAAAATAGTTGTAAAAAGAATTGAACAGGTATTAGTTTCTAGATTTGACCTCAAGACGCAGCAATAGAGACCGCAGTCAGCGACTCATAGCTTGACTGCCTGCGTCAGGACCAGCGAACCAGAGCTGGTCAAGTCCGCACTCCACCTCCACGTGGTGGTCCTGGAAACAGTCTGCAGCTGTGCAGTCTGGCTGAGCGAGTGTGGATCGAAATGGGAAGGCAAACCCGGTCCTAAAAATGCCGTGCAGAAGTCGGATTTGTCGACCGAAAGGTGCAGATATCACAGCTTAGGCGTAAACAGACACAACGCAACCACCGTCCTTTTCAGGACGAACAAAGAAGAAGAAGAAGAAGAAGAAGAAGATTTGAACGACTAACATAGAAAAAAATATGGAATTATGAACCATAATACATAGGGCCATAAAAATTATATATTCGGATGCCTTATGATTTCCTGAGCAATAATATGGTGTTAGTTACCCACTATTACAATAAATAACCAAGATATTGGCAAAAATACTATGTATTTTAAGAAGGACTGACGGAAAAAAATCATGCCTGCTTATTTTTTTCATATCATGTTTTGAAAAAATCTTTTGGGGAAATATGGACTAAAAGGTACCTGTAATTTGATTGGCTGTAGTTTAAAAAAAGGCGAGATAGGATTGGTTGACCTAAAACTAAAAATATATTTGCAGGAGTAAACATAGTAGTTTGGAATTTTGTTTTTTAAAGTTTGATTCAAAATAAATGAGTTCATGGTCCCATTGGCCAATGCATTATATATTATCAGAAACGTAGACTGCTCGTTGCCATTTTGAGAAAATTTTCTGTTGAACAAGGAGCGATGAGAGCAGGCTTGTGCTTTTCAAACAAATAGAAAGCAGTCTGGACAGAAGGCAGATCTAAAGTGTGCCAAAATTGTTTGCCAGTCATCGTTCGCTTGTGTGTATTTCATTGAAATTTGTGGTAAGATTGATTTTATTAACATTTTATTTAAAATAAAGTTTGAATGTGAGATATTAACATACGACTGTAAGTAAGTGGGTCCATGGCAAACTTAGGCAGAGCCTAGAGATTGATCCATTATATGATAGACTATCAGAGAGGTGTAGAACTACAAGATTATATATGATTGTCATCAAGGAGCATAACACCTATCCTAGTGTATGGAAAAAGATTACTGCTGGAATTGCAGAGGCGTTGTAACCATTAGGGGAGAGGAATACTGGTATACATTGTCACCTCAAAATATAATGGTGAAATAGGTTGTCATAAAGAGCTGACCCTATTTGTTTGTTTGTACTGTGCCTGTATTTAATTGTGGAATATTATTGTATACTTGTTATAAAGAAGGACGCATAACCTTCTTATTTCAGGGTTTTTGGTACTGACATTAACGTAGTACCAAGCTCTTGGGAACTGATCGATTCCTGACACTGTTGGCATATTTCGGGGCATATACTGGCCGCCATTTCCTTTCAAGAAGTGTTACAGATTGTCCAGCGAGCATATAAAAAGATCTACCGGTGTTATCCTTCTAAGATAAGTGCCTGTTCGGCACCAGGAAGCTCAACCTCTAGTTTTAAAATAAAGACTGTGAATATTAAATAAAAAATTCCACCAGTGTCAAATGAAAAGAAAATAAACAAAAGGGGGTGATGTTAACCAACAACCTAACATTATATACCAGTATTAAACTAAGTTAGAAAACTACATCAACAC
The DNA here is from genome assembly GCA_024509875.1 of Oreohelix idahoensis. Lineage (NCBI taxonomy): Eukaryota > Metazoa > Mollusca > Gastropoda > Stylommatophora > Oreohelicidae > Oreohelix > Oreohelix idahoensis. The sequence continues at coordinate 264,739 of JAMPIV010010945.1, forward strand.
ACTTATAATATAATAACATTTGTATTATGGACAGAAGATCCATGGTGTTTTTTAATTGATGTAAATAATTCTTTTGATTTCACTTTTGATTGTCAGTCCTGATTCAAAACAAACTAGAACCAGGACAATAAATTGTAAAAAATTAACGTTTACCTAAAATTCAACCACTGACTTACTTAAGATAGTCTTTTAAAGTGTAGTTTGTATGTGATTGTCGTAGTACTGTTGTGTTGTGTTGGATAATAAAATAGTTGTTTATATGTTTAGTTGGTTAATGCACATTACCCTACATATTCATAACCCTAGACATCAAACGTAGTCATCATACCTTCTAGTCAAAGAATAATCCTGAATGAGATCATAAAGGTGGTAGCAGAAAGGTACCCTGTAAACTTACCATAATATTTGTTATATTCAGGGACCTTCACAGCTGACCTCATTCAGTACACTAAGAGTACATAACAACAACATTCCTTAACATCAAATCCACCACACTTACATTATAAACTGCAAGCGTAGAGGTTGTTTTTATCGTTTAAATCTCCCGTGATATAAGTTATATTCATAAAATCAATCATCATGAATTAGAAATACGTACGTATCTCGTCAGTACTCAATGATGAATCAGTGCAGTTATAAGTTAGTTAAAATGTTAAAATATTCTCGACTGATTACTGGTAATTTAATAAAATTTATTAATAGCCGAATGAGTTTAAGCTAGAAATTATAATTTATTCTGCTTTCCACTGTAACATGTCGACTAGAGAATATAACAGACTTATAAATTAATTTCTTCTGCACAGAAATCTAACTAGTAAAATGAAATAAGCGGTTATCACTGAATCACTCAATTCTACTATATATATATATATATATATATATATATATATATATATATATTTATATATATATATATATATATATATATATATATATATATATATATATATATATATATTTACCTTCACACAGAACTACAGATTAATACCACGAACTAGAATCCTTCAATATAATGGTAGTCTAGAACTCGGCAAAATGTTGCCAAGAAACTCAGAATTTTGCAATATACAAGATATTTTTTAGCACGAGTGATCTGTATACTGCAGATTTAAGAGGACTGAATGAAGTCAGGTTTCAGCTACTGGGTAGATATATGAAACAGACAAAGGATCCCACGTTATTTCGCAAATCCAAAATAGCCTCCCCTATTCGTCTAACACTTCACATAAACTCAGACGCCTGCCATAACCTGTCAATACGCGTCTTAACACCTCACGCCGACATGTCTTATTTCTGAGCGATGCAGATGACAGTTTCCACACCTTACGCCGAGAAACGTAGCCGTAGGAAACTCGTGTCAGATGAAAATGTAGACAAATGTCTGCTCCTATGTCTGACCAGAACCAACGGGCTGATCACCCGTTTGCCAGTCACTTCGATTACGGAAACAACAGCAAATGGATTGATTTGCCGTTGCCCTAAAGACGCCAATAGGCGTGATGGGAAACAATGGCAAAGAAAACCTATCTGCTGTTGCCCTAAGACGCCACTAGGCGTAATGGCCACTGACTGCTTTGACGGTCGGTGGCTAAGGACGGAAGAAGAGATGTCTGACCAGAACGTATATTCACAGTTATTCGTCTCGTGCAGGGACTGACATATTATGCAATAAAATGCGTTTCTAAATGACGATAGAAACAGGCGAAAGTTTAAATGGGAAAGTAATATTTTGTCGCAAACGAACGAATGCGAAAAAAAAACCCAGGAAAGGATAAAAGAGCGATAATAAAGTAGAGGACACGGGTAGAATAGAAAAGAATATAGAAAATTTATTGATCATAAATCTCTATGCGACAACAATGTTATCAAGATAAAAATAGGAAAGGCTGGAAGAACTTTAAATGCATTACGAAGTAATTGGAGATAAAAATAGATCTGGTGCATAACAAAAATCATAATTGTTAAGTTCCACTGAGGATAAAAAAAAAACTAAAAGCCTCCAAACAAGCTACATACTTTCATAAATAAATTGTTGTACAGAATAGACTGAAATGGTTTGACAAGATTGTTAATGTGGAACCGATGACAAGAAATAGATAAACGCTAGTGGAATAAAAGATGAGAATACGTCGCTGGAGATGGACAGGACACAATTTGAGATAACCAGTTGAAAACAATATCAGGCAGTCCTTGTTCTCGAATCCCCAAGTTAAAAGAGAGATAGAGAGATAGAGAGATAGAGAGATAGAAAGATAGAGAGATAGAGGAAAACCAAATAACGCACGGAGGAGAGAAGTGAGACCAATTCTAAGGTGATGAAGAAGATATGAAAAGACATTGAGCTGAAGGCACGAGACAGGAAGACGTTTATTGAAGGCACGAGACAGGAAGACGTTTATTGAAGGCCTAATAAAGTCTGACCTGCTACCAAAGATGGTGATTTAGATACAGCCACGTGCACCGACTGTCGAAGGACTGTGCCTGTTTTAACCCAGGTTCATTAGCTTATGTGATGACTTGTCTTGTGTACCCTGCTTGACCTTTACTAATAAAAGTGTTCCTTGCGATAGTGAACAATCTAAACGTTGATCGACCAACTGAGCATTTTTGGTTGCTTGTTATTTATTATAGTTGCTGATGTTATACTGTCTTCTTCTCTTGCGACCACTTATCTTTTCATGATAGTCTATTATTTGTACGTCTAATGTTCTAACGCTCAATATTTTGACAATATACAACTCACGATGAATTGCAATGATTGGTGACAATCAATTATTTTCTTGCTGTTGAAAAGAACGTATTCGCATGTGGCAGTCTCCGTGCCAAAATATAAAGATGATAAGATTACACGTGCTTTCTACGTTGGTAACATTGTTCGGCATCTAGTTTTTTGGTTACTGGTCATGAAGCTAGTCGATTAACGCTTGCATACTTCTTCGATTAATATTCTGGCTCTTAGTCTACCATTTCCTACAAACCGTCTATACTTTAATTTCATCTGGCTTGAATGTAATACCTGGTTCACTACCAGTGATGTAAACCTGTTCCTTTAGCCACTAGTAAGGTTCTGTGTTAATTATACGCTAGTGTCCTAGTTGGACTGTTGCAGCAAATCATGTGTTCTTGACTATCTTCCCTGGTGATAACTATCTGTAATTTACATACCACGTTTCCCTATATGGCTTGATGGAACAACATACTTGACACAGTTCGACCTCGACATTCTATTGTCTCGTCTTTCTGCAAACTGCAGTTGGTACAACAGATGACTATTGTACTCGAGATTGTCACCAATTCTACATCACACTGATGGCCGCTACTGTTAGACTATGCTAACCTTCCTGCAGCTGAAAACCCGAGCAAAAAGCAATGGGCAAAGAGGGCTGTTTCCATTTGCCCACGGATTTATACCCCTCTGTCATGTGACCCAAGTTCCCCTATTCACTAATAACCCCTTCATTATTCTAATCTCCCTTTCCTACCACAGGACTTCCACATTCTGTTCTCCAAAAGCGCTACACAGGAAGACGTACCAGAAGAGAAGAGATCTTTTTTTCGTCCTTATATGTACATGGTTCTACATCACCTATTCTTTCGTCACAGACTTTTTAGTAACTCTAGTCTTACTCATCTCACTTATTTACTCTGGTCATTTCCTCCTCACATTGTCTTTTAATTATTCATTGTCTTCATTACACTTTGTTATTTTTTTATATGTTTACTCAGTGTTTACAATATCATTTCACTTGGGAGCTTTCGTCTTGAACCACTTATATTACCATCGTGGTATCTTACCTGATGAAAGGTGGAGTAACACTAATTTTGCGCGTCTTAGTGTAATTCCTCAAAGCTGGTTTAAATAAATTCCACATTATTCGTAACAACTAACTTTATATGTAAACTTTAAAGAAGGAGAAAACATAGTCAACCTGGTCATAGTGTATGGACCAAATGAGGATGAGAGAGCAGAGGTCAAGGAGGAATTTTTCGAGCTTCTTCAAAGGACAGTGGATGACCGCCTAGATGAAATTATCATGCTCGGAGATTTCAATACCAGAGTTGGAAATGACCATGCTAGATGGGGTGAATTATCGGAAGATACGGAGAAGATACTCTCAATGACAATGGAAAGCGAATCCTTAGATTCTGCAGTGAGCAGAATCTGATCATTACAAACACAAAGTTCCCCCATAAGCGCATACATGCATACACTAGATGTGAACCAACAAAGAATGACAAGTCAGTGATCGACTATGCCATTGTTAGGAGGAGCTCATTCAAATATGTCCGGGATGCTAGAGTCTGGAGGGGGCCAGAGATTGGAAGTGATCACTACCTGCTTACAATCAAAAGAACAACTGAAAGAGTTGCTCAGCCTAGGAACGTCCAAACATCACGCAAGAAACTATGTAAACAAACGGGAGAAATGAGCATTAAGACCTACAAGCTGAGAGAGCCAGAAATGAAGACCAGATATCAGGGCCTTATTACTGCAGCGGTGAGCAACACACAAGAACAACCTGATGACTTGGAAACCCACTGGCTTAAATTCAAGGACATCATAAAGACAGCTGCTGTAGAAGCATGTAGTGAAGCCCGACATAGCAACAAGAAAAAGATGACACCTTGGTAGACAGAGAAAGTCAAAGAGAAAATAAGAGAGAAGAAAATGGCATTGAAAAAATACTTAGGATCTAAAAACACAACAGGACAAATGGAGAAATATAGAGAATATGTGATACTCAGAACAGAAGCAAAGAACACGGTGCTAGCAGAAAAACAGAAGTCCTGGGAAGAATTTGGAGAAAAGCTAGAAAAGATGCACAAGAAAACCAGAAATTGTACTATAGGACCCTAAAGAACACGAGGAAGGAAAAACAATGCTCTCTCAAATTTATAAAGGACAAGCAAGGCAAATTGCTTACTGCCCCGAAGGAAGTAATGGAAAGATGGAAAGAATAGTTCTCAGATCTCCTAGATGGTGAGCATGGTGAAGCATCAGAAATGATAACCACAAGTACAAAAGAGAAAACTAATGATGGTGAAGATGACATAAAGATGGAAGAACTGAAGGCAGCACTGGAGAACATCAAGATGGGCAAAGCAGTAGGGGATAACACCAGAAATGGTTAAGTATATGGGAGTATCAGGCGACCTATTACTCTAAAGGCTCAAACAAGAATGCGTGGTGCAACAAGAACATACCAAAGGATTGGAAGATTGCCATCATAACACCAATTTTCAAAAAGGGTGACAATTGACAATGTGAAAACCAAGAGGCATATCCCTTCTCAATGTCCCTGGTAAAATCTACTCTAGAATTCTAGAGCAGTTACTCCCACGCCTAGCTGAGCTACAATTGGATGAGGCCCAGTGCGGATTCCGAGCAAACCGAAGCACTCAAGACCTAATCTTCACACTCAGACAGCTGAGTGAAAAGGCCCTTGAGAATAAGAGTGAGATCCATCTTTGTTTCATAGATCTGGAAAAGGCGTTTGACAGGGTCCGCTGTAGCAACTTAGGGACTGTTTGGCAAGGAAGAACATTCCAGTACCTCTGATTCATGCTATACAGAGCTTCTACAAGTCTCGCAGAAATTATGTGAGAACAGCAAACCATAAGTCAGATGAGATCAGGACCACCACTGGTGTAAGACAAGGTGATATCCGGTCACCTTATCTTTTCATACTCCTCATGGACGATGTCATCAAGGCATGTAAGGAGAGAACAGGAAAGTATTCAGTGGGGTACTGGAAGATGAAACAGGTCTGTATTTCGGAGCTGGCATTTGCTGATGATGTTGCCCTGATTGATAAATCAGAAGCACATCTCCAATCCAACCTGCAAGTCTGGAAGGAGGAGCTGGAGAAGAGAGAGATGGTCATAATTAGCTCTAAAACTAAATTCGTGGTGATATCACGAGAAGAAAGAAGACATCAGATTAAGCTGGGAGAACAGGTCCTGGAGTAGCTCGACCACTTTAAATACCTCGGAGCTATTATAGACCAAAAGGGAGGCATCAAAGAAGAGTTGGCCACTAGAAAAGCAGCAGCTGGGAGACTGTTTCAGGCCATAAATCGAGGATTCCTCAGCAAGAGAGAGGTTGGTAAGAAAACGTATATGGTTGTATGCCGCTGCACCTATGTCGAGGTCTTGGCATATGGATGCGAGTCATGGGCAATGACTACAACCCACAAAAGCCAGATCCAAACCTCAGAAATGAGGTATCTGAGGAAGGTGATGGAAGTAACAAGAAGACACATGGTCCACGATCAGACGATACGTCAAGTCCTAAAATCCCACACCTGCAGACCCAAGTGGAACAGTCCCAACTAAAATGGTTTGGCCATGTCTGCAAAATGGGAGAAGATCGCCTTCCACGACAAGCATGGGAAACTAAGAGCCAGGAATCCAGAACCCTAGGACGACCCAGAGTCCGCTGGGAGGACAGCATTAAACAATATTTGAAGGACCGAGGACTAGAATGGAACCAGGCCAGGAGGAAGACAGCCGATAGGATAGTCTGGCGCTCTCTCTCTTTCAAACCTCTACACCTCACGGTAGAAAGGGAACGACTAAGTAAGTAAGTAACTAACTTTACATTAAGAAACTCATCAGCAGAAATACTATTATTCTCAGAAGTATTTCTTGTGTAGATTATCTTTGCAAACAGCTATACTAGCTACTCCCCTTACACCCCACAAATACAATGAAAAGTAAATTACCAGACTTTTTCTAACATAAGTGTGGCATTCCCTTTTGTGTATATTGTGTGCAGCGGGTAGAAGAGTGGGCAAGAAATACCTCTATGGAAATGATACTTCATCTATCATTGGTAATGCACACAAACCCAGGTCTAGAATATCAGGAAAAATACACACCCAACACAGTCATTCCGGCTGGATACACTTCCCACAAGAACACTCACTGCCAAACATCACCCAATACATTCTTCCCACGGACGTACCCAAATCACGCTCAATTATAACACACACCATAAACTCAGTTCATAACATCTGTTCTCGAGACCCTCTAGTTGAACACTTCAGCGTTTCAAAATAATGAAAATACTGAGGTGCACAAAAAGAGGTGTAACATTTTTACCCCACAAAGAGAAAACTGCCTTTTTTTCCCAAGTAAGACGGCCAGCAACGCACCTCCGAAAATCCGCGTGATAGTCTACGTCATACCATATATGGTCACGTCAATGTCTGAAGACAAATATAATAATGATAATCACTCTATGTCAGTAATAACCTAAGTGTAGTAGTGGATCTAATGCAATCTATTCTAGAAAATTACCAATAAAGTCCCATAATTTACCAAAATAGTCCCTTGTAAGTAAATAAAAACAATCCACGAATGTAACTAAAAGTTCTTGCAGAAATCAAGCGTTTCACCATTAGAATTGTTCTGAATTAGTCAGGTTCATAAGTATGCACTCAGCGCAACTATCACTCCGTGTATCACGTTCATGCAAAGTTGGCTAGATTCTGACTGTCAAAACTTGCGCTTTAATTCCCGACTTCCAGTAGTCACCTGACTCACCGGTTTGGCTATAACCGGCGTTACCCGGCTGACTTTTCGTACAAAAGATGCATTGCGAAATAGCGCCGTGACACTCCTCGTCCAAAGTGTACACCGCTGTTTACGAGTCCCCTGTCAAGTAGGATTCTAAACTAATTGTTCATGGTGCCCTTGGAATATTAAATTCCATGCATTATGGCTTAAAACGGTTTAAGAAGCATGAAATGTCATCTACCCCTGGAGAAAAATTCGGTAGGCGAAACTTAAAATTAGCTGTGTGGTCCTTCTTCGCAGACCAGGAATTTTCAAGATTCCTAAGGTTATCTTGTTGCTGGAGTCTTAATTTTCCAAGCAGTTTATGATCCAATTCGGCTAATCGTGTTCTTTCTACATATAGTTTAATGTTCTTTTCTCTCTCCCGTGTTTTCTCTTCTCTCTCCCGTGCTCTCCCCTCTCTAGCAATACCGTCTTTAGCAGTATCTCTTTTTTAATTCTTTTTCTTCTGCAACACATGGTTCATGTATGTGGAATACACAGTAGTAACATTATTTTCGTCACCTCTTCGTGCAGTCTTCAGTTACTGGTCCGCTATACTTACTTAGTCGTTGCCCTTCTACCGTGATTTGTAGAGGGTTGGAAGAGAGAGCGCCAGACTATCCTATCGTCTGTCTTCCTCCTGAACTGGTTCCATTCTAGTCCTCGGTCCTTCAAAGATTGTCTAATGTTGTCCTCCCAGCGGAATCTGGGTCGTCCTGTGGGTCTGGATCCTTGGCTATTTGTTTCCCATGCTTGTCGTGGTAGCCGATCTTCTCCAATTCTGCAGACATGGCCAGACGATCTTAGTTGGGACTGTTCTACTTGGGTCTGCAGGGGGTGGGAATTTAGGCCTTGATGTATCGTATAGTTGCGGACCATGTCTCTTCTTGTTACTTCAACCACCTTCCTCAGATACCTCATTTTTGAGGTTTGGATCTGGCTTTTGTGGGTTGTAGTCATTGCCCATGACTCGCATCCATATGTCAAGACTGGGACATAAATGGAGCGGTATACAACCATCTTCGTTTTCTTACCAACCTCTCTCTTGCAGAGGAATCCTCGATTTATAGCATGAAAAGGTCTCCCAGCTGCTGCTTTTCGAGTGGCCAACTCTTCTTTGATGCCTCCCTTTTGGTCTATAAAAGCTCCGAGATATTTAAAGTGGTCGACCTGCTCCAGGACCTGTTATCATAGCTTAATATATGATGTCTTCTTCCTTCTCGTGATATCATCATGGATTTTGTTTTAGAACTACTTATGACCATCCCTCTCTTCTCCAGCTCTTCCTTCCAGACTTGCAGGTTGGATTGGAGATGTGCACGTGATTTACCAATCAGGGCAACATCATCAGCAAATGCCAGCTTTGAAATGCAGACCTGTCTCATCTTCCAGTACCCCACTGAATACTTTCTTGTTCTCTCCTTACATGCGTTGATGATATCGTCCATGAGGAGTATGAAAAGATACGGTGACAGGATATCACCTTGTCTTACACCAGTGGTGATCCTGAACTCTTCTTACTTATGGTTTGCTGTCCTCACATAATTTCTGCAAGACTTGTAGAAGCTCTGTATAGCATGAATCAGAGGGGCCTGAATGTTATTCCTTGCCAAACAGTCATAACGTTTGCTCCAGGGGACCCTTTCAAACGCTTTTTCCAGATCTACGAAACAAAGATGGATCTCACTCTTATACTCAAGGGCTTTTTCACTCAGCTGTCTGAGTGTAAAGATTAGATCTTGAGTATTTCGGTTTGCTCGGAATCCGCACTGGGCCTCATCCAATTGTGGCTCAGCTAGGCGTCGGAGTCTCTGCTCTAGGATTCTAGAGTAGATTTTACCAGGGACACTGAGAAGGGATATGCCTCTATGGTTTCCACATTTTCGATTATCACCCTTTTTGAAAATTTGTGTTATGATGGCAATCTCCCAATCCTTTGGTATGGTCTTGTTGCACCACGCTGCTTGTAGGACCCTTAAGAGTAATAGGTCGCCTGATGCTCTCATGTACTTAACCATTTCTGGTGTTATACCATCATGCACTGCTGCTTTGCCTATCTTGATGTTCTCCAGTGCTGCCTTCAGTTCTTCCATCTTTATGTCATCTTCACCATCATTGGTTTTCTCTTCTGTGCTAGTGGTGATCATTTCTGTTGCTTCACCATGCTCACCTTCCAGGAGTTCTGAGAAATATTCTTTCCATCTTTCCAGTACTTCCTTCGGGGCAGTAAGTTTGCCTTATGTGTCCTTTATAAACTTGAGAGGGCATTGTTTTTCCTTCCTCGTGTTCACTATGGTCATCAGCTGCTAACTCACATCTGAAGTCGTTGGACAAGGTGCAAAATCAAGCTCTCGGTCTCATTGGAGGGGCCATGAAAACTACACCGATATCAGAGATGCCGAAAGCTGCTGGATTACAGACATTGTACTATAGAAGAGACACAAAAAGCATGATCCAGATGGAAAAGTGCAACAGTATGCCAACGCACCCAATGAAGGCAAGACTAGATGATCTGGCATTGGGACGTCTAAAACGTAGCAGCTTTGTGCATCGTGGAAAAAGACAAAAGACAGCATCAAGAAGACCTATTCATGAAGACAACACCGCTGAAGCCCACCTTATACCCTGTACCACGGGAACAGCCCAGCAATGCCCTCCAAATTAATACATCAGTCAAAGGTCTCACAAGTGGATATGAGTATAATGATCTGCAAAAACGAACTGGTACATTGAGTATGATCCAAGAAAGCTGTCCCGAACAATCATGGATACATGCTTATACAGATGGATCAGAAACAAATGCTGTTAGGAATGGAGGTGCCTGTGTCTTTATCTCATATCCTGGGACCCAAAGATACAGCAATAAAGAATGCAGTCAGCAACCCATTGCTTGACTGCTTGCGTCAGGGTCAGCGAACCAGAGCTGACCAAGACCCTACTCCACCTCCAAATGGTGGTCCTGGAAACAGGCTGCATCACTGCAGTCTGGCTGAGAGAGTAGGGATCGAAGAGGGAAGGCTAACCCGGTCCCAAAAAAATGCCGTGCGGAAGTCGGATTTGTCGGCCGAAAGGCGCAAATAACGCAGCTTCGCTGCAAACGGGCACAACACAACCTACGTCCTTTTCAGGAGAACGAGGAAGAAGAAGAAGAATCTCATATCCTGACAACCACTATGAGACTAGGCACATTCCCACTGGTAAATTATGTTCCAACTATACAGCTGAGGTTCAAGCTCTAAAGCAAGCAGCAAATATGATTTATAACACCAACTGTGGCTGCCACCAGGTAGTCATCCTCACAGACGCACTGTCTGAACTGCGAGCTCTCAAGGGTGGTAAACTCCCGCATCTGAGAAATGAACTAAACAAGGTAGCTGCCAAAAAGAGAACAATACTTCAGTGGGTACCATCTCATTGTGGTATACCCGTAAATGAAAAGGCAGATAAACTTGCTAAAAAGAGAGGAGAATGTGAACAAGAAAATAATGAAATCACATACTTTGAGAAAAAGAAAGCTATCCAGACTATCAGAAGAGAACAGAATCAACCTAACGACGACTATCACACTCTTGACTGGCAGGGACAGATCACCATTTTTCGCCTCAGGACAGAGCATAACAAACTGAAAAAACACATGCACAAGATACGATTGTCTGCTACACCACTTTGCACATGTGGATTAAACGAACAAACTGCTGAGCATGTTCTATAGGATTGTCCTCTGTACGACCAGTTAAGAAAGATATACTGGCCCAATGACTCAACACTAAACTCAAAGCAATATGGAGCTAAAGAGGAACTTCAGACAACGGTCGAATTCATCGTGAGAACTCGTCTGACGGTGTAAACATCAAAGATGCGATCGGAAGAAAAAGAAGACTTCACCACAAGTAACGTTGAAACTTTAGTCTTGCAGCTTTTATCCACGAACAGTCTGATAGCTTCATTCCATGAACAGTCTGATAGCTTCATTCCACGAACCCAAAGTAACTTTTGGGAACACATTATCCTGGCACAGTTTGAATGGACACAGCAAATTGAAGCTTTCGAATCACTTGGTCTGTGAAACTTTAGTCTTCCTGTTATGACGGGTGATCTGATTCCTAAGGTCTCCAGACTTTGTATTTAAAAATGTGGGTTAACTTTTAAGTTTTAATGTTGCCCAAATACTTCGATATTGGTCTTTTATGTTTCCAGTCTTTGTATTTATAACTGCGGGTTTACTTTTAAGTTTTCAAAGTTGCCCAAATACTTCGATTTGTCACTTACAACTGGAATTCTTAGTCCGATCCTTCTCTGTCTCTGGTGAATTGATAGCTTGACGTGGCAATGCAGTCTGATCTGTGACACCGATTTCGCTAGATTATATTTCTTATTCTTGGTTCAAATCCCAAATTGTACTTCAGACGAATTTTCCAATGGAAGTCGAAGTCTATACTGGCTATGTCGTAGATTTATGATAGGAAAGTTAAGACTCAGATTGGTCCCTTCTGAATAGACTCGAACATGAGGTGACTCAGTGAGAGAAGATATAAGAAAATAGTTTTTCACGAGTGAGATGGTGGAAAATAAGTAAGTCTGTCCCTGAAGCTCGAAGAATCTCTCGCTCAGCCTATCTCTCTACAACAGTAAATGTATGTCAGACAGATTACTCAGATACATATAGATATACTCTATATCAACCACTCACAGACACGCACACACAAGTGACGACGGTTTAGACGTACAGACGTGAAAACTATATCTATGGAATATGAATATAGGTTTGGAACGAGCTGACCGACACGCTTAAATTAAAGTTTAAGTAAATTTTATTTATCATAAAGAATTTCACAACCAAAAAAAAAATCTGTTTAATATCAAATCACGTGCAAGTACACATACGTTAAATGAATTAAAAAAGAACCACAGAAGATAGACCCATAGGTGTAGTCCTTTCCCCCTCTGGTTTTTAGCTCATTATCGCTTTAGAAGAAAAGTTATTAGCCCCAAACAGTCACAGATTTATACGCTATGGTCTGGTGTTTTCCCTCTACAATCAAGAACAGAGTTCATACGCTAATCTATTCTGAATCCAAAAGGGACAGCATTTGCAAAACTTGCATAAATATTACAGAGTTATTACATGAGTTATTACATGAAAAGATTTATTTTTTCCTGCATTAGCTCGCTCTGACAAACAAACTGTGATCACACACACAATCAACCTTACCTACAGGTTGCATTCTCTACCTCTGGAAAATTGATTAAAGGAACATACAGCCCATCCACGGTTTGTTGTCTGGCAATCAAGCCCCAGTTTCTCCAACCGACTAATTAATCAAGTGTTGGGAAACACTAGACTCACTTTTTCTAAGCAGGATGCTGTTAACTGTCACTTCAAATTTTGTCCAGGTGGGAAATAATTATGGAATCAACTGGTCACAAGCTACAGTAGCGGGAATTCTTAAATTGTTTCCTCGACTTCCAGGTAAACAAATTCTATTTCAGGATCAATCTTCTCCACAACACGTGGTCGTTATATAATTACTGTTAATGTTTGATTTTGTCACCACCACAGGCTGACTCTATATGAACCTTGTAAAAAACAAAGAAGCTGGATATTCTAATAGTCCAGTTATTATTTATTCTAATAAGTCTTAGGACCGGTGCTATGTCTCTTACTGGGTGTAACCCACGAGGCCGGACAAGTCACCTTGAAAGCCCTATAAGTGATTTAGAATGTTCTTTCTTCGTAAAATTATATTCAGTTCATATGGAATGGAAGCCGCTGTTAAGGTTATAAGGTTTATGACCCAGAACTGAATAGGGAGAAAAAAGGCAAAAACTTAACATCATATAGCGTATTCACAATCCTATCCTACCCGCGTAAATTATAACATAGTTATCCACTTCGGTTATAACGCAAATTAGAAACTATGAGCTTAGAGCTAGTCTCGTCGTTTAAAACTTCCGTGACATATACAATAGTCATTTAAAATAATAATCTACTCATCATGAATTAGAAATATATATAAATAGATTTCGTCAGTACTCACAATGTTCAGGGCATTACTTAGATGGTTAACCATTCTCTGACTGGTTACTAGCAGTTAATAAAATTTACATTATAGCTAGAAAAGTTACCTAGACTATTATTATTTTATGCTGCTTTCCACTGTAACACAATAACTTAGAGAATATCAAATGACGGACCTATTCTAGTAAAACACCTTGCACAAAATCTAGAGAAATATAATTTATAATAAAACTAGTGAAATCACTCAAACTACTAGTAATTACCACAGCGCAGAAGTAAACGATCTCCAATCGACAAACTAATAGATACTTCTATTGTAAGAAATCTACAGAACACGACAGCTGGATGTTTTAGCTTTCCCTTCTGGCGGTACTGAATGATTTCCAGTTAGATTTCTTGGGTATATATCTCCAGAAATCAAAGAAATAAGTTAATACTCCCCGAAAACCAGACCTCTCACCTATAGTAAATTTCTCTGTCCAGATTTCCAAGGTGAAAAGAAATCTACCCACTAGCCGACACCAGAACTCAGTCAAATCGAAATTTACCAGACCCTGTTTAATTACTTTATTACTTACAGACGTGGTCATCGAGCGAGCTAAGTCTTTCATCTCAAATTCTTTCACCTTGCGAATTTTTTCACTATAGAGCAGATTACCAAGGACAGTAATAAAAATTGTCTCCATTGGTTCTCACTTTTAACTGCTCTAGGTACTAAAATCCTAATGCCCGTGATCGCTGGTGTTATAATTAAATGATCCCGGCTCACATATGCTAATCAGGTCTCTCGTGATCTACATCAAAGGGAATGCAATTAAATGCTAGCTAATTTAGAAAAGAAAGACAGAGGTTGGAAAATGGGAGGGTAAAGTTTCACCAAGCGTAGGTGACAGGGAAAGTAGAGGAGAACTTTGAGATAAAGAAAAAGATATATGAAATCATATAAAGATAACTATAATGACATCACTTAAACATAATCCACCACAGGCTATCAAATTAAGCTCTTTAGACTATATGGGTCGGGGTGTTAATTCACTATATACCATGCGTGTTTTAAAATATCCAATGAAAAAATTCGAACGTGTGACATCTTTCTAACATGGCTGTAATACTTCCGTTTGCATCTTTATGCAAACTCACAAACAAACTCTTTCCTGCCCCAACATATAATCTCCCCCGACAGGTCATCGGTAATATTGATACCGAAATGGCCCAGCGGAAGCGATCATCTAATCATCACCTTTTTTGGCATATATCCCCAGACGGATCTTTCCGTCAGACAATATGGCTTTATTTTCATCGATCATGCGCAACCACAGTGGGTAAATGCAGATCTTCTTAATCAAAGGTGGCTAGACGCTTAAGGTGATAAACGTATTATCCGCTGACCGGTCTAATTGTACTCGATAATACTACAGTTCACCTGGTGAAACGTAAACAAATCAGGGAGTGCTTCAGAGCAAAAAATGAAGGGCATAAAATATGCTGAATAATAAGACGATGAATGAAGAAATGAAGTGATACTACCAGAGAGAACGACAGTTATGAAAAGTGCACCCAAATAATATGACGAAGAAGGACAGAAAGAGGGGCACCAAAGTATCTGCACAAACCGTTTTGTCACAAGGTATGTGTAAAGCTTTGATGAACTTTTATTTGTTGTGAAGACCAAAAGATAAACAGAAAGTCGAGAATCAAAATAAAGTTTGGTAAACGTTCACCCCTAGCTGTTAGGCCAGTTTCTTTAATAAGATATACCAAAGCAGCAGCAGATGAAAACAACACAATTTAAGAGAAATATTTTTGCATGTAAGAGAAATGACAGTAGTGAAAACAACAACAGTGGTTCTTAACTGTTGGACCCCGATTGCCACTGGAGCAATTAGCAAATGGAGGGAGAGAGTGAAGAGGCAGATATAATTGTGAATGTCATAGTATGACTCATACTAATTGTGTCTGCCAGCGAAACTAGAAGGTTGAGCATATGTTATGAAGTCTTTAGCCATGAGTAAGTCATCCATATGTAAAAAAAGTTTCATCATTTGAATTTTTGAGAAGTCTACTGTTTATTTTCTGAATCTGTTTTTTGCGTCAACGTGTCCAATGTAAGCTTCATGACACCAGAGTAATGAGTCTGCTGAAGGACAGTGATACGAATCCCATTATATGATCAAACAGAAGTAGCCAATGGTAGACCAGTTAGTCAACGGCCACACAGCAAATAGCACGGTTCGCCCATGGTCTTGAGGTAGTAATGAAAGTCTCTGAAGCAACAAATTTATGTCAACTAATTTATTCATTTGGTTTGGTTTGGTGTTAAGGGCTATCTTCATTCCACACGGACTACTCCATCAGTACTCATATCTCCTCCATTAGATCACACAAGGAAGATCTCAGCACAGTGTACGAACTCCGTTGCTCCTGCGAGAATCCCAATGTGTGCATATAAGAATCACACATTCTATAAATATGTTTGTGGTGGGGTAGGTTTCTTTTAAAAAAAATTTTGCCAGGGCAGTGGCCCGATAGGCCTACTCTTTACGATTTCCATCTGCCGTGGGATTTTTAACATGCGCCTTGCACACGGGACCTCCTACTTTTTCGCCATATCCGAGAAGGCTAGGCATCCGATCTCACTACCAAGGAGACCAGTGAGGAGTGTGACATCATTAGGACCAATGGTTCTGAAAAAAATGTCCGTAAATTTTATTCCCACTACTGGGAATCGAACCTGGTACCTCTAGAACTCGAAGTGGACGCCATACCTCTTAGCTACTCTGACCCCCAATTTATTCATTACTCTTCAGAACCTTCTGGGCACAAGCTTTAACATATTCACGTCTAGGCTAACTGGCCTATGCCATCAGTCGCGGTTGTACCAAATCTTTTACATCCCTTTTATAATTGGTGCATTACAATACTGGTTAAACTTGGTATGTGTTCACGCGAGCACATGTGTATGTGTGGGTGTGTTGTCTAAACCATAACTGAACACAACGACTCTGTTTATTTGCATTACTTACTTCACTCTCAACTAGCTCGTCCCTTAGCACACCAGAATGCAATGTGGGCAGGGTAAACATCACCTCATCTGTTTCCATTTCGAAGTTGGTATCTTTACTGATGGTGTTCAAACCAACACTAAAATTCACGAACTCATTTGACACCTGATAAGTACAATCGTTTATGTTATCAATAACGTATTTCCAAATTAAACCATTACTTGTACAACAATAGTTCATTGGAAGAATCGGTACTGACAAGGCTAATTTTTCTTTGAGTGTCCCAGACTTTTCTCATGGTGGAGCTTAACTTGTTCGGGTTTGTATGACAGAGGTGATTAAATGATCAGGTGTGATGGATTGATGCATCTAAATAATAATGTGTGTGTGTGTTGATGAGATCTGAATGAGCTAAAGGGGGCGTGGATTGCATTGCGGCCAAATACAAAAAGAAAGTATCAAGGGATGGAACTTTGTCTCGGGGCGCATTATGGTTGTAAAACTAAAACGAGAAACCAAAGTCAACCTGGTAATAGTGTATGGGCCAAATAAGGATAAAAAGCAGAGGTAAAGGAGGAATTCTTCGAGCTGCTTCAAAGGACAGTGGATGACTGCCTAGATGAAATTATCATGCTCGGAGATTTCAATGCCAGAGTTGGAAATGACCATGCTAGATGGGGTGGAGTTATTTGATTTCTCCCGTCCTTGTTTTAGCGTTGGTAGGACTATTCTGAGCCTGGGACATTGGATACGGTTGGTAGAGGGATCTGAGTGGGGCTGCCTTGTGTGTAATGGAGAAAACATGGTATCATAAGATTCGGCTTCCTGATTGAAAGTGGCATTGTGATAGCTGGAAGGCTGTCTGCTTGCAATTGGTGTGCTTAGTTATGGGGCAGGTAGGTGTGTGATGTATTGTGATGATAGATTGATGTCACAGTAGATTTTTTAGGATTCTCTATGTGGGTTGAACTGTCTTGTTGCGTCCTGTCTGGATATTTTATGTTTTTGGCCAGGATGCTGCTTCCCAGTGTGGATGTGTGAATTCGATCTCTGTAAAGTCGTTTCTTAAGTGCTCTGAATTTAGATGTAAAGAATGGGGTATTGTTGATGAAGCCAAGGCCGCTTTGTTTACAATAGTTCTGTAGTTTTGTGTTGTAAGTGTCCGCTATGCGACGTTGAAACCCATCGCATGGTGGTATGATTGCTGAAATAAAGATGGAGGCATTGGGACATTTTTGTTTAACTGTAGTCACCAATCCTGAAGGGCTTAGGCTCTGCTCATTCGTGATATCATTAATTCCTACGTGTAGTGTTGTTTTTGTTATGTTGTGATTAATATCGAACTTATTAATTATGCCCAGTAGTCTTTTAATACAAGCTCCCGTCACTGTCATAACTGAAACGATGTCTTCTCTTGTAGTGGACATTCTTTCACAATAAATACCTTTCAAGAGGGAATCACCAATTACAATATGTGTAACGTCTCTACGTATTTCTTCATTTTGTTTTCTATTAGATTTATGCAGCTGCTATTTGTGGTGTTCTTTTTGTGGACTGTCGTGATGGGTTTGAGATTTTTTATTTGAGTTTTCGGGCACTTGAGCGTTGTCTGGTAGGGATGCTGATACCTGTTCATTTTCGGTTGAATAATCCTCACGAACATGAAATCTGTTGGTAATTTTGACTCCAACAGGATATGTTGTGTTTGTGAGTGTCTCTTCGTGTGTTTACAGTTTTGTGGTGACATTTTTGTTGATTTGGCGTATGTTAATTTATGGATTCTTCGCAATCTTCTTCCATTGTTTGAGGATGATCTGGTTATCTTATCTTATAGAGTGAGAAGTCTCTCTGCAGTTTTTCGATGATGTTTTTCATGCTAGAATTTTTATCCCTCAGAGATACTATCTCACTTTTAAGAAGTTCGTTTTCGGCCTTGAGCGATGTCTGTATACTAGACATGACATCACCAATTAAACTTCGTAAAGTGTCCTCCATATTGTGCATTAGCTCCTGGCAGCACGGCACAGGTAACTTTGTGGTGTCTTCTTTATGTTGCTCAAGAGATACAGTTTCAGCTTTTCGTATATTTTCATTGTCCATGGGGTATTCGATGGCCAACATAGGTTTAGAAATTGTAGGGGTGTCTGTTATGTTATCGAATACTGCAGAAGGTAAATTTTCTGATTTTGTGTGAGAAATTGGGCTGCAGCTGATGTTGAGGATGTCGTTGTCGGTAGTAAAGTCATTTTTGTCTGAAATCGTTGTGTCTACTGCCAAGTGGGTCATAGATGCAGCAGAGTCCATTTTAGTGTGTTCTAACTCAACATCAGTTACAATTTTTGCAGGTTCTTTTAATTCGACAAATTCTGTTTCTAATCATGATTCGATTGCTGCGGCAGTTGCCTGGGCCGTCAATTTGTTCTTAGTGTGGTAAAGGTGAACTTTGAGATGTGGTGTTGTTATAGCATGTTCTGCTAGTGCACCATTTATGTCTGTTCTTGACTCCACAAGTCCTGTTTCGTAGTATTTAATGAGAATATATACGAAATGCCTCGTACTGAAAGGTGCTCTGGAATGTTATAGTTACACATTTTCCATGAATTGACAGCTTCAAGGTTATACCGGACCCGGTTCTAAAACGTTTAAGTTTTACACGAACAGCCGATATGTGACCGCGCTATATTATATCTTCTTTCTTTTCTAAGTAGTATATCTTATATGTCCAACAAGTTATTAAGTCCAACAAGTTATATTGTATCCAACACATTAAGTAGGTACTATCTTGCCGCTAGAGATGTAGATTCTTATGGAAATGTGCCAGGTTCGTTCTTCTCTCATTAGTTGTTGTTAAGGTGCTATAGTGGTGTACTTCTAACAGTGTCGTAACTTAGCATTTAGTTCGACAAATCTGAATAACTCGATCCTTAAAGGTGCTATTTTCTTCAGATATGAAACTTCAATACATCTGTGGCTGTTTCTTGGTTTTCTTCCATTAATAAAAATCAATTCTATCTGGAGACTGAAATAAATCGAGATGTACTTACATGATTTACTACATTACATAGTCTTCCTTCTAGTACAGAAATACAGCGACCGCTTATATTCTGTCGTGTGAATAGTAATACTAAAGTTTATCACACTGTCTTCGTTCTGAATAACGTCAAGAACTAACGCTCAGAAATACCTATGTGGTTCTGCATAGATGAGATGCTCAAAACATGGCTTCTCCACAACTCACAAGTAAAAACACAACCTTCTCCGAGGTCGTCTGTCTGGAAAAGCTCTCTTAATGATCTTAACTTATCGTTACCTCGACAGTGTTGTGAGCTCGTGTCACCGTCAATGATTGTGATTGGTCCTACTAAAAATGTATGAACTTATCTCATTGGCACGAGTAATGCTGGAGTAACAAGCCTCACTGTCACTTATGGGTCCCGGGGCACACAAATGCATCCCGTAGGCAGACATTTGCGTTCTATCCCCAAAAAATGCTCAGAACGTAACAAAAATGTATTAACCAATTAAAAATGTTTAACAACAAAAATCTTCTGCTAAACAACACCTGAAATATTCGCTAGACGAACATGTCTGCTAAACAGAAGCTCTCGTAGATGTATAGCGCATGTACATATACATTAATAGATACCTGTATACAATCATTACAATATAAACAAACCAACTGTATAACAAAACCTTAACAGTAATTATAGAACGTGAACAATTGTAATAGTCTCTTTGACTAATGTAACATACACCTATCATATGTGAACTGTTTGGCATTAATTAAAAGAAGTCATCAATCATGAACTTGGCTACAATGTGTGAGCTAATTATAAACCAGTAATGTTTAGGAAACTAAACATGTCCGAACTTAAAGAGTAACTGGAATATATACATGAGTAATAACTGCTTATGGCGTAGAAACAACACTGCCATAGTAAAAAAATATTTACAATGTCGACACTATCCTGCCACTCTGATGCGTGGTTTGTCAGGATATAATGTCTATATCACTCGTCTGAGTGACCATATTATAATGGGGTGCTATTCTTTTTTTTCTTGATATATCGATTGTATGTCAGTAAAGACAAAAGTGTTAACAAAAGAACTAGAAAAAACAATTCTAACGAGCAAACTCGACTGATGGTAATCTGAATGCCTAGGGAGAGGTAACAGAAATAGATGACAGTATTGGCTGCTTACTGTGTCCGACAGATCTGTGGCTGTGAATGCACATTACAGTCTGAGTTATAGTCAGGTGTCTGCCAGAACAACTCTCTTATTTCTCAGAACAATGATCTATTATGAGTTCAATCAATAAAAATGGTTTAACAAAACAAAAAAATGTTGATGTCTTCCTAACAATCTCATAGAAGTCAAAACTCTGCATATATGAGAAAGAAAAAAAAATTTACAACAATCATGAAAATGGACTTCATCCGTGTTACCGGGGCCCGAAAGGGGAGCAAAGAATAGTAACACTGTTCCCTGCCATGCAAGTCATAGAAAGCGATTAAGAAGGGTTGGGCATGGTGCTGGTTACCCCATCCTGAAAAAATTTAAACCACAAAAAACTTCAACAAACATGGACAAGTCAATTAAGGAAAATAAAACACAGCCATCCAAGACAGGGGAAAGTCCTCTCGCAGGGAGGGGTAAGATGCAACATAGAGAAAGCCGAAAGGTGTCTGTATTACTGACTAACCTTCTTTCTTCTAGGAGAACTTCCAGATTTGGCACCTGGAATGTTCGGACATTAAAAGAGCAAGGGAAAGTGGTGTAGTGATATCAGTGATATATTTGATCTTCTTCTTCTTCTTTGATCCTTAGCCGCCGACCGTCAAAGCAGTCAGTGGCCATTACGCCTAGTGGCGTCTTGTACAGCAACCACAAATTGATTCCACTTTGCTCGGTTGGTGGCCATCCTTTGTACAGTGCCCCAACTCTGGTTCATTCTTTGCATCTCAGCCTCCACAGTCCTCCGCCAAGTTGTTTTTGGTCAGCCTCTCTTTCGTTTTCCTTCCGGGGTCCATAGCATAGCTGTTCTTGTGATGGCATCGTGGTCTCTTCTGAGGACATGGCCAACCCAGCTCCAGCGTCTGCCAGCTATGATGGTGTGCATGTCCTCTTGCTTGCTCCGAGTAAGCAGATCTTTGTTGGTGATGATATTCGGCCAAAAGATTCGGAGAATTTTTCTTAGACATGTTGTGTGAAAAGAGGACAATTTCGACATTTCCTTCTCTGTAACTCTCCAGCTCTCCGCGCCATAGAGAAGCACAGAAAGCACACAGCTCTGATATAATCCTAATTTTGTGCTTGTGCTGTACTGAGAGGACTTCCAGATGTTGTTTAGACTAAAAAAGGATGTTCTTGCTTTGTTCATTCTGTTGTTGATGTCTTTGCTTGCTCCGCCGTCTGGTGTTACTATGCATCCTAGGTATGTGAAGGCATCTGTCTGTTCCAGTTGCTGATTCCTTACTGATATTGGCTCAGGGTTGCTCACATTGAGCGTCATGACCTCTGTCTTCTTTAGGTTGATGTTCAAGCCCACCTGCTGGCTATACTTATTAAGTTTATCCGTTTTTTCCTGGATGTGTTGATGTGAATGTGCTAGCAGTGCAATGTCATCTGCATATTCCAGATCTTCCAATGTAGAAAATGTAGTCCATCTTATTCCTCTTGGATTGCCCTCTGTTGTCTGGCGCACCACCCAGTCTATGACTGTTAAAAATAGAGTGGTTGATATGGGGCATCCCTGTCGTACTCTTGTCTTCACTTCAAAGGTTAGGTTGTTCTGCCCAATGCTGCACGTAAAGTTGGCATAAATGCTTTTTTATGATTGACACTATGCAGCTTGGAATTCCATAAGCCCTCAATATTTTCCATAAACTGTCCCTATGTATACTGTCAAAAGCCTTTTAAAAATCAACGAAATTAATGTACAACTGTCTTTGCCATTCTGAGCACTGCTCTATAATGTTCCTGAGGGTAAATATATGATCTACACATCTTCTGTTCTTTCTAAATCCTGCTTGTTTTTTCCTCAGTTTGTGGTCTACTGCTTTGGAGATTCTCTGTATAATTATCCTGCCTAGTATTTTGCTGGGAACTGAGAGAAGATTTATTCCTCTCCAATTATTGCAGTCTGCAAGATCTCCCTTCTTGGGCAATTTGACAATTATTCCTTTTCTCCACTCTGTTGGTGTTGTCCCTGTTTTCCAGACTTGTGCAAATAGTGGTACTAATAGTTCTGCTGCTAGCTCAGGGTCTGTCTTAAATAGCTCTGCATTTAAGTTATCATGACCAGGAGCTTTTCCATTCTTTAACCCTTTGATTGCTGTGATGATTTCTTCTTTTCGTGGGATGTCTGTATTAACATCTAGATCATTTTAAGCCTCAGGAACATTCAATTGTGTATCTGGTGGTTCCTTATTCAGAGTTTCTCTGAAATGCTCTGCCCATCTTGTTTCCTGCCCCTCTACTGTTGTGATGAGATTTCCTTGCTTATCTCTTACTAATGTAATATTGTTTGCACCTCGTTTTCCACTGATGATTTTCGTTATTTTGTATACTGTGCTTTGTTCATTTCTCAGTGCTGCCTCTTCTGCCTATCTTGCAAGGTCATCCAGAAATGTCCTTTTGTTAGCACGGGTTTGACGTTTAACTTCCTTGTCCAACTGACTGTACTGTTCACTATATATTGCCTTTAATCTGGGAGACTTAGCTTCTGTTTTCTTTCTTTTCATGTCCTTTCTCTTCGCTATGGTGTTTAGCGTATCTGGTGTTATCCAGTCTTGGCTCTTTCTTTCCTGGAATCCCAAGCATGACTTGCTGCTTTCCTTGTATATTGTTGAGATGGTGTTGAATCGCTGGTCAACATCATCGGTCTATGTTCTTTCCTGGCTTTTGATAATCTCATATCTTCTCTTTACGTCGACCACGAAAGCTTTTCTGGTGAGGGGATCCTTCAGTTTCGTGATGTTGTATCTTTTCTGTTTGACTGCAACTGGTCCAGCAGCTCTGAGTTTCACTTTCAGTCTTGCTACTTCCAGGTGATGATCACTTCCCACATCTGCGCCTCTTCTTACTTTCACGTCTTGTAGTGCATGTTTCCATCTGCCATTGATCATTATGTGATCTATCTGGTTTCTGTCTCGTCCGTTTGGTGATTCCCATGTTAACTTGTGCACTTCCTTGTGTGGAAAAAGTGTTCCTCCAATGACCAGGTTGTTAATACTGCAGAAGCTTATTAATTTGTCCCCATTCTCATTTGCTGTTCCACTGCCGCATTTCCCCATTACTCTTTCGTTATAATTATTGTGTGCTCCCACTTTCGCATTTAGGTCTCCCATTACTATAATGAGATCGTACCTGGGTGTAGTTTCCATTTCTTTGTGTACCTGTTGATAGAACTCGTCCTTGATCTCTTCATCGCTGTCGTTTGTTGGTGCATAGCATTGTATAATTGTGGTGTTGGTGAACTTCCCTCTTAGTTTTGCTCTTATCAGTCTGTTGTTGATGGTTTTCCATTCCAGTAAAAACCTTTCCATTCCTTTCTTCAGGATAATGGCTACACCTTCGTTGTGCTGACCATCCTCTCTGCCAGAATAAAGTACTGTTTCCACTGTAGCTGTTTTTATTCTCCCCCTACCTGTCCATCTGCTCTCGCTTATTCCCAGGATATGTATCTTGTAGTTCCCCATCTCTGCTGTGATTTGTCTCAGCTTTCCTGCCTCATTCATAGTTCTGACGTTCCAAAAACCAATTCTGGTTTCGTGTTTGCGGTCGGGGCATCCGTTTTCATGCCAGTGGCTTCCTTTCGGCTTTCACCACTGTCAGTCATACGAGCCTGAGACTCCGGATATTCGTCCCGCAGCAAAGTTTTTCCATTTATTGTTGTTTCCGTAACGTGCGATTTTTTTACATAGACAGGGGTGTCAGCCCTGTGCTAAAACCCCCAACCTGGAGGACCAGAGTACCAGCTTTTGTCTGACCCCTACCCACGCAGACCAGTCCAGCTTGGTTGAACCTACTTTGATAGGCCAAGATTCGACCATAGAGATAGAAACCCACAGTTCAATGACCGGCCATTCAATGAAAGGAAACCTTACAGATCTTATGGTAAATATTGCAAAATTTGTAAGATGAATAACCATTATACCAAAGACTGTAGGAAGAAAATTAACCTTCCTCACAACGCTGCATGCCTCAAAACAGGAAACCTTACCACCCTCCTGTATGTGAAGACGTAGTATGTAATGGGGTCACCACAAGGTGCCTCTATGATACTGGATTGGATTTTGACTCAGTCGTAAGTTCTCACCTCGTGCGCCCAGATCAATATACCACAGAAACCGTGGAGATCCAAGCCGCAACCAAGGGGGTAGCAACTATGACACTTCCCATTGTCAGAATAAGTGTAAAAACTCGCTATGTGGAAGGAGAGATTAGAGCAGCAGTGATAAACGAACCAATCTACCCTCTAATATTGGGGTGTAGGTATGTCTTCTTGGGAACTCCCAAAAGACCTGTGATGTTGGCAACAGTACAGACCAGATCACAGACGAGGAAGGAGGAAGATAACCCAATAAATACTCATCCATAGGAGATGAGGAAGGCACGGGCTGAGGATAGGTCACTCAAGCCGTGTTTCAAGAAACTCCCGAAATGCCATACCCCTCCTAACAAAGGAGATTTTTATATGAAGATTAAACTCATATATAGGAAGGCCGGAACTAGTTCAAATGGTCACGGACAGCTGGTACTTCCCACTTCATATAGGGAAAAGGTGATGGAGTTAGGACATGCTATCCCTTTCAGTGGTCACATAGGGATTAGCGCAACAGGACGGCGTATAGCTTGTCATTATTTTTAGCCAGGAATAACGGAAGATATCAAGAGATATGTCAAATCCTGCCCAGAAAGTCAAAGGGTAGCTCCAAAGCATTGGACTGCACCTGCAACTCTAGGGGAGATGCCAATCGTAGGAACCCCGTTTGAAAGAGTTGCAGTAGATATTGTGGGACCTCTCACACGTACCAAGAGGAGGAATAGTTACACCCTTACTCTGGTGGACACTTGCTCTATGTGGGGAGAGGCGGTAGCCCTGTCATCGATTGACTCGAAACATGTGTCAGAGGCATTACTCACCATATTCACGAGGTTAGGTTTCCCTCACCAAATCGTGACTGATAATGGATCACAATTCAAGGGGAGACTAACAGAGGAAGTTTTCAGGATCTTCCAAGCTAAGCACTTTCATTGTAGTCCGTACCACCCCCAATGGAACGGCCAGGTGGAAAGATTCAACGGGATACTTATCTCCATCCTGAGGAAGTTGGCACATGAGAAACCTGATACATGGGATCAATTCTTGCCCGCGGCACTCTTTGCTTACCGGGAAGTCCCTCATAACTCAACAGGAATGGCACCGGAAACATTGTTGTTCGGCAGGCCAATTAAAGGTCCATTGGAAGCCTTATTGCGGACGAGGACAGATGAGAAGGCAGAAGAGACTGTTACCTCTCAGTATCAATACATGAACGAACTGACCACTCGTTTAAAAATTGGCTGGAGAATTGCAAATGAAAATCTAAGACAAGACAGGTAAAAACATGCGGCATATTACAATAAGAAAGCGAAGGATAGGGAGCATGCTGTGGGGGAGAAGGTGCTTCTTCTACTACCCGGCAGCAACAATAAACTTCAAATCGGATGGCAAGGTCCATATACAGTTTTGGAGAAGGTATCCAGAACAAACTATAAGATAGACAAGAAGGGAAAGGAGAAAGTCTATCACGTGAACCTCCTAAAGAAATATCTAGAAAGAAGTAATGGGGAGGGAACACACTTAATGACCTTGGCTATAGCCACCGAAATGAAAAATGAACCTCTCACCTCTTTTGAGTACCCACTGAAACCCTGTGAAACGGTTGCACAGGTGAAGATCAGTAATCATCTGACAAAAGGACAGAGAGAGAAGATTCAAAAGGTTCTGGAGAATCATTCGGACGTGTTAACGGATAAACCGGAGCACACCAACTTGTTGGAATATGACATGAAACTACTAGACCAAACACCCATCTGTATGAGAGCCTATTCTATCCCATTCGCAAAAGAGAAAGCTTTGAAAGAGGAGATAGATTATCTGTTACAAGAAGGGATTATTTCTCACAGTGAATCTCCTTATAGCTCCAGTGTGGTATTGTTGAGAAAACCATCTGGGGAACATAGACTGTGCATAGATTACAGGACACTGAATGCTGTCACAGAAAGTCAGGTGGATCCATTACCTAATACTAACCAACTGTTTGCCAGACTGAACAAGGCAAAATGATTTTCCAAGGTAGATCTCAGCAAGGGATATTACCAGATCCCAGTGAAGCCTGAGATTCAACCTTATCTGGCATTTAGCACATCGGAAGGGCATTATGAATTTAACATATTACCGTTTGGAATAAAATATGAGCCGAGTGTGTTTTCCAGAATGATGCAAAAACTGTTGGAACCGCAGAAAAATCCATGCATCACCAATTTCATGGATGATATCCTGATAGCTATGGAAACATTTGAGGAACATGTTAACTCTTTGAACACGCTATTTGATAGACTCAGAGAGGCAAACTTGACGGCTAGACCAACAAAATGTTGTATAGGATGTAAGGAACTAGAATTCTTGGGACATACTGTACATCAGGGCAACATGACCCCTGACCCCAAGAATCTGGAGAAGTTGCAGAGAGCACCCAGACCCCAGACCAAGAAAGATGTGCGATCTTTCGTGTCACTTTGTGGGTTTTACCAAAAGTATATTAAAAACTTTAACTCTGTGTGTGCGCCTCTGACGGATTTAACTCGCAAAGGTCAGCCTGATAAGATTATTTGGTCAGCACAGTGCGAATTGGCTTATAATGAGTTAAAAGAAAAACTCACTAGCAAGCCTATTTTGAAATTACCTGATTTGACTCAGGAATTCGTGGTAAGAACGGACGCTAGTAATGTGGGCTTGGGGGCTACTTTGTTACAGAGGTCCTCTTCTCCAAATGGGGAATTAAACCCAGTCGCTTATGCCAGTCGCAAGTTAAACAGGGCTGAACAAAACTACTCAACTAGCGAAAAAGAATGTCTCGCTTTAGTCTGGGCGATAAAGAAGTTCCAGATCTACTTATATGGTAGAACATTTGTGGTACAAACGGACCATCAGCCATTAGTATTATTTGCACAGGCAAAACATGAAAATGCAAGATTGCTAAGGTGGTCGTTACTCATTCAACCATACTCGTTCACCATTGAGTACATTCCGGGCCCGCAAAATGTTGGGGCCGACTTTTTGAGTAGATATCCTCCGGAAGAAAACCAAAATAATCATAGAGCTTAATTGAGTTCATGTGATCAGATCTATATCACAATGAAAACTGGATTTTACGTACAAAATATAGATTTTTTACTTTTGAGCTTATTTTATTAAATAATCATCGAGGAATCGATTGAGCAAGGTTTTATAACATAAAAAATGCATTTGATGTATCAAAAAGCATATTGTCGGCACTACCCCCATGCTATGATTTTCAAATTTGTGCCGAAAATGCACGATTTCTCTCTAAAACTATCAAAAAGAGGAGTCTCAAATTTGGCATGCATGTAGTACACATCTATATCTTTAAAGTAACACATCTGCATTTTTGATATTTTGGTAATTTTCTTTTATAACTTTTTAAAAAATATTTTTAAAAATATTTTTTCACACAAATATATATATATTTTTTAAATCATTAAAAATATAATTTTAAACTTATCAAAATAATCATGAGTAGTACACATTTATATCTTTAAAGTAACACATCTGCATTTTTGATATTTTGGTAATTTTCTGTTATAAATTTTTTTAAAATATTTTAAAAAATATTTTTTCATACAAATATAGTTCTTTTTTTTTAAATCATTAAAAATAGAATTTTAAACTTATCAAAATAATCATGAGTGAAATTGTTTTAATTGTCAGTCACAACATGTGGGTGCAATTTGATAAAGTTTAGTCAATGGGAAACAAGATTTTTGCTCTTGAAAATTGGTGAAAAATCCAATATAGCGGTTGTTTTTTTTGGTTACCATGGTAGAAGGACAGAAGAAAAATTAGGCAAGACAAAGGCAAGAGGAGGAGCTGCAGGAAGCTGAAGGAGGTGCAGCATATAGTGCTGGACAATTTTAAACACATTCAACCCCCCAGAATGGAGTATATTGGACAAGACAAGTCATTCGGTGACTAAAATGCATTTTTCTCAAAACTAACATTTTATTAACAAAAAATGTTATTTTTTACAAACTATCTAATAGATCAGTCTAAAATTTGGCATGCATATAGGGTGCATATATACCTTTAAATTGACAGGGGCATTTTATGATATTTTGGTAATTTGCTTTGATATAATTTTTTAAATATTTTTTTCCATTGTTTTTCATACAAATATAATGTATTTATTTTTTAAATCATTAAAAATAGAATTTTAAACTTATCAAAAAAAGCCTATGACAAATTGTTTTAATTGTCAGTCACAACATGTGTGTGCAATTTGGTAAAGTTTGGTCAATGGGAAACATAAGTTTTTAGCTCTCGAAAATTTGAAAAAATCCAAAATGGCGGATGTTTTTTTTTGGTTACCATGGTAACCACATGCTTTTTAACAAAATAAACTGTAGAATTTGGTTCATGGACATACACTGTGTCTATTGAGCACATAAAAAGTTTGAAAATGTTATTAGAACAAAAGTTAGTTTTCACTGTAGTCTAGCCCCTTAATAAGGGGGATGTGTAGTGATATCAGTGATATATTTGATCATTCTTACATTAATATTTAATGGATGGGTTTGAAAAAAAATTGAAAAAAGGTGATTCGTCTTACGAGGACAAAAGACAAAGAAAGTAGTCTACGTTACGGCCACAAGGCCTTCGTCAGGAAAAGAAAGAAAGTGAAGGCTAGATAGGAGACATAAGAACTAAAATGAATATAAAAATAAATATAAAAAAATAAATAAATAAAACCTAGGTACTTCCCTGAAGGCGAGGCATCCTATCACGCTTGGCTGAAAGGAAGTGACTCTTGACCCCGGATGTACACAATACATACTAAGAAACTAAAAAACGAAAAAATACCCAAACGTAATAAAGGTGGGGACTGGAAATAGAAGAGGAAATATTATGGAAGGCATAAAAATAGAAGAATATGATAAGAGTGGAAAGAATCAAAATAGAGCAAGAGAGGAAAGGGTGACCTCAGACGTTCCTCTTCGTCCGACCCTAGACCAATACAATCTCCTCCAGGATGTTCATCGGTTTCACCGTCGCATGAGGCTGAAGTTCCATTTTAGAAAGGAAGACAGCTCTCCACAGTCTCAGGCTGAATCCGACATCTTCGCACGCTTTTCTGACTCTACTAAACCCCCCTTTACACCTAAACCTGGGGCCTCTCATGCCCTGGACCTGTATATCAAGAACACCATCCATGACATTCAGCAGCTCCGCCCTCGTAGATTGCATTATTCCAATCTCACTTCGGCAGAGTCCTGCGCTCTCTCCCTTCTTCGCCGTAGAGACGACATTGTCATCAAACCGGCTGACAAGGGAGGAGCCATTGTCGTCTGGCAGAAGGACTTATACCTAAGTGAAGGTAATAACCAGTGTACCAATGGCTCTTTTTACAGGCCCAGGACCAGCGATGCGACTGTCTCCAACAATCGCATTGTACACAACACTATTAAACAGCTCATCACTAGTAATGCTCTTCCTCCCGAAGCTTCTCGTCTTAGGATTCATGACAGCTCTTTGGGCAAGCCTGTATTCTACATGCTTCCCAAAATTCATAGGATCGACAACCCTGGCAGACCTATTGTCTCAGCCTGTTCCTGTCCTACTGAACACATTTCTGACTTCCTCGATAGCATTTTCCAGCCTATCGTTGAGAATCTTCCCTCCTTTGTCAAAGACACCAATTATGCCCTTACAACTTTCTCCTCTATCCGACTCTCAGCAGACAGCTTCTACCGTCTTTTATTGTTAGATGTCTGTTCTCTGTACACCTCTATTCCCCACTCTGATGGTCTCCGAGCTCTTCGGTTTTTTCTTGACCAGCGCACTTGCCCTTCTATATCCACTGTCACTCTTCTCCGTCTTGCTGAACTGGTCATTCAACTGAATTCCTTTGAATTCAATGGTCAGTTTTTTTACCAAATTAGTGGTGTTGCCATGGGAACGAAGATGGGTCCTAGCTATGCCTGCCTGTTCATGGGCCACTTGGAGCATCAGATATGGCAACAATACTCCGGTCCTTTCCCCGGGTTTTACCGCAGATATATCGATGATGGCATAGGTCTCACAGATATGTCTGAGACTGATTTATATCGCTTCATCGACTTTGTCAACCACTTTCACCCCACCATCAAGTTCACCTCCCTCGTTTCCACAGTATCTGTCAACTTCCTTGACATTACTATTTCTATCACGCCCTCCGGCCTTAATACCTCAGTATACTACAAGCCGACAGATGCCCACAGCTATCTCCTGTATACCTCTTCTCATCCTCGGGCCTGTCGTGACTCCCTTCCTTTTTCACAACTTCTCCGCCTCCGCCGTTTGTGCCAAGACGACGATGACTTCCACTTCCGAGCGAATGAGATGTTGGATTTCTTCCGTAGCAGACTTTATCCGGAACATGTTCTCACCTCTGCTCTCCAACGTGTGCTCCCCATCTGTCGTCAGGAGGCCCTCATACCTCACTATAAATCCACTTCAGATAGAGTCAAATTAATCTTGACCCATCACCCTCATAGTACTGCTGTCAAACAGATCCTTTTCCGCCACCTCCCTATCCTCCAAGCAGAACCTGCGACCCAAGAAGTATTCGGTGAAGCACCTTTGGTGGCATATAGACGTGACAAGAACTTGAAGGATCTTCTTGTTCACAGCCGTCTCCCAAAGGAGAATGCCACTCACTTTGGCACACCACCCTGTGGTCGGACACGATGCAACACGTGCAAGTATGTCATCTCAACCCAGAAGGTGTCCTTTCCTAAGGCTACGTACACCATCACTAGTAGCTTCACGTGTGAATCGCGTAATGTCATTTATACGATCATATGTAAACGTTGCTGCAAAACCTATATTGGCCAAACAGGCAAACGACTTGGGGACAGATTCAGCCAGCACTTAAATGACATCTCTCAGCAAAAGTCCACACCAGTTTCCACACACTTCAATGGTCCTGACCACCATGGTCCCATCGACATCCAGGTCACTGCGATCCGATCCTGCTCCTCTGACACTGCCAGCCGAGAACAGCTTGAGAACCGTCTTATCCACCGCATGGGGTGTCTAAAACCAGCCGGTCTCAACACTTTCCACACCTTTGTCTGAGGTCACCCTTTCCTCTCTTGCTCTATTTTGATTCTTTCCACTCTTATCATATTCTTCTATTTTTATGCCTTCCATAATATTTCCTCTTCTATTTCCAGACCCACTTTTATTACGTTTGGGTATTTTTTCGTTTTTTAGTTTCTTAGTATGTATTGTGTACATCCGGGGTCAAGAGTCACTTCCTTTCAGCCAAGCGTGATAGGATGCTTCGCCTTCAGGGAAGTACCTAGGTTTTATTTATTTATTTTTTAAAATTTATTTTTATTCATTTTAGTTCTTATGTCTCCTATCTAGCCTTCACTTTCTTTCTTTTCCTGACGAAGGCCTTGTGGCCGTAACGTAGACTACTTTCTTTGTCTTTTGTCCTCGTAAGACGAATCACCTTTTTTCGATTTTTTTCAAACCCATCCATTGTACTCCACGTCTTACCGCAGTTCCCCTCAACTTCCTCCATTAATATTTAACAAAAGATTTGAAATGTAGTGTAAACTAGTTTTCCGCCCGTGTTTATTGCGCATCATTGTCACCCACGGCTGGAAATGAAAAGTATTAATACGAAGGAAATGATAGCCTATAAAACTGTCGCTCCGTTTGCGCAGTAGGAAATAAACATGAGACCGTCTGTGGGTGGCCAATACACAAAAATGTTAATGACACTAAAGACTGACATAAAACTTATATAGACAGATAGAGCTTAGTCTGGTCAATATATGTTTTAATATCGAAAATCGCTCAATTAATAACTAAGATATTGTAGAAATACTATATATTCTTGAACAGAAAGACGTACGGACTATCGTTCTTGCTCATTTATTGGTAACATTTTGGGACGCAATTTTGAAAAGAGGCATTGGCGTGATTCAAATGTGATTGGTTAACGCTAGGAGGAAGGGAGAGGTAGGAAATGTTAGCCCAAAACTAAACATATTTTTGCAGTGTAATAGCATAGGCAGACTGACCAACAGACTATGAAACACATAGTATGTTTGGAGTTTTGTTTTTTTTCCAAACTAAATTCAAAATTTGGTAGTCGCCGGATTTCATTGGCCAGTCCCAATTGATATTAGCAAAAGCTTACAAGGCTCTTGGCCATTTGAAAGAAATTCTTTGCCACGGGACGATGAGAATAGAAGTGTTGATTTTAAATAAATAAATAAAATTCTTACAGTCTGGACAGCGGCAGGGAAAAATTGTGCCATATCTGCCAGTCATCGTTGCCTGTGTGTTTATATTTCATTGAATTGTGGTAAGGAGAGTGATTTATTATTATGTATTAATAAAACTGCAAAAGCTATATACTGCTATTGGGAAAAGTGAAAGACATGCCGGGAGCAAAAATTATTGAGTCCTCAAATTGAATTGTGTTTAAATGTTGCATATTGTTATGACTATTATTATCATTATTAGATCAGAAATATTAGCAAGCCCCTGTGTTCCATGAACACTCATCAACATGCCTACAGCGTTTATATTTTTGAAAAGAAAAGAACAATCCTAAAGAATAAGATATACATATACTCCAAATTGATTGTGTTGAAGAAAACTATGTATAATTACAGTGGATTATCCGCCATATGGACCTGTGGTGTGGTCACAGTAGTAAGTAAAATCATATGATTTAGGGGCTGGTGCACTTGTATGCACACGAGGCTGACCCCATCATATCATGCATACAGAGTTAATTGAAGTATCACTCAGATATGAAAAGGCCAGGGTGCCTTTTGTTCGCAAGGTTTTATTTCCTGTTACCAACCGGTGACAGGAAACCTGAAGAAATATATCTGAAGACAGAGAGTCTCCATTGAAAGTGTATAAGCCTACTGTATGCAGTATCCAGAAGGAGCTTCTGTGAGCTGACTTTCTCTGCAGAGCAGTGTTAGGCGATTGACTCTACATAAAAGAATATAAGGTGATGTGCCATTAGCTGGGCACTCTGATAATTCTTCTGGAAATAAAGTGTTTTTCCCCAAATTAACTATATAGATCGGGGTATGATGACAACAACAGCTCCTCCGATAAATGACTTACATTACAATATATTAATGAACAGTATGTGAATACACCTGCAGGAACAATATATTATTATTATAGGACAAAGAGTCCAATTTAGTTATTCATTAGTTGTAAGATACATTTTCCTCATTTCAAAGACCTGTCCAAAAGAGTTTGCAGGACAGGCAAAATAAAATTGTAAAAAAGAAGATTAATGTTCAAACTAAAACCACAGACTTATTACTTTACTATTAGTGTGTTATAGTATGTTGTTTTGATGTACCATCATTTTCATTTCACCCCTAGACACTAGCCACATCAAACACCAGACACTAGCAATAAAATACAGCCCGTGTGAGATCTAGGGAGGTAGCGTTAGATTCCCTGAGAATTCCTCACCATCATCATCAACTATTAGACTCAGGGTCTTACATAGCTTTACCTCACACGGTTGACACATACACTGCAATCTTTCTTTTCGTTATAACATCTTATCCTTCCCAGCAAATTAAACTTGCTACAAGTGGCACAAGTAGCAGCAGAAATGAGGGAATATAAAATCGAGGTTCTGGGACTGTGTGAAACAAAGTGGAAGGGGGTGGACATGAAGAAACTCATCACAGATGAATTGATGCTGTCCTTAGGACATGAAGACGAAAGTTCACACCGCAGTGAAGAGGTAGCTCTTATGTTATCTAAAGAAGCACAGAAAGCACTCATTGAATGGGAAGCCGTTGGCCCAGAATAATAACAGCTACTGTTAAAACAGGTAAAAAGAAAATAAATGTGAATGTCATCCAATGTTATGCATCAACTAATGACAAAGAAGAATCTGTGAAAGAAGCATTTTATACTAGACTACAGGAAATTACGGAAAAAGTAAAAAGAAGAGACATCACAATTTTGATGGGTGACATGAATGCAAAGATAGGTACAGTAAAAACCGGCTTTGAAGAAGTCATGGGA
Organism: Oreohelix idahoensis; assembly: GCA_024509875.1. Taxonomy (NCBI): domain Eukaryota; kingdom Metazoa; phylum Mollusca; class Gastropoda; order Stylommatophora; family Oreohelicidae; genus Oreohelix; species Oreohelix idahoensis. The sequence goes on from JAMPIV010010945.1 coordinate 299,687, forward strand.
AACATGGGCTAGGAATAATGAATGAAAATGGGGAACTATTCTCAAACTTCTGTGCTTCAAATCAACTGGCTATAGGAGAAAGCATGTTTCCACATAAGAGAATACACAAGGCAACAATGATATCACCAGACCATAGGACAGAAAATCAGATTGATCATATATGCATAAACAAGAAGTTTAGATCATCATTGCAGGATGTAAAGGTATATAGAGGAGCAGATGTGGCATCAGATCACCACCTTCTGATAGCCAAAGTAAAAATGAAACTCAAGAGATATGCAACAATGCAAAATTTTAGACAAAAATTTAATGTAGGACATCTAAGAAATCAAGAAACAAGAGTCAAATTTGGGGTCACAATATCCAACAAATTCCAACTGCTCCAACAGCTGGAAGATGTAGAGAGTACAGAAGATTACTGGCAGCAAATCAAAACTGTATGGAATGAGACATTTGAAGAAATAATTTGGAAATGGGAATGGCAACAAAAAAGCATGGATAACAACAGAAACCATCAATAAGATAAAAGACAGAAAAAAACTAGAAAGCAGATCTAAACACAAGCAAAACCAGAAGTTCCAAAGCCAAGGCTCAAGAAGTGTACACAGAAGAAAACAAAGATGTAAAAAGAAGTATCAAATGAGACAAGAGGAAGTATATTGAGGAGTTGGCAAGAGAGGCAGAAGATGCTGCAGCCAAAGGAAAAATGAGAGAACTGTATAACAGCACAAATAAGCTAACAGGGACATACAAGCAAACAAGCTGCCTCATAAAAGACAAGAATAGAAAACTGCTCAGTAATATACAAGAGCAAGTGAAGAGGTGGGCAGAATATTTTTTGGACCTTCTCAATAGCCAGCTTCACAAAACCACCCGAACATCCAGCCAGCAGAAGAGCTACAAATTAACGGTGAAAGACCAACGAAGGAAGAAATAAAGAAAATCATAACGCTTCTAAGAGATGGAAAAGCGTCTGGACCTGATGGCAATCAGTATGACCTGAAGCGTTGCTGAAGAATGAAGCACTATATCCGGCCATCTCCGCGATTTTCTGATACTCTCTGGATATGCCCCTTGTCCAGGTAGGTCTACCGCCATCTCCCAGTCGTTTGCACAGTCAAGAAGAGATGGTAAACTGCTACCAGATTTACTCGGTTTCGGGTGTGCTGACTTTCCTGCCCTCAGAAAGTATGTATTTGCGGTGCTCGGCCTTGGTTTGCTATTTCCCTTCATCCTTGCAAGATCTATTGTCGCAGCAAGCTCATTTAGCACTTTGTTATGGTGCCAAGTGTATCACCCTTGCCCTAATGACACCTTACACGCTGAGAGCACTTGCTCAAGTGTCTGCCTCCCCTGGCACAGGAGGCACTGCTTATCATCCGACTTTCCCCATTTCACAAGGTTGGTGGCCGACGGCAGCAGGTCATACATTGATCTAACAACGAAGCTGAGCCTAAGAGGTGCCATATGCCATACATCATTCCATGTCAAGGACCTCTGCAGGACCTCTCCATTGGCCTTGTTGGATAGTCTGCACTGCTGTTTGCAACCTCTTATCATTCTCAGCTCCTCGTATCTACTGAACTACCATGTCTCTGCGCTCCTGTTTGATGCCTTGGTCCACCAGCCATGTCTCCATGACCAAATTACCGTCTATTCGTTTGTGTGTATCCGATTACCTCCCTCAGTTTGAGTGACTCTCGGGCAGCATCAACAGCTTCTTCCACTCTCCACTTCCTTCCCGTTTTCAATGTGGGCTGAATGGACTTAACGACGTCATCAGCTGACTCGCGTAGCATCATTGCAAGCCTTGCCTTTCCAACTTTGTACTCTTCAACAATTGACTTGAAGGGAAGCAGAAGTTTTGACATTTTGCAGTACAGTGTTATATCTGACAGACCTGGTGGTACCCCTAGCCATTTTCTATTGAACTTGTTGACCTTCTGCTCTATAGCTTCCATTGTACTTGTGCTTATTTCATATATAAGCAGGGGCCACAGCAACTTCGGTATCAACATGAACTGGAGACACCACAGTTTGAACTTTCCCAGGAGTCTGCTTTGGTCTATGATCTGTTTTCGGGCATGCTGCTTCTGTTTCCTGATTTCTTCTATTTTATTTGTCTTCTATGTTTTCGTGGTGGGTTACATTCCCTTGCCTCCCTCACTCCGAACACTTTGCGACAGTGCAGATATATTATGTCGCCGAAGATTTCCAGTTTCTTCTCCAAAGTTATCAGCTTCAGGTTGTTATCCAACTCTTTTGCCAAGGCTTCGTCCAGCTGTCCCCAAAGCCCTTTTGTACTGGCAGCTGGAAACTTGATTGCATCTCTCTTACCGTCCAAGAAGTGTGTGAGATCATCATCTGGCTGATCAACTTGAATGTACTCAGCACTGTGGATTGACTCCTGGCTACGTCCTTCTAACGTCTTATCCGTCGAGACAGAGCGCTGTTGATCTCCCCCTGATGACCTCCCACATCCCTTTTTATTTCTTTGGATTTTAATTCCTCTCTGAGTAGAGAATTCCCTATGTTATTTACTTGGTAAAGTCTGAGAAAAGGAAGAGATACCAGCAGAATGGAAGGAATGATATCTGCTTAAGTTGCCTAATAAGGGAAATTTACAAGAGTGCACAAATTATAGAGGAAAAATTTTACTATCAGTGTCAGGAAAAGTATTAAACAGGATTATCCTTGAGAAAGTAAAAGAGTCCATAAACAAGAAATTGAGAGATGAACAAGCAGGTTTTCAACAAAACAGATCCTGTACAGACCAGATAGCCACTTTGAGAATAATAGTTGAACAAAGTCTGGAATGGAATTCACCACTATACACCTGAAAAGGCATTTGACAGTGTAGACAGAGAATCACTTTGGAAATTGATGAGGCATTATGGAGTTCCCCTGAAGATCACTTATTTAATAAAGAAAACATATGAAGACATGACATGCAGAGTTCTTCATGAAGGACAGCTTACAGAACCGTTTGGGATAAGAACAGGAGTGCGACAGGGATGCTTCTTGTCTCCAGTTTAGTTCTTTTCTTGCTAGCAATAGACTGGGTTATGAGAACACCGACAACACACAACATAAATGGAATCCAGTGGACTCTGACTAAGCAGTTGGATGATCTGGATTTTGCTGATGACTTGGCTCTTCTGTCCCGTAACCGTAATCAGATGCAGGACAAATTGAAATCACTCGATGAGAGGTCACAGCAATTGGGTCTGAAAATACACAAGGAAAAGACAAAAATAATGAGAATAAATGCAGTAAATGATAACAGGGTTGAACTTGAAGAAACACCAATACAAGATGTAGAATCGTACACATATCTTGGCAGCAATATAGACAAAGTTGGAGGGACAGACAGTGATATCAAAATAAGAATACGAAAAGCAAGAGGCGCTTTTATTGCATTGGGAAATATATGGAGATCAAGAGAAATCGGATCCAACACGAAAATATGAATCTTCAACTCAAATGTGAAGTCAGTCCTATTGTATGGCTCTGAGACATTGAGAACAACAAAGACAACAACCAAAAAGCTACAGACTTTCATAAATGGGTGCTTGCGTAGAACAGAGGGATTAAAATGGTATGACAAAGTTACCAATGTGGAACTGATGACAAGAACCAGACAAGTGCCAGTGGAACAAGAGATGAGAAGAAGACAATGGCGATGGATAGGACACACACTGAGGAAACCTGTTGAGAGCATTACAAGGCACTCCTTTTTCTGCAACCCCCAGGGCAAGAGAGGCAGAGGTAGACTAAGAAGCACATGGAGAAGAGAACTGGAAACAGAGGTGAAAATGATGAGGAAAACGTGGAAAGGACTTGAGATGATGGCACGTGACAGGAGGACTTGGCATGTGTTTGTTGAAGGCCTATGCTCCTTTGGGAGTAGAGAGTTATAAATGAAAATGGACATAAATAAGTCAATCCTCATATGGCTTAACACAGTTTACTTAGTATCGTGTTGATATTGTAGCCGTGAGTCGTATTGCAAGATTCGGACCACTGCCCTTTCAGTAGATAGTGTGTTGTAAAGTAAACACTAGAAACTTCCTTCACTCAGACTGACTCTACTTTTTCTTCATACCCACTGTTTATCAATCGATACCACTCAAAAACAGCAGTGAAAATATCAATGGTAGAACTTTATTAACATACGTTGATAACTGAGTAAAAATGGTATGCCCAACCTTTCTCTTCAAGGTTGGCAGTCTTGCAAAATACAATCTTCAGTTTCAAACAATCTCAGTATCCATTTTTCACATACATTTGCTTGTCTTCTTACTATTACTTGTCCCAGCTATAGAACCTGTCATATATTTATTCAGACAGAACTTCCTGTCGTTCTTCTGTTTATGTTTCTTTTCCCATGTTTCTTGTTATATCTTTATACGAGAAACTGGCCTTAACCGCCAGGGCTGTCACTTTTACCAAGATTTCATCTGTTTACTGTCCTCTGCTCAGACCTGGTCTGCTGAGCCACATACGCAGTAAATAATCAAAATGTCAAAACGTACCTGTTTTGTTCCTTCATTTGAAATACACTTTTTCTTACACACACACTTTGGTGCTCCGAATATATCTTATACAACAATATAAAATCTTACGCTGCACGTTCAATATCTAACTACACACTTGAGAGAAACACCTTTCCCTGCCTACACTTAGCGCGTCTCAAACCAGACTCCGTCAAAACCCCGTTTCAACATTCTTCGTTCACGCCTAACATGTGTTTACGCATCTCGACTTTCTCGTGCAATACTTTTTTTTTTCACTCACTCAAACCTGTAATGGACTTAATTCTAAGTTACTTCCCTTAAGACAAAGCCTAATCTTACACATCTTATCTCCCTTCATTAACGACAAATAATCTGCAACCAAACCCATCAATATCTCTCCAACCATTTTTTCTACCTTCTTTCTCTCTATCAAAACCAAACCACCGTTCACACATCTCCCCCCCCTTAAAAAAAAATTTCTCTCACAGAGAAAATTTCCCGAAAAATCTCCACTCACTCTCTTCCTTCCCTGTTCTACTACCAATTCCATCCCTCTCTTCCTCAACCTCTGTCCCAATGAGACCCACCATTCTCCACTTCTAATCAACCTCACTCATCTTCCTGTCTACAATTTCCATTTCAAAGTATACATTTTCCATCATGGAATTGTTTTCATATTATACATTTTATTGAATACAACTCTTTTCGTGTTACAACTTGTACATAATGGAACTCATTTCATAGTACACCTTGTCGTTTGCTCCTTTACGACTCTTACTAGACCTTTCTAACTTCATTAGCCATTTACCATCCCTTTTATCTCTACTCCCAAGTTTATTATCCCGCCTACGCGAATTATCTTGAATTTCTGCCTATCTCATTAATCGTTCTACTTAGTTGCATATCTTTCCTACGTTATCTACATTTCATTTCCATCTTCCCTTGTGGTTAAAAGAAACCCGTAACCATATAAAATGTGTACTGTTTCCTCAACATAATTATTCTCTCCTCTATTCTCATTTCCTTAGTTTTTCTATCTCTCATTATTCTTCCTTGTTATCTCCCTATAACCTCCATCTCTTATAACTTGGAGAAGCCTCGCTTCCCACAAAGTCTTCACCAGACTCTGGCAACTGCCGAAAAACAAATCTGCATCTTCCTCAACTCCGTTGTCAGCTCCCTCTAGATTATCACTTCTAATTACACTGGCTAACAAAAAAAAATTTTTTTTTTCTTTCTCTAACATTTCTATGTTTTTATGGTCAATTTTAATGCGCTGTTTTTAAATCTGCAAACCGTTTTTCTCTATCAGGTCGGGATCTCTAGAAATACGCAATTGAAGTTTTTTAACAACGCATACAGTATTACAACATCATTTGTACAAGAAGTATAACAGTTATGTAGGCTTGAATTTCTTTGCAGTCGACTTTCGTCGGTGAATGGCATGTGGTACATCGCGATGAAGCATCCAACAATAATCGGCAAGCATGGTCACACTCCACCGTCCTTGATAACGTGACTCCATTACGGCGATATCTTGATGGAATCGTTCTCCATGTTCATCACTGACTTCGCCAAGGTTGTCAGGGGAAAAGTCAAGATGCGAATCGAGCAAATGGATTTTGAGGGACATGTTACAGCCCATAATTCTGTATGCATCTATGCACTGCTTAACAATATGCACATAGTCGACAGATTTGTGATTTCCCAGAAATTTATCGACGATCGATTTGAATGCCATCCATGCGCGAAGTTCACTACCATGTAACAAGTTCTCGAATTGTTTGTCTGCAATAACTTTCCTAATCTGAGGTCCTACAAAGATACCTTCCTTTATCTTTGCATCGCTAATTTGCGGAAACTTTTCTCGAAGATAAGTGAAAGCTTTGCTCGTTTTATCTAACGCTTTTACGAAATTCTTCATGAGCCCCAACTTTATATGTAACGGTGGTAAAAAGATGTTGTCTTTGTTAACTAATGGCTCGTATATTACATTTTTATGCCCGAGCTGCATACGATCCCTGATAGGCCACACCTTTCTTGCATAATGTTCCTGTCTGTTGCGGCTGTCCCATTCACATAGGAAGCAACAAAATTTAGTATACCCAGTCTGCATGCCCGTGAGAATTGTAATAAATTTCCATTATGCAATAACACGGCTTTTAGACTAGTCTTGGAAGAGTCGATGAAAAGTCGCCATTCGTTGACTATGTGCTCATGACCGAGGTGCACCATTAGACCTTTTACATCTTTTCAATAGCAAATGTCATCATCCATCTCAAAGTATTGAACACGTTCTCTGTGTCTATGACGAAATTTAGATATCAGAGTATTGGGCGCTAAAAGATTCCATTCTTTGAGTCGCGAACCGAGTAATTCCGCTTGTCCTTTGGTGAGAGCGAGATCACGTGTTAGATTTGAAAGTTCTGAATGGTTAATTAAGTGAACACCATCATTCACCGGTATATAATCCTAGTCAGAATTAGTTTCTAAAGCAGGTAAACTATCACTTTCTGATGGTTCATTCACGTCCAACGGATATTGTTCTGGTGGAACTGGGATCGGACACGTGATTGGATCATGAGCCACTGGTTTCGAAACCGATTCAATATTTGGATAAACCACAGACTTTCTAGTTTTAAAAGTGAAACCATAGATATTTGTCAAGCAGAAGTAACAATCAGTAGCGTGATTTGTCGGTTCACGCCATATTACTGGCACTCCAAAAGGCATCGACTTATGCTTCGGCGATTTTCGTAACCAACCTGCCAATGTATTTGCACAAGTCGAACAAACTGCATTTGGCTTCCAAGATTTATTTGCATCATCAACTTTCGAATCGAAATAAAGTTCATATGCTTTCTTTAGCAATGGTGTAAAGTTTTTCTGGTGAACACGATCGGTAAAATATCCGCACACGTAACAGAACAGATCAGCCGAATTTCTACAACTTCTAGAAGCCATATTTCACTCAGAATTATTTTAAAATACAATAACTATTTGAAATATAACCTAACATATGTCATGCATCTTTTAGCAGTATAAAAAGTAGAATTATTTTGCATTTTATTAATTTTTAAAAAGTTATATAGTAAAAATGAAATGGAGCAAATAACAGTTTCCCAAAAATATATTTATTCACAAATATCTTAAGACCCTGACGTGATAGAGATAAACGGATTTCAAATTTGAAATCAGCGCAAGAAACTGACCTAAGAACACTTATTCTTATATAAGAAAGAAAAATGTTGTTTGTCAGTGTTATCCAATTTTCTCTATATCTTCGCCATTTCCCTATGGCCCTCATCTACCGCCATATTCTCTATAGTTTCTCCAATACTCCTTTAGTTGTCTCGTAATTCCCTTTCGTCTCCTCTCTGTGACTTCTCCATTCCTCCCATCTACGTCTCTTTCCCTTAATCTATGGCTTCCCTGCCTCTTTCCTCTTCTCTTCCACCACTGCAGTAATCCATCGTTCGGACCTACTGAGTTCACTTTTATGTTTAGTGTAGAACGATTGCATCTAGCTTCCAAACAACTAGACTCTCGCTGCAATTTCTACTTCTCTCCTCTCCCTCATAACCGCTACTCTCGTTCCCTCTCTGGAACTGTGCTGTCCAATTTCTCAACCACAACTCCGTCCATCTCCCAACATCTCTTACCATCACTGCCGTCCTCCTCTACGTCTTCAACATCTCAGTCTCCATATTACTCCATAATACTTCATATCTCTCCATCTTTCTGCCGTCCTGCTCCACGGCTTCCCAAAATCTCATTTTCCCTTATTTCTCCATATTTCTCCCAGAAAACCCCATACAACCGCCGTCCTCCTCAACGGTTTCTCAAAATCTCGAAATCTCTATTATTCCTTCCGTCTTCCTCTACGACTGCTCAAAATATATAACTCCATATTTCTCCCATTTCACCATAATACTCCATGTTTCTGCCATTCTTTTGCATGGTCTCCTCAAAATCTCCACCCCCATATTACTCCGTACCTCCATACCTCATATTGCTCCATAACTGCCGTCCTCCTCCACGGCCTCACCAAAATCTCAGTCTGCACTATTCCTGCCGTCGTCACCACGGCGTTTCACATAATTTCCGCCATACTACCATGGCCTCTAATCTACTTCTTACATCTCCTTCCCTCGTCTCCTCTACTGCAGTACCCTATTGGTCAGGTGTACCCAGTTTACTTCTTAAGTGCGGTATGGACCAATCATACTTGTCTTTTTAAGACTAGCAACCGCCGCCATCTTGTTCCATATAACATATGCTATGTCTCCTCCCATAGCCTCCTCCTATGCTAACTTATTCATCAATTTTAGCATCTCCATCATCCTAGCCTCTCTGGCTCTAAGCGCTTCTAACTCTATCTGTTTATCCAAATCTTGAGTCTCCTCTTCTCGTCTAACCTCGTCAACACTTTGCTTCCTCTCCACCTCTGTATCTCGTGTATCTCTCGAGTTTCTCTCGACCTCCTTACTTCTTACTCCGTCAACCGTTTGCCTCGGTTTCCCTCTATCTTCCATTTCTTCCCTTCTCGTACTCCCTGTACTCTTTAATTTGTCGCTACCTCGACTTGTACTCCTAGTATCTCTCATACTACTACTCCTATTTCTATCTCCCTTTCTAGCCTCTCGGCTCTTGGATCGGTACTCCCTTCGATCCGTATTTCCTCTCTCTTCCTCCTTTCTAGCCTCCCGGCTCTTAGATCGGTAATTCCCTCGATCTGTATGTGTTCTATTTCTCTGTATATCTAATCCCTCTGGACTCTTGGATAGGTATTCCCGTCGACCCGTATCTCTTCTATCTTCTCTTCTATTTCTCAGCCTATCTCGGCTATTGGATCGGAAATCCCTTCGATCCGTATCCCTTCTTATTTCTCTACTATTATCTCTCCTATTCTCCTCGCTCTCTCTAGTCCTGAATCGGTATTCTCCTCGACTCGTATCTCTCCTATTACTAGCCTCTCTGCTCTTGGATCGGTATTCTCTTCGACCCGTATCCCTTCTATTACTTTCATGTTTCTTAACTTCTTCTACTTTCTGCTTCGCCTTCTCTATGGCTTTCTTTATATCATCACCTGCCCCAGGTGCTGTGACATCTTCCTTTTTCTCTGATGTGTGTCTATTCATATCCTGTTTGCTTTCTAACTCTTCCAACTTCCTCTCTAAATCTGCACACAGTGCAGTTAACTGTTCTATTTTTGTTCTATCTTTATTTCCTTCTTGCTCTTTGTTTTTCTTCGACCTTCCCTGGTCGACACTGTCTATTTCCCATTGACCCGTTCCCTTGGTCTTTCTATCTAGTTCCTTTTGCACTTCTCTATGACTATATTTCTCCTTTTCCAATTCTTCAAATTTCCTGTCCATATATTGAACAATTGCCCGTATGTCCTTCATCTCCGCTACACTACTATTTCTTACTTTATTCTTCCTCTTTAGTCTAACCTCTTCTACATGTCTCAACTTTGCTAGACGCCTTCTGTAATCCTCTGAATCGTCTGATGATGACGACCGCCGTCTCTTCATCCCTCTTATATTTTCTTCCTCCATCTCTTCCTGCGTATCTGAATCTTTAGCTGATGTGTCCTCTATATTCTGAGTTTGACTTGCACCACTTTGTTGTTTAGTATCTATCTGTTGCTCCTTTTGTTTCAATAGCTGCTGCTCCTGTGCTCTGTTTCTTTGTTCTGCAGCTCTCGTATGTTTGTACGGTGCATCTATTTCTGTTTCAACATTATTCCATTGTTTCATTATTCCTGTCGTATCTTCTAGAATCTCATTGTACTGTTTACTCTCTGTATCCTGCCATACTTGTATCCTGTCTTCCTCTGGCCTATATGTGCCCATCTCCTCTTGCTCGCTGTGTAAGATTTCTGGCCTATATGTGCCCATCTCCTCTTGTTCGCTGTGTAAAATTTGGGGGTTTGGGGTTAACCGATCAGATGTTGTTTCCGGTTCTGCATGGACTTGTGTTCTTCCTGCCATTGTGCGACTCTGACTACCTGTTGATGTTTCTCCATAGTCATCTTCCCATCCTACTCTCCAGTTGTATCCTATCCTGTTAGACTCCTTCCAGTCACTATCCTTTTGTGTTGCTTCAATTCTACGTGTTCCTATCCGTTCATGTGTATTGTTATGTTGTTTATGTCCTTCCGTGTAGTGTGGTGTGTTATTGGGAATCCGTGTACATCTTTCTTGAACACTGCCTCTCATACTATACATACTATGGCTCCTTATATAGCCTCTTATATCCATCGGTCTATCTTCCTCTATTTCGTCTACGACAAGCTTGTAGATTTCTTCCTTTCTTTGTGATAAGTCTATATCAAACTTTTCTTCCAGAATTTTCTGCACCTCCTTTAGTACCACGATGTCTGGTTTAGTTCTTCCAAGGATGGCTTTTATTTCTTTCCTCAACTGCTCTATACTTGGTTGAGATATTTTGATCCTTTCCATCTTTTCTGTTACACCGTTAACTCTCTGTATTCCATTCTCTTTTGTGTGCTTTTTCTCTCCTAACACTGCATTGAGTCTGAATGGTGTGCATACATCTTCCTTGATTCCTACCTTGTCCTGCTTCCTTGTTTCCACTTTCTTCTGCTCTCTGTATATCTTGTTGTTAACTCTATGTTGTGGTACCACCACTGTTTGTGGTTTCCGATTTTGTCTCTGACGCGCGTTGTTATTGTTCATAGTTTCTTGTATTTGTGTGCTTTTCTTGGTATTCCATATTTCCTTCCTGACCTTCCATCAATTGTACCCTTCCTAATACAAATCCTCTTGGTATTCTAACTGTTTTTCTCGTGGTGTTTATAATCATCGTTGGAAATTGTTGTCTTTTTCCAATTTGTACTATTCCTTCTACCATTTCTAGTCCGGGTTCATCTAGTATATCTCCATCTTCCCAGTCGAGTGTTAAGACCGTTTGTCCTTGGTTGAAATATGGGGATCTTTTCAACTTGCCTTGAACAATACCGACTTCTTTCGGTCGCAGCGTAACTGTTGTTCTGTTTCGGATTATGGACGCTATATATACGTCGTCCTGTAACCTGATACATTCGCCATGTATCTTCAGTTGGTGAGTATCAAAATGTACTTGAGCCTTATGTTTTAGCAGAAAATCACGTCCTAGTATGATATTTCTCGTCATCCCCTTCACAATGGTGAACGTGTGTTCCACGATCATATTGCCAATTCTCATTTGTATCATAGCTGTTCCCATCACTTTCAGGTTTTCTCCTGACACCGAAGTAAGTGTATTTTGTGACTTTCTGTATTGAGCTACGCCTCGTATCTGTTTATAAAGTCCAAATCTGATAAGGCTTACAGTAGCCCCTGAGTCTACCAATGCTCTATATCTCCTTCCGTGTATTTCGACAATACATGAGCAAGGGTCTGGTTTATGAGCTAGCTCGATTGCTGTAGCTACTTGTCTTCTTTTAGGGATACGTTGTTTTCTTTCTTGTTTTTCAACCATTTTCTACATAAAGTAGGATTCCCTGCATATGGTGTTATACTGTTCCGGATATTCTGGAACTTACTTTCATTTCTAATGGCAGTCATAGCCTTGGCTACCTGCTCAAGAGCAGCCACATTGGGATCTAAACCCGCCGTAAATTGTTGTTGTTGCATCTTGTCTTGACCTGTAAGTGTTAGTGTTAATAGAAACACCTGTAAAAAAATTAATATAAATCTCTTGGTTGACCTGTAAGAGAATTATTAACCAATATCTGTGTACAATATTTATAATTCTTATGAGTTACAAAACAATTATCAATCTAATTCTCATAATTTAACTGACTACACTAATAATTAACTTAATTTGTTTCTAAATGTTTATGTGTTACATAATCTGTTTTCCTTGATTGGGATACACACTTGCTCCTCCAGTATTTCAGAATTAATCAACACAATTTTTGTCTTATACGGCTGTATACTATTATTTTTGCGCGTTGGGCCTGTTGATCATTCAGATTGTTATCTCATGCATGTACCTGTATTCTGACGGTTGTCGGATGATGTAGACTGTTTTGTTCTTTATATTCTTCTTGTGCACTTGTCCTTCGTGATGTCTTGACTTCTGTGTTGTCTTGCTTTATTTCTTCAGCTCGCATGATTCCTTCGATTTGTATCTTCTTAATGAACTTGACCTTCGTGATGCTTTGGATAGACTTCGTTGTTTTTGATGTCGCTTCACTTTACTTGACTTCTGTTTTGTCTTGATTTGTTTTTTTTTTTCGCTCGCAGGATTCTTTCTTTCTGTGTAATCTCTTCTTAATGAACTTGACCTTCGTTCTGTCTGCAGTCTTTTAAATCTCTATCTTGTATAGGGTTAGGTGCACCAAAATAGTCTGTGACCGTTGTAGTGCTAGATACGAAAATATTTGACGCAACCGTACCTAATATGTGATGCCGAAACTGACATCTGAGTGGAGTCTGTCTTGCTTTATAAAAGTTTCTTGAACTATCAATGAGTTATAAAAGTTTCTTGAGCTATTCTAGTGTAGGGCTGGTTACTCGCACCATTAGTTACCCTGTCATCTGTTGTCTTTGCTACTGCCTACTGTAGGGCTGGTCACGGGCACCATGAAAGTCTGTAGCCGTGAGTCGTATTGCAAGATTCGGACCACTGCCCTTTCAGTAGATAGTGTGTTGTAAAGTAAACACTAGAAACTTCCTTCACTCAGACTGACTCTACTTTTTCTTCATACCCACTGTTTATCAATCGATACCACTCAAAAACAGCAGTGAAAATATCAATGGTAGAACTTTATTAACATACGTTGATAACTGAGTAAAAATGGTATGCCCAACCTTTCTCTTCAAGGTTGGCAGTCTTGCAAAATACAATCTTCAGTTTCAAACAATCTCAGTATCCATTTTTCACATACATTTGCTTGTCTTCTTACTATTACTTGTCTCAGCTATAGAACATGTCATATATTTATTCAGACAGAACTTCCTGTCGTTCTTCTGTTTATGTTTCTTTTCCCATGTTTCTTGTTATATCTCTATACGAGAAACTGGCCTTAACCGCCAGGGCTGTCACTTTTACCAAGATTTCATCTGTTTACTGTCCTCTGCTCAGACCTGGTCTGCTGAGCCACATACGCAGTAAATAATCAAAATGTCAAAACGTACTTGTTTTGTTTCTTCATTTGAAATACACTTTTTCTTACACACACACTTTGGTGCTCCGAATATATCTTATACAACAATATAAAATCTTACGCTGCACGTTCAATATCTAACTACACACTTGAGAGAAACACCTTTCCCTGCCTACACTTAGCGCGTCTCAAACCAGACTCCGTCAAAACCCCGTTTCAACATTCTTCGTTCACGCCTAACATGTGTTTACGCATCTCGACTTTCTCGTGCAATACTTTTTTTTTCACTCACTCAAACCTGTAATGGACTTAATTCTAAGTTACTTCCCTTAAGACAAAGCCTAATCTTACACATCTTATCTCCCTTCATTAACGACAAATAATCTGCAACCAAACCCATCCATATCTCTCCAACCATTTTTTCTACCTTCTTTCTCTCTATCAAAACCAAACCACCGTTCACAATATCACTAGCCAACAAAATTTTTTTTTATTTTCTTTCTCTAACATTTCTATGTTTTTCTGGTCAATTTTAATGCGCTGTTTTAAAATCTGCAAACCGTTTTTCTCTATCAGGTCGGGATCTCTAGAAATACGCAATTGAAGTTTTTTAACAACGCATACAGTATTACAACATCATTCGTACAAGAAGTATAACAGTTATGTAAGCTTGCTTTTCTTTGCAGTCGACTTTCGTCGGTGAATGGCATGTGGTACATCGCGATGAAGCATCCAACAATAATCGGCAAGCATGGTCACACTCCACCGTCCTTGATAACGTGACTCCATTACGGCGATATCTTGATGGAATCGTTCTCCGTGTTCATTGCTGACTTCGCCAAGGTTGTCAGGGAAAAAGTCAAGATGCGATTCGAGCAAATGGATTTTGAGGGACATGTTACAGCCCATAATTCTGTATGCATCTATGCACTGCTTAACAATATGCACATAGTCGACAGATTTGTGATTTCCCAGAAAGTTATCGACGATCGATTTGAATGCCATCCATGCGCGAAGTTCACTACCATGTAAAAAGTTCTCGAATTTTTTGTCTGCAATAACTTTCCTAATCTGAGGTCCTACAAAGATACCTTCCTTTATCTTTGCATCGCTAACTTGCTGAAACTTTTCTCGAAGATAAATGAAAGCTTTGCTCGTTTTATCTAATGCTTTTATGAAATTCTTCATGAGCCCCAACTTTGTATGTAACGGTGGTAAAATGATGCTGTCTTTGTTAACTAATGGCTCGTGTATTACATTTGTATGCCCGAGCTGCATACGATCCCTGATAGGCCACACCTTTCTTGCATAATGTTCCTTTCTGTTGCGGCTGTCCCATTCACATAGGAAGCAACAAAATTTATTATACCCAGTCTGCATGCCAGTGAGAATTGCAATGACCTTCAGGTATCCACAAATCCGCCATTGGTAGTCATTGTACTTTATTTTTGCCAAAAGTATAGCCATATTGTCATAAGTTTCTTTCATATGAACAGAGTAGGAAACTGGAATTGATGAAAATAAATTTCCGTTATGCAATAACACGGCTTTTAGACTAGTCTTGGAAGAGTCGATGAAAAGTCGCCATTCGTTGACTATGTGCTCATGACCGAGGTGCACCATTAGACCGTTTACATTTTTGCAATAGCAAATGTCATCATTCATCTCAAAGTATTGAACAAATTCTCAGTGTCTATGACGAAATTTAGATTTCGGAGTATTGGACGCTAAAAGATTCCATTCTTTGAGTCGCGAACCAAGTAATTCCGCTTGTCCTTTGGTAAGAGCGAGATCACGTATTAGATCTGAAAGTTCTGAATGGTTAATTAAGTGAACACCATCATTCACCGGTATAGAATCCGAGTCAGAATTAGTTTCTAAAGCATGTAAACTATCACTTTCTGATGGTTCATTCACGTCCAACGGATACTGTTTTGGTGGAACTGGGATCGGACACGTGATTGGATCATAAGGCACTGGTTTCGAAACCGATTCAATATTTGGATAAACCACAGACTTTCTAGTTTTAAAAGTGAAACCATGGATATTTGTCAAGCAGAAGTAACAATCAGTAGCGTGATTTGTCGGTTCACGCCATATTACTGCCATTCCAAAAGGCATCGACTTATGCTTCGGCGATTTTCGTAACCAACCTGCCAATGTATTTGCACAAGTCGAACAAACTGCATTTGGCTTCCAAGATTTATTTGCATCATCAACTTTCGAATCGAAATAAAGTTCATATGCTTTCTTTGGTAATGGTGTAAAGTTTTTCTGGTGAACACGGTCGGTAAAATATCCACACACGTAACAGAACAGATCAGCCGAATTTCTACAACTTCTAGAAGCCATATTTCGCTCAGAAGTATTTCAAAATACAGTAACTATTTGAAAAATAGCGTAACATATGTCATGCATCTTTTAGCACTATAAAAAGTAGAATTATTTTGCATTTTATTAATTTTTAATAAGTTATATAGTAAAAATGAAACGGAGCAAATAACGGTTTCCCAAAAATATATTTATTCACAAATATCTTAAGAACCCGATGTGATAGAGATAAACGGATTTCAAATTTGAACTCAGCGCAAGAAACTGACCCAAGAACACTTATTCTTATATAAGAAAGAAAAATGTTGTTTGTCAGTGTATTTAGTACAAGTGTTCTTCAATTGGCATGCCGCCATAAATGCCTGTGATCAAAGTAATCTTATTAATCAGGAAATCATTCCTATATATGTTCTGTTTGGATGAACAGGGTTCTGTGCTACAACAAAGTTTTATCGTTCCTGCTTGAGCCTCAAAGGTCATCATAGTTTGAGAAGCGTTCATGAGTGATTTGCACTTTTGTACAAAAAAAATTCATTAAGGTTAATTATGGTAAAGGGAAAAAAATAATATTGGTAAACACTGCCGCGTACTGTGTAGAGATGAAGTACGTTCTACGTTGGATACTATGATGAGGGAGTATCATATCAGTTGGGCGCTATGAAGAGGGAACGCCTTCGCTAATTTAAAGTAGTTTAGCGATTTCTAAGAGTGCTATTTCTCGCTTCGAGAGTCTGCTATCTTAAGCTTGCGCAGGCGAAGAAATGGTAGATGTGTTACATATTGCTCGCATAGAGGATGTAATAGACTGTGGTGGAGGAATGGGTTGTAGAGTTACTTTTGACTTGTTCGTTTTCGTCTGGCGTCGCTTTCTCGTGACTTTATACCGGACATGCTCATTCGGTAGGTGGTGAATCATCTGATGATGATATATATATAGTCTTTTGGCTGTCGACCTGATGTCGATTTGGGGTTCGCCATCTATGCTGTCTAATTTTCTTGGTGCGCTTAAAGTATCGATATCTGACTCTGCTTGTCGTGGTGGTGCAAGTACTATATCGTTCTCTTTACAAGTAGTGTAATACACACATTCAGAGTCTGATTCTGCTTCACTGGTCGTGGGCTGTTCATATCTGTAGTACACTTTTTTCGGTATTGTTGGGGATGACTTTATGCTATTATTGGCATTTCGTTGGGCTATCTGGTAGTCTTGTCCTCTGGGTTCCATGGTATGTCTTCTGTCATCAAATGTCCGCTTCACATAATCACTGGGGTTGCGACGGGTGTCGCGCTGGGAGTATATTGGGTGGCTGATGAGGGGGGTAGGAAATGATGGTTGTGATCATGTGAATAACGTTGCGAGCACCGATGTACTGTTTCTGTGTAGTGCGGGTTGACTCTCATGTTATTTCTATGATAAGTTCCTGCTTCTTTGTTTCTTCTTAACACTGCATTTCTATCTCTTTCCTTCGTTTTTGGTAGCTGTGTCCCTGTTGTGTGTTGAAAATGTAGCTCTATTCTCTGTTTGTGTCGCTGTATCTACTTTCAGCAGTACGATGTTTATAGTTCATAGATTTCGAAGTGGTCATCTGACATTCTCACTTTGCCTACTGTTGGTTCTCTTCCCAAACCATATTGGACATACGTGTATCTCCTGTCCGTTGTCTAATGTGATTCTACAGTGTTTTTCACTTATTGTCGTCACATTGTTTATCTGCCATGTTGTTCCTTTTCTTATTTCGCCTATGAAGTTTCTGACGGCTATACGTCTTGTTCTGTTGTTGAGGCTATTCCAGTGCTTGGGGACACTATTTATCTTGTTGCTGTTGGGTCTTGATCTACATGCCCTGGCAATATGATTTGGCTTACCACAATTGTAACAATGTATCTGGGATACCTTATGAATCTGTTGTGGTCTGGGTGGTGGTGTATAATCAATATTTCTATACTCGTACTGTTGGTGGTCCTGTCTGTGGTGGTAGTGGTTTTTATGACTGTTATTCCTACTCCACTGTTGGCGAGAATGGCCAATTTCCATGGGTTCGTTTTCAGGATGTGGTTCGAACCTAGGCTCTCTACCAAAAAGGGTGATCACTGAGCGAATTTGGGTATATTTTGCATATTTATCTAGATTACTGAGCGTGTCAGTAATGCGCTGTAATGTTGTCATAGTGTGGTCCGAATCCGAAGCTAAGGGAATTATTGCAGGGTTAATCAATGGTTGTTGATGTTGCATTTGTGCTATCTGTTGGGCCTGATGCTGGGCCAACATTTGTTGTTGTTGTAGTACTTGGTCATGATTAGGATCCATTTTTATATTTCAACAAGTTTCGTTGAGGTCGTTCTTCTGTTATGAGTACTCTTCTTATATATCTATCCTATCTATGGTCGTCTTTTTTGTGGGTGCACCTCGAGAGTTGGTTACGGCGCCATGAAGAGGATATGTGACCGCGCTATATTATATCTTCTTTCTTTTCTATGTAGTATATCTTATATGTCCAACAAGTTATTAAGTCCAACAAGTTATATTGTATCCAACAAATTAAGTAGGTACTATCTTGCCGCTAGAGATGTAGATTCTTGTGGAAATGTGCCAGGTTCGTTCTTCTCTCGTTAGTTGTTGTTAAGGTGCTATAGTGGTGTACTTCTAACAGTGTCGCAACTTTGCATTCAGTTCGACACATCTGCATAACTCGGCTGAGTCATATAACAATGTTTATTTACAGGATACATAAATAAACAAGTACAGTTGAAAATCAAATCAATATTCTTTGTTGAGAAGGGAGTTTACTGTAGTGTTCGTATTTTCCTTTCTCTCTCCGTAATTGTATGAGTTACCCAAAAATCTCGTGGAACGAACGAACTTTATTTTCAACGGGTTAAGAATTGGGCACGCAGGCCCGTCTGACATTCTGCCCTTCCTCTCTCTCTCATCATGTATACTATATCCTTTCATCCTCACATTTACTTTAAGCATAATTAAGGCATTTATCATTATAAAAGTATTATTACATTTGCAATAATCATCATAATTAAAGTATGTTTAAATAATAATAATAATAATAATAATAATAATAATGAATTTAAAAATAAAATAAATAAAAATAAACATTAAAAAAAAAAAAACAAGACATCAAAATCGAATTCTTCGTACAGTAAATTAGTGATTTGAGACATATTCAGAGGTATGTTATAAGAACTCGTGAAATATTCAAACTGTGTGCAACTGAATGGCTCAGGGACTTTTTTTTAGGTTCATCAAGATGAGGTGGGGTAAACAGTTACTTTCCTGGCTGTCTTTGCGTCCCAAACTCAAGATCAGAATCAGACTAGGTAGATAGTTAGATAGACATATACGAAAGCAATTAATTTGCGAAGGGTTGAAAATCGGGCACAGTCCCCTCTTGCATTCTTCCTTCCTCTTGCTCATCTTTTATTACTGTTACTCAGACATTCTCCAGCGTACTGAAAGTATTAATGTAAGGGCAGTGCAACATTACAAGGAAGTATAACAGCATACATTAACAGTACCTGATCATAAAATTAAGAATATACGTTATTAAGAATATAATATTAAGAATAAGTATATTGTAATGAAAACTAGATATCAGGGCCTCCATTGTCATGAAATATTCTAATCCACATATATAAATTATTAGGTAATATGAAGCCTAACAAATAAAATTAATAAAGAGAAGAGCAATGGTAAAATAACAGTGCTGTCACAAAGAATGTACTCGAAATCCCCCTTGTTTTCTGCTTCGTCTGCAAATTGTAACGCTTTCACGTTGATATAAAAGCTTACTGTATTATTACCCGCCTTCTTCAATGAAACGTGTGCTGCATTTCTAAGAAAAACATTGAGACGTACTGCGTAATGACCTAAATTAATCCTAACATTAATTATATTACGTTACCAAAACGAACGAACAGATGGACAAAAGGATAGCGAGAAGGGAGAGGCCGAAAGCCGAACATTAAACACGCGTCGCGCGATACACAATTACTACTATCACGCGTGTTAGGCTACAAGCACTAACTTTTTTTTTCAGACGGACAGTGATAAAATACACTACCCTTCCCCAGAGTTAGGTTTTAAAATCATAAAAAAAAACGCTTATTAGGAAAGATAACAATAGATGGGTTTACGGTTGAAAACATAACAGTACCCAGACAGCATATCTTCGAAACAGGAGGTAGAAAATACATATTTTGAACGCAGCCACGTAGCTCTTTTAAAGTGGGAAAATTGGGTTCCTTAGGGCTTGCTGACAAATAATATGTAAAACGTTACGCCAATAGTCCAGGAATTAATAAATTATACCCAAAATAAAATAGTGAGGCTGCCTGACAGCATGAAATCATTTCTGCTCATAAAATTTTTTTATAACGTGTTTGAAAAAAACCTTACGTTACATAAATAGCCTACCATGTAAACTCCAAATTGATTGGAGCGCAACAAATGAAAGCCTAACCACGATTGGTCGAACTATAAATACTATCTTTCGTTGTTAGGGGAAACGGGAAAAGGTAACATTTTTTCAAACACTTGTCGAAACGTGGCTCATTGGCCAGTCTCGCTGATATACACACTTGGGAGCGTTAGTTCGAGACCACTTGTTTAAATGATCTTGATAAAGCAACAGTGCGTTGAAGCCAGCTCATAATTGTGTTAAATAAAAGCCTGGAAGATAGGCAGATGGAAGTTTGTGCCAGAATTCATTGCTAATCAACG
Organism: Oreohelix idahoensis; assembly: GCA_024509875.1. NCBI lineage: Eukaryota > Metazoa > Mollusca > Gastropoda > Stylommatophora > Oreohelicidae > Oreohelix > Oreohelix idahoensis. The sequence goes on from JAMPIV010010945.1 coordinate 320,388, forward strand.
TATCTGTGTTTATTCGTATGAATTGTGGTAAGCTTGAACCATTCAATATCTTTTAATGAAAATTGAATGTGAATTGTTGATTTATGCCTGTATATATATGTGTAGTTCAGTGGCAAATGTGAGGTAAAGCCTGTAATGCTCCAGCCTGAACAGAGGGTGTCGGAGGGTAGTAAAACGGCATGGAATGGCCAAATAGTACACTGACACCTGGATGATTGATTAGACAGAAATAATGCTGGAAGTGCAGAGGCGTAGTGACCATTAAGGATGGTAATGCTGGTATAAAGTATTTCAGATGAAGCTGACTGTTGGCCTAACGCTCTGAACGCAATGTTTGTGATGTATTGTGATCAGTGTAAAAAGAAAATATAAATTAGTTATGAAGTAGAAGGTACATCCTCTTGATTTCAGGGACAGTGGTCTTGATGGTACTGAGCAGCACCTGGTCAGAGCTTTGCTGAATCCAGTGTCGGACAGCATACTCCTTGGTCCTTTTAGCTATCAGTGAGGTGTCTCCAGAGTCCAGAGGAGAATTCGAGCAGAGGAGTCCTTTCCTGCCGCCATCACGCCAGATAAGCTAACTTGGCCAGCTGAGCTCAACATTATGTCCCCTCATCTTGAACTGACTTTTTAAAATTAACATTAAGAGGGGAATTTACTTGTCTTAAAATCAGGAACTGTGAACATCTCCAATACTGGTCCCTAAAGACAAACTATTGAAGTCATGATGACAAATACCAACAGAGCTTGAACAAAACAAAACCAGTATTACCTCATTTTACTACTACACAACTGACACACATAGAACATTTGTAATAATATATGTCACTACAATATTCATATTAAATACATTCTGTACATAACTTGTAATTTAAATTGATTGTGATTCCTGGTTCCCTTGTAGTTGAATCAGGACACATATTCATTCATGCCAGTAATGAATACATATTGTTATTCGAAAGTTTATCAGTGACTCTTTTAAGATATCTTTGTAGAGTGTTATATGTATGTGAGTGTCACAGTGTTGTCAAGAGTAGTGGATTAAATTAAATTGTTTATCTGTCTGTTGTTGTGACTTACACTTCACCATACTCATACCCTAGACACATAACGTAGCATCACACTATTCCAGAATAATTCTGACTGAGATATATAGATATGTGGTAGCAAGTAAGGTTATCTATAATACACTACTCTTAATAGATATAGATACCTTCACAGCTGATCTCAGTCAGTACACTAAGTTCCCTATAAGTATTTATAACATCCCACTTCACCACATCCATACAGTATAGTATATTAGATAAAAGTACAACACAACCAGTAAGGGTGGCATATAATCAGCACTCATAGAGTATTTGAGCAGTATACGATTGTACGAGTAAGGACTGTGCGTGTTTTTCAGGTCATTGGGAAGATTGTTCCAAAGATGAGCAGCTGAGTAAGCGAAACTAGTCTTAAATAGGTCTAGCCTGGGCTTGGGTACTTGTAATTTGTTTAAGCGCTGACTACGTCTTTCATTATATTTTAAAAGCGGCCAAAGATACTTTAGAGCATTCTGTGACAGGATTTTGGGAATAAATTTCCCTTTGTTAAATAGGAAGGGCTTCCTGAGGGGTAATATTTGAAGATAATTATATAAATCTATACAATGTGATTGGTGTTTATCAGCAACAAGGCGCATTGCGCGTTTTTGTAGCGAGTGGAGCCTTTTTGTGTTGGAGACAGAACAATCATCCCAGATTGTGGAACAATAGTCTAGGTGCGTTTGTATATGAGATATGTAGAACATTTTCCTTGCCTTCTCATCCAGAAAATGTTTAATTTTGGCTAATTGGTAAACTTGTTGTGCTGTTTGCTTTGTGAGTGCATGTACATGTGAGTTCCAACTTAGGTGTTGGTCAACAGTGATACCTACCTAGAGTTCTGTGTTCATTTACGTTTTCAATTAGTGATGTTCCAATGAAGAGCTGAAGTGTTGTTTTCTACAAGTTTTGTAGTTTTTGACTGGTTGATATTAACACATTAACTACTGCGAGCCGGTGGGACCGGCTTTTGAAATCCTATCATTTGGACTGCGAGCCGCTATGAGCGTCGATCTAATTTTAGTAATAAAAAGAAGGAAAAATGTACTGAAGCACTTTCTGATCTGGTTCGAGATTTTAAGTTGCCACCGGAAAACAAATTCCCTAAGCATGGTTGTTGTAGAACACTGGAAAATTGATATTATGTTCATATTTTTCATCGTTATGGGTTAGTTACCAAATCGTGTAAAACTGTTTACCTTGGCAACTAGTGATAGGACCACAAAAAATGCTTGTACATCTCGTCTAATGGCTGAATAGGCTAGAAACTTGTTTCAACAATTGACTGATAGATCTAGCGACGAGGACAAGAGTGAAAATGGTGTGCACATTGATTGAAATAGTGACTTTGATAGAGATGGGGCGCAAGCAGTTATAATTGTGAAAATATTGCAAGTCCTCGGCCATCGGAGGGCCGTTAAATAGCAACAACCTCTATTAGAGTTACAAATGTGCTTATTGTAATAGTACATTCATTTATCTTTAAAATGACGTGTAATTCGTAAAAATCTGTAAACAATTACGAAAACTACAGCTTACTTTGTGCAAACACCTACAGGATGAAAATGGGAAAAAAATTTAATTCGGCCGCAGTGTGTTTTTCAATTCGGTAGTTAATGTGTTAACATACATTTTGTTTTACTAGTATTTATTTGCATGCGATTCTCGTTGCTCCACTTAATAAGATTATGTGTATCGTTTTGTAAAGATTGTTCTAGTGTTGTGCAACTTTTATCACTAGTATAGACAGTACAGTCATCGGCAAACAGGTCACATGATGAGTGTTTGAAGTATAGAGGAAGATCATTAATGTATACGGTAAAGAGAAGAGGGCCGAGAATAGAGCCCTGAGGAACACTTGTATTGACAACGGTTGGGTTCGACAAGGAATTATTGTAAGAGACTATTTGTTGTCTGTCTGACAGGAACGATTTAATAAACGTTACCAGCTTAATATTTACTTTCATTGTTTCTAATTTTCTGATTAAAATAAAGGGATCTATCATATCAAATGCTTTTTTGAAGTCTACAAATATTGCTCCACGTATATTATCGTTATTGATGTTTAGGTGCCAATTGTCTATCATCTTTGTTAAGGCTGTGTGGCATGAATGCTTTGGTCTAAACCCCGACTGACTGTCGATTAGCAGGTCATTATTGACTAGGTGTTGTAGTGTTGTTCTGCGGATGTGCTTTTCCAGTGGTTTGGACAGCGACGATATAAGAGAGATGGGCCTATAGTTACTAAGATTACTACTATCCGATGAACCTGGTTTGAGAAGTGGATATACTTTAGCGCTTTTAAAAGCAGATGGAAAGTAACTCCTTGCGAACATTGATTATATATGTATGTCAGTGAATCACTAATGGCAGGTGCGGCAAAGCGCAGTATTCGATTATTGATTCCATCAAGTCCCGATGAGTTATTATCTTTAAGACCAGTAATATAGTTATAAACTTCGTTAACTGTTATAAAAGGGATGTCGGGTGGAATTGTGTTAGTACATTTGTTCTCGGAGAACGTTGATAATTTGCTTAAGTCATAAGGGGGAGACGGAATGGTGGATTTTATATTATTGATGTCTTCCTGAAAATGATTGCTGTAGTCTGTACAAGTAAGTGGCGTATTGGGAGAATGTGTGTCTGGAAAATTTCGTTTGTTCACTAAAGTGTTGATTGCTTTCCATATCTCTTTACTGTTTGTTTTACTCTTAACTAAATTTCTAAAGTAGTTTTTCTTTTCTCTGCGAATTAAGTATTGTACTTTATTTCTTACTGTCCGATATGTAGTGATATCCTTATTTTTATGCGCTCTATCTCTTTGCCTCATAGCGTCAAGAACTTCATGTGTGATCCATGGAGATTTAATTTGCCTTTTCACGCGAATTTCTTTAGTAGGTGCATCTTCTTCTTCTTTGATCCATAACCGCCAACCGTCAAAGCAGTCAGCGGCCATCACGCCTGGTGGCGTCTTGTAGGGCAGCAACAAATTGATTCCACTTTGCTCGGTCGGCGGCCATCCTTCGTACAGTGCCCCAACTGTGGTTCATTCTTTGCATCTCAGCTTCCACAGTTCTCCGCCAAGTTGTTTTTGGTCGGCCTCTCTTTCGCTTTCCCTCGGGGGTCCATAGCATAGCTGTTCTTGCGATGGTATCAGGGTCCCTTCTGAGGACATGGCCAACCCAACTCCAGCGTCTCCCAGCTATGATGGTGTGCATGTCCTCCTGGTTACTCCGAATAAGTAGTTCTTGGTTGCTGATGGTGTTTGGCCAAAAGATTCGGAGAATTTTCCTTAGGCAGATTGTGTGGAAGGAGGACAGTTTCGACATTTCCTTCTCTGTTACTCTCCAACATTCCGCACCATAGAGAAGCACAGAAAGTACGCAGCTCTCATACAGTCTTAATTTGGTGTTTGTGCTGTACTGGGAAGACTTCCAAATGTTGTTGAGAATAGCAAAGGCTGTTCTCGCTTTATTCATTCTGTTGTTAATGTCCTTGCTTGTTCCGCCGTCAGGTGTTACTATGCTTCCTAGGTAAGTAAATGTGTCTGTCTGTTCTAACTTCTGGTTCCTTACTGTTATTAGCTCAGGATTGCCCACATTTAGTGTCATGACCTCCGTCTTCTTCAAGTAGGTGCATGCTTATTAAAAATACTATAAAATATTATTGTCCAATATGCGATGGCGTCATCACGATCAGGAATTTGAAAAACGTTGGCGAGAGGCGCAGTTCGCAAATCATTCAAAAATAATTCACGGTTGAAATTTTTAAGACTTCTATATTGAAAACTAATGTGTTTATTTTTTGGAGATTTGTACCCATTTTTTGCCCAAGTGCAACATATGGGATAATGGTCACTCATAGCAATAGTAGGGATGGAGCATTCTATAATGTTTTCTGGATAGTGTAACCGGGGCATGTGTTCCTTAGGACTGGAACGGCACCATATTACATCATGTGGCAGTGCCGGTATATGCAGTATTTTCAGTTTACTTTATAGAGAGCAGATGTTTAACTGGCCTAATCACCAGAGATTTAGATTTCTCTCTTAAATTTGTGTTACCAGGTTCGATTTTCTTCTCTTAGGTGTTGATGTAGCGAATTCAATTGAAATAGATTTCTTATCTAGATCTCAAAACTGTAGTAATTCACCTTCTCAACAGCGTTCGATTTCATGCAAAACTTTTAATGTCTTTCAGCATGAAACTTAAAATTTCAACAAAGTCTGGAATTTAGAACATTTTTACAATAATAAGCATAATAAAGTTTTATCATCTCATCAGATGCTTTCATCGATGCAAAAATCCCTTTTTGCATCTTTGTCTCGTAGGCCTACTCAATTGTCAAATATGGCGAACCTTCTCATTCCTCCGTGTTCCTTCCTTTAAGTTACAGTCTTATTTTAGGTTCGGCTACATTTACCCATCTCCTCAGATTTGTCCTTGATTTCTTTATTGTCATAAGCATTCCTGGAGTTAAATGCTTTCCAACACAAGAATAGTCTACTCTACCTGGTTTGAGGTGTAAGACATTGTTTTTTTTCAAATTGACTCAAATCCTCGAGCCTAGTTCTCCTGCGACTAGGGTTGGGAGCTCTATTCAGAATACATGTTTAACTATCATCACTACTTACGCCAGTGAGAAAATATATAACACTCAATGTCCTGAATTACACATTTTATAATAAATGTTGTAGTTTGATTCCTCAAAACTAAGAAATATGTAGAGCTGGATCAGATACAACCTCTTGAGTTGCGCTCTTTCATTCTACTGCCAAAATGGCGTCCTGTTCCACTTTCCCCGGGGTAAATCTGAGCTATCCGATTGGTCAGGGGAAATCACCCAATTATTAGAAATGGCGTGTGGAAGCGACTCTTTGTTCTAAATATGTGACACTATTTATTATTTTCTGTTTCTCATAAAATATAAAATTATAGGGTGGTCTGTGCTTCCTCTGTCTTGTAAGAATATAGTCTGTTTCCAAAGGAACAACTATGGACACGGCCACATATAGATCCCGGGGCTCCGCAAATGTATCCCGTAGGGAGACATTTGAGTACTATCAATAACAAAAATCCATCCCCAAAAATTTCTAAGTTCAAAAAATTTTCAGAAAAATTTAAAAATTCAAAAATGTTTCTAAGTCCAAAAATATTTCCAAAAAATTTAATCTAATTCCTATACTGGGGTCCTATGTCTATATGAGGTCGTCTGCTATGTAAAAAAAAACTAGTAGTGGACATCAACTTCAAAAAGTGTAACTTATTCATCACATCATAATATTTTTCACCAAATTTACAAATTGGCAACACTGCCCAACAAAATCTGCAAAACACTCATAAGGTCATCACTAAAAAAAATTGTGACGAGTGGCAACACTGGGGAATGAACAATAAACTATCTTATTTGCAGAACTTGGCTGGATTATCATAATCTATTACATTTCATTCAAAAATATAGTTGATTACATTCTCTTGGATATGGTGGGGTGTTATCTCTTTTCTGTACTGTTATTTGCTCCATATTAAAAGCCTGCAAGTACTAAAAAATTCTTTTTTTTCTGGCGTATTTATTTATTCTATTTCCCAAGTACTCTGCAATATTCCAAGAAATGTCCAAAATCTCTAATTCCTATGGTAATGGCAATCCACTTTCATAGAATAGCTAATGTTTTCATGGGTACTCATCTTCTTTTTTTTTTTTTTTTTTTTTTTTTTCAGTGAATGAGCCACTTGCTCATTATTACATGTAGAAAACATCTCTAAACATAATATGCATATGTATCAGACGATAATACAACCAGCATCATTTTTATAAGTAATCATTTTTCACAATAAAAGCATTAAAACCTCATGGCTTATCCTTATTTATCTATCTGAATGTTTCCTTGTTATAGACATTTTCTAAATGGTAAGTGTATAAATTCGTTCTAAGTCCGTCACTGTAGAAAATGTTCTATATTACATTTTTTTTTTTTTTCAAAATATGTGATGTTTGTCTCCAATATCCGTGCGTCTGGTGGTGATCCTGTCCATTAGTCAGTTATTTCTAATCATTCCTTCTTTTCTGTCAATACAGTATTTTTTTTGAACTCTTTCCTAGAAATATTATTTTATATATATTTTTATTCTTCAAAGATCTTCTTTGACTTCCCATACATCAATTTTCAAACATCAAATTATTCAACAACCAACAGACGAATGTGTTACTATCATATTATGAAATATAAGGGAAAAGAAAAATATAGTTTCCAAATCATCATGAATTTTCTACATTGGGTTCCGTATTACTTTATTTTCTCTTTTAAGACAACTGCTTATACTCTTGACAATATGTATCCATGTTGTCACTCTCGAGGCATCCTTGTATACAATTTATATTTGTCTCCTTTTTTTTTTTTTTTTTTTTTTTCATAACACCAATGTATCATTTATGGTGTTCCAATATCATTGTATCTATTCTAGTCCTCCTGTTATCTTGAGAATTCATCCTTAGTAACTCCCTATGTACCTTATCTAGCAATACCTTTATGCAAAACACATCAAACAATTATTTATGGAACTATCAACTGAGATGTAAGAACTTTTGACAATATGAGATGAAAAAAAATTTTGGGGTCATCACTCAAAAAAAAATGTGACATAGAAAGGAAGAAAATAATCAATTGATCGTGAGGAATCTACAATATTCTCGTAAGACAAAGTTCCTGGCACTCTGACTACTATTTATCCATATTATTTCTGGTTATCCTTGCATACAGTGTACCATTTCCATTTTCCTTATAAGTCCAATTCCTCGCTCATGGTGCTCCAATATTTAAAATGTGGATCCTTCCTATTCCTCTTATTCTGTACTGGAAATATATCCTTATTAATTGTCCATGTACTATATTTGCGAATATTTATCATCAATATATCAACTAATCATTTATAGAACTATTAACATAAATGTCTAGACTTTACCAAAACATGACTTTTTACATATGTACAAAATTTCGACACCAACTCTGCCTTCGCTGGTCGAGGGTTAGTCAGAGTTATGTGGTGCCTGTAACATCCGCTGACTACAGCCAGATGGGTGACTTATGGTACTTATAATTCAAAAATCTCATCCGTCAGTTATCTTAAGTGTGGGGCGGGGGTCTATTTCATGGTGTCCTTGACCAAGTTTGCTGCATTTCCAATCTCCATGATATATCTGTGACATGTCTGTCCTTGGGATAACATTTTTTTTTTATTTTTTTTTATTTTTTTTATCCAATATCCTCGGGGTGAGCAAATCTCAGTGTGTCCACTTTCATCAATCATTTATTTATTTTCTCTCCTGTAATTCTGGGTATATTATGAGTATAGTAAATTGTCAATTTATTCCAACTATCTTACAACATTCTGTAATTCGTGATAAGGAATAGTCATTTGTTATACAACAATGTTCATATTACAAAGGCAATAAGCAAAAATCAAAAAAAAAATATCTTCTCTAAAATGCGGATGCATCTCTATTTCCTTTACCTCTGGGCGTAGCAATTATTCAGTCATTATTTTTTTTTCTCCATTATTTAATCTCCATTTTGTGTCCTTAGTACTTGTGGTTCCATGGGATTATCATAATTCATTTATGTCTCTTGTCTACAGATAATCCTTCAATAATGACTTCAAATATGGTCCTCATATGTGCAACAATCATCTGCTCTGATTTGTTCCATGGGATTATCATATATTCTATTATATCCTTGTCTTATCTCGTAACCACGAAAGACTAAGATTATCCCTCCAATGTTAATGTGGGGGATTTTGTGCATAAACATTTCAACAAAATCTCAGTTGTGACAACATAAAGTTTCACCTTAATATAAAATGGCATTTTCATCATACATAACCAGTTGCTTCTTCATCTCATGTGTCATTAGTGGTTATCATGCGGTAATGGGGTATTTCATTTGCTAGGTCAGCATGTGCAAATGCTATTTCTTTAACATGGGCAAAGGCATCATCAACAAATAGGTGTAATGTGTTCAATCTGGGGTTAGCATATACTAATGCTCTCAAGGGATTCTTCATTTGCAGAAATTCAGCATGCGCAAATGTCATTGGGGTATTTGTGATAGGCAGTATCAACAAAAATTGTTGGAGTATCAGAGATCATGCTGGTGAATGGAGCGTGGAATATGATCAGTTACAAAAGTGGAGATGAATGTTACAACAGAATAGTGTGACACATGTGTTATAGGTAAAGTTGTGTAGCATTCTAAATATTAAGAAAATGTATGTAACTAAATAAGGGTGTCTGTAAACTCGTAACACCGTGTGTTATTAATTGTTTTAACATTTTTATTTCATAATTATGCTATCTAAAGAAAATCCTCCGTGTGCTGGTCTTGATTTCTTTCTGTTCATCCGTATTCTAAGGCTGGAAAAAATAACTTTCTCAGTGAGGCTTTGACATCTTAGTCTGTAAGCAAGTCATTTGAACTGTCTAAAACTGAAAATAGAGTACATGGGGAGAGTTAGTACATTGTTAAAAAGGTTTATTCACATATGCGTAGACCGTGTTCGGATTTGCGAACATATAAAACACTTGGGCGTGTTTTTCAGAACAGCTTCGCTAGTTCCTTCACCATCTCTAACCTTGCAATGTCCCGACTGCTTAGGCGAGCATCATACTGAGTAGCAGTGGTGACGGGTGTGATAGGCGACGACACTGCATTTGCTGATTGTTGGGACACTGAGGACATTGACGAATGCGGTGATGGTTTTACTGTGGTGAGGGTTTGTATGGCTGGAACATCTGTTGGTTTTGAGGCAGGTATATGTTTCGCCTTGATTTTTCTTCTGACCTGGTTGTGCTGAACGTTAGCACTGGTTACAATGGGCACAGTAATTTGCACACTGTTGTTTTTGACTAGTTGAGATGAGGCTAACACTTCTCGGCTTGGTTTTGGAACATGATTGCGTTTCTTCAGAATCTTTCGTCTGATATAGTTGTGCTGTATACGCGGAATTTTGTTGCTAGGGATTGAGTCATCAGATTCTGTTTTATAGGCGCGTTTGACGCTGGAGCTGACTGGTACAAATAATGTACTATCCGCATCACTGGTTTCAATGGAACTAGCTGTATCAATGTCTGTTTCTTGTTGGTATAATTCTACCATTTTTCTGTCATTATGTTCGTTGGGGTCTGACAAAGCTGTGCTGGGGTTGATACTGTCTTCTTGTTCTGTTTCGTCTCCATAAAGATCGCTGGTATATGGTTCAACAATCTGCTTGGGTATAGTTTCTTCAGGATCTGATTGTTTTGAACGAGCAATCTTGTTCTTGTGGTATAGCAGTGTTTGGTTTTCACTAGTGTTAAAACTAGAACTGCCTGAACTGGGGGTGTGATAGGTATCAGCTGACGATTTATCACTGCGGGAGTAAGTTTGAGTGTGGATATAAGGTGTTTTCGTGTTGTCATCGTGTGACGTCTGTGGCATGATTTCTTCATTTCTAATGCGCAGGTCTCTGTCTTGTAGTCTATTACGTAATTCAAGTGGTGGGATATCTTCTTCGCTTTCGGACGAGTCTCGTTGTTGTCTTGCTCGATGTATTTCATCTGTGGGTGGTCTGGGTATGTGGTCGTCTTGGTAAAATTCAGAGTCTGTCGTCTCTGACTCTGATATGTCAGACGAATCTGTGCTGGATGGATTATAATTTAGGGTGGCTTTTCTGACTGGTCTTGTATTTGTCGTCAGAGGCGGAATGGGCCGGTGATTATCGATTTTTATCTGTTTTACGTGAGCTTTTGTTTGGTGTTGTTTCTCTTCATTCCAAATAATGAAGTTTACAGGCGTAGTTTGTTTCATGATTTTGTAGCCATCTAACCATCGGTCATCGAATTTTGAACTGCGTACATGTTTCTTGTAGTATACTCTGTCTCCTATTTTGTACGTTGGTAGCTTGGCTGATTTATCATGTTGTTTCTGTTTCTTGTGAAATGCCTTCTGCGTATTTCGTTGTGCAATCTGGTGAGCTTTATACTTTTCTTGAAGGATTATTTCGATGGGGTCTTCTCCCATGTATTTTCTTTGTGGGCGAAGTAGGTTGTCTAACGGAAAGTTTGGTTCTCTTCCGTATAGCATGAGAAAGGGTGACATTCCTGTGGTATCGTTCACGTTTACTCGGATGGCTTCAAGAGCTTGGTTAATGTATAGGTCCCAGTATTGGTGGTTCCCCTTGATATATTTGCTAATAATATCATGTAGGGTGGCGTGCATGCGTTCATTTCTGCCATTTGCATTTGGGCAATAATAAGTGGTTGTAGTATGCTCAATATTCAGCTGGTGTAAGGTGGCTTTAAATGGGTTACCTATAAACTGTTTACCGTTGTCTGAAATGATTCGTTTTGGACAGCCATGCCTGGGAATGAATTCTTGTAAAAAAATTTGCGTGATGGACTGCGATGTGGCATCACTGAGTGGGTAACTTTCTGGCCAAACAGAGTATTGGTCAACTATGTGCAGGAGGTATTTGTTGCCTGATTGGGTGAGTGGGTAAGGACCTGATAAGTCAATGCTCACTGTTTGCATGGGGTAATGGAAGGTTGCATTTCTTGAAGGGGAATTAAATGTGGCTTCATGTTTCTCAATTTACATGTTCTACAGGTGGCTACATATTCTGTAATGTCCTTGTAGAAAGTTTGCCAATAATACCTTTTCTTTATGACATCAATTGTTTTGTCTCTTCCCATGTGCCCGTTGTTATCATGAAACTGTAGCAATACTTCTGGGACTAGATGTGCTGGAATGACTTTTCTTAGTGTCCCTTCTTGTTTCTGATCAATATAGTATAGAATTCCATCCGTTGGGTGTACTGTAAAATCTTTACTTTTTGTTGGGTTTTCTTTCACGTATGTGAGCAGCTTGACAATTTCTGCATCTTTCGCTTGTTCTACTCTCATGTCAAACATCTCTTGGCTTTCTTCTTCTACTTGAGTGGCAGAATCTGAGGTACTTCTTCGACTTGATGAAGTAATTTCATTAATTTCTTTAGCATTATCGTCAATCTCTGAGGATGTGCCATCATTTTTGACTCTATTTGTTTTCACTTCAGTTTCATCATCATATATTTAATCCTGGATAAGAGGTCTGCACAGGTGTTCATTTCGCCTGGGATATGTTCGATAGTGGTGTCGTAGGACTGTAAATTCATTGCCCATGTCTGTAACTTCTTTGGCTGTTCTTGTGTTTTGGTGAGCCAGTTAACCAAAGGTTGATGATCAGTTCTTATAATGAGTTTAGTTCCTCTGACGTAAAAGTCAAACTTTTGTACTGCATAGTGAATAGCATATGCTTCTTTCTCAGTGGTGGTCCACCTTTTTGGGACTTTGACAATGCGTGGGATAGGAATGCAATGGGTTTCTCATTTGGAATGTTTGGTAGGATGGGTGTTTCATCTTCTAGTACAGGTTGGACCAAACAAGCACCAATTGCGTTATCTGAGGCATCGGCGTATAGTATCATGGGCTGAGAAATATCTGGATGTCCAAGCAGTGGGATGGTGGTTAGGGCATTTTTAAGATACTCAAAGGATCTCTGGCAGTCTTCTGTCCATTTGAAACGTGCATACTTGCGGGTAAGGGCTATCAAAGGCTCTGCTGCTCTGGAGAAATTGATGATGTGGCGCCTATAGTACCCTATTGTACCAATAAACGAGCGTGTTTGTCTCACCGTCTTGGGGCTAGGCATTTCTCTTATGGCTTTGACTTTATCTTCATCAGGTCTGACGCCATGTCTATTGATGACAAAGCCTAAATATTTTGTTTCTGTCTTTAGAAACTCACACTTTGACAGTTTTAACTTTATTTGGTGATGCCTGAGTCTATCAAACACTGTTTCAACCTTGCGGAGGTGGTCTTCCATCGTGCCTGCGGTATGTATTAGGATATCGTCTATGTATGCCAGGGCAAATGGATGTAGACCCTTTAACACTTCATCCATGAGTGACATATATGTTGCTGGAGATCCTTTTAGACCAAATGGCATAACATTCCAAAAAAAGCTTCCCATATGTGAACAGAATGTGGATTTCTGTTTTGCCTCAGGTGTCATGGGGATGCACCAAAAGCCTGACCTTGCATCAAGTGTGGTAAAGTATGTAGACTTTCCTAACGTCGCAAGTAGATCGTCTATCCTGGGGAGGGGGTAGGAAATGACTTTTGTGATTTTGTTAAGGGCACGGTAGTCGCAGCAAAAGCGACTGGAGCCGTCTTTCTTTGTTACGATCACTATGGGTGAGGACCATTGGGAACGGGATCTTTCGATGATTCCTGCCTGTAGCATTTCATTTATAGACCTTTCCACGAGTTCTCTGTTTTTCAAGGGCGTATGATAGGGTTTCATATGTATTGGCTCCTCTGTGGTTGTTTGAATGTCCATTGTGACAGTGTTAGTTCTGCCTAATTCCATGTCATTGAGTGCGAATACATCCTGGTGCTTTTCTACAAACGTTTTCAAACGTTGCTTATTATCTTCTGTGGCATTCAGGGTTGCAAGTAACTGAGCTATTCTCTCTCTGTATTTATGATCTGCTATGATATCTCTGGTCTGTCTTGATGCCTCCGTTTCATTCCCATAATTTTGGGACATTTTTCTTGCATCTTGTGAAAATCTCTGCTCCTGGTATGTGGCTTTCTTTTGCGTAGTTCTTTGCCGTTCATTGGGCTGTGCTTGGTACTGTCTCCTCTGCCATGTACTGTGTGCATTTCCATTTGTCACTGCATTTACTGTATATTCATTTCTTATTATATTTCTGGGGTAGTCGTTGTTGTGCCATTTTTTCTGATTATTTCTGCCGTAACTGCGCTTATCCGCGTACGTTACTGTATTTCTTCTGTTTGTGCTATAGGGCTGTCTTCTTTCCCTGGGCGAAAATTTTTCATTCTTTCTGTTTCCAACTTTGCTGCTATAGTATCCTCCTGTGGTATAGTCATATAAGAATTCTTCCTTTTCTTCGGAAATTTCAATTGGTTTTGGGACTTTATCATATCCACCTGTTTTTGAGTTATATTGATACTCCATGGGGCATGTATCACTGTCTTGTCGCTTTGGATATCCTCCTGGCAAGACAATTTCTGTTTCTCTGTTACTCTGTGATATACAGCACTTCATCTTTTCTCTTGGTGTGCTGGGGCGCAAGAATGAGTAATTATAGTCATTTTCATACTGTGGCCTTTCTCTTCTTATGTATGGACTGGTTCGTTTCTGCCATCTGGGTAGGGTATGCTGTGGTGTAACATAGCTGTGACTGATGTTGCTGCCTTTTTCTGCATAAGCCTTATAACTGTTTACTTTCCATGTACTATGGTTATTTGTACTGCGATTTCGTGCATTATGTCCAGTGGGAGTGGTTGAGACAATTTGTGGATGGTCTCTATTGGTTTTGGTTTGTCTTATTGTTGACGTATCCACTTGCGCTACAACTGTGCCTCTTTTTATAGTGGTAGTTTTTCCTGACATATTCAATATCATGATGGGGAAATCTCTGGACTTCGAGACTTCAGCGATTCCCTCTGTAATTTGCAACAATGGGTCATCAATAATGCTTTCTTCTGCTAGGGGCTGTACTTGAATTGATTGCCCTGGTGTTATGTACTCAGAATTTTTTACTCTGCCTTTTGCTATGACCAGGGAGTTTGGAGCCACCGTTATGGGAGCTGTAATCCTTACCAAAGACGCTATGTGGATATCGTCCTGGAGATCTATGTATGTATTGTTGACTTTGATTTTCTGGAGGTCATAGTATATTCGAACTTTGTGTTTGTTAAAAAAATCTCTCCCTAGGATAAAATTTCTAGACATGTCCTTTGTAATAATAAATGGGTGTTCAAAGTTTGTTTCGCCTAAGGAAAATTTTAGCCATGCTGTCCCAACTGAATTTAGTCTTTGTCCCGTGACTGAAGCTAGGTGTGTGTTTTGGACGGTTGAAATCGTACTAAGTGTTGGATCCTCTTGAACAGCTGGAACCTAATAAGGCTGATGGATGCTCCTGTATCTACCAGTGCCCTATATTGTTGGCCCTGTATAGACATGATGCAGGAACTGGGGTCCGGATGTATTTTAGTTCCATCATGCAACATTTCTTCATATTGTATTTTACTGGATGGGCCCACTTGACAGTTTCTGTTCTGTGTTGTTTCTTTTGTTTTGGACCAGTTTCTGTGATTGTTGCCCTCACTAACGGTCCTGTTTAGTGAGTGGCGCGGCCGTTTCCCTGACGCATGAGGGGTTGAGGTGCGCCTCTGGTATACTGATTTCTGGTGTAATCACGTGGGGGTGGTGCGGGTTGTTGTGGTTGGTAACCTCCTCTTCTGAATGGTGCATGATTGTAATTTGCTCTACAGGACTTGTAACCATGTCCAAGCCTACCGCATGTAAAGCATCCGTTTGTATTGACATTATTGACGTCGTTTTGCCTCTGTGTGGGGGGTCTATAATTGCGGGGTCTATCATCACGTTGTCGTGGGCGAGTCCATTGCCTCCTGGTATGGTCAACTTCCATAGGCTCATGCTCATCATAGTCCCTATATTCTGGTCGGGGTTCCCTACCTGCTCTTTGTTGGAACCTTCGGTGAAGATTTTCCTCCTGTATTGCTGCTTGGATTGTTTCAGCAATAGTCTTGGTGTCTTTTCTAATAAGATGCCTTCTGATATTTTCCGCTCTAAGGCCATCGGCAAATATCCCCACTAACTGTATTTCTACATCAGGTGTGGTAGGGATTTCTCCGCAAAATGCCTCTTCTGCCATATTGAGGAATCGATCTCCAAAAAGTTGTACCGATTCATCTCTTTCCTGTTTCATGCTTCTAAGGACTGACCAAGCATGCATTTTGTCTATGATTTCCCCATATCTCTGGGTGAGCTCTTTTTTTAGGGACTCGTAGGTTTCTGTGGGGTACTGCTGGGACCTCCTTCTTAAAAAATCAGTCACGTACGAATCAGAACCTAACAGAGCGATTTTCTTTTTCTCTTCATCCGTTGTTGCCTCTGCTAGTGCCGCAAATTTTTCCATGTCGGACAACCATCTTCTGAATTTTTTCTTGTTGCCATCGAACGGCTGAACAATGGATCTAACCTGTGTGAATTTCGCGTAGTTGTCATTTTTCTGTAGGGTTTCAGTAATTTGCCGTAGCGCTATTATTGTTAGTCCTTCCATATTTTGTCTGTCCTGGGGCTGCAGTGGTTGTGTATTTACGGGTTGGTTCTGTGGTTGTTGTTGTTGTTGTTCCACACCCAGCTGTTGAAAATTTTGTAGTAAATCGTCCATGGTCTATGATCGCTAGTTATTCGCTTTATCAAAGAGAAGTGGTCACGGGCACCATATAACCAACATGTAACCGGGGCATGTGTTCCTTAGGACTGGAACGGCACCATATTACATCATGTGGCAGTGCCGGTATATGCAGTATTTTCAGTTTACTTTATAGAGAGCAGATGTTTAACTGGCCTAATCACCAGAGATTTAGATTTCTCTCTTAAATTTGTGTTACCAGGTTCGATTTTCTTCTCTTAGGTGTTGATGTAGCGAATTCAATTGAAATAGACAGATTTCTTATCTAGATCTCAAAACTGTAGTAATTCACCTTCTCAACAGCGTTCGATTTCATGCAAAACTTTTAATGTCTTTCAGCATGAAACTTAAAATTTCAACAAAGTCTGGAATTTAGAACATTTTTACAATAATAAGCATAATAAAGTTTTATCATCTCATCAGATGCTTTCATCGATGCAAAAATCCCTTTTTGCATCTTTGTCTCGTAGGCCTACTCAATTGTCAAATATGGCGAACCTTCTCATTCCTCCGTGTTCCTTCCTTTAAGTTACAGTCTTATTTTAGGTTCGGCTACATTTACCCATCTCCTCAGATTTGTCCTTGATTTCTTTATTGTCATAAGCATTCCTGGAGTTAAATGCTTTCCAACACAAGAATAGTCTACTCTACCTGGTTTGAGGTGTAAGACATTGTTTTTTTTCAAATTGACTCAAATCCTCGAGCCTAGTTCTCCTGCGACTAGGGTTGGGAGCTCTATTCAGAATACATGTTTAACTATCATCACTACTTACGCCAGTGAGAAAATATATAACACTCAATGTCCTGAATTACACATTTTATAATAAATGTTGTAGTTTGATTCCTCAAAACTAAGAAATATGTAGAGCTGGATCAGATACAACCTCTTGAGTTGCGCTCTTTCATTCTACTGCCAAAATGGCGTCCTGTTCCACTTTCCCCGGGGTAAATCTGAGCTATCCGATTGGTCAGGGGAAATCACCCAATTATTAGAAATGGCGTGTGGAAGCGACTCTTTGTCCTAAATATGTGACACTATTTATTATTTTCTGTTTCTCATAAAATATAAAATTATAGGGTGGTCTGTGCTTCCTCTGTCTTGTAAGAATATAGTCTGTTTCCAAAGGAACAACTATGTACACGGCCACAATAGGTTACATAGATGTGATCGATCAGTGTGGATGATGTTTTTGTTACTCTGGTAGGTTTGTTGACTATTTGTTTCATGTTGTACGATGCTATGATGTTGGTCCACATTTGGTTTGGCTTATGCATATCGATATTAAAATCACCAAGAAGAATAATTTCATTAACTGTAATAATAACTTTATCCATCATGTTCGTGAAATCTTCAACCAATGTTGTTCTTACACTGGGATTACGATAAAGATATCCGATTACAATAGATCTTTGCTTTTGTTGCTTTACCTCTAACCATATGCATTCTATATCTATAGTCGCAAGATCGTTTCTGCGGCGATAACTGAGAGAAGTAGAAATATAAACTGCTAGTCCCGTCTCTAATTGTCTACTTGAATCTCGCCGAATTGTTTTAAAACCTCTGAGCGCAATGTCATCGTCGGTTATTTTCTCATTCAGACGATTTTCGGAAAAACCAAAAACCTAAAATTTTGGTTACGAATTTGTGTGAATTCTGGAATTTTACCTAAAAGATGGTTTACGTTGAAGTGGCCAAGCCGTTAACGAATTGTACTTAGTAATGGTTCATAATTATCTGACATTTTTATGTGAAAGAGGTTTTACGCTCAAATAGAAAATAAATAACTACGAGATTAAACATCACGAAGTTGCTATAGAAGTGAGATTAATAGTAATAGTACATAAATGCACACCTTAATACAACAAATTACAAACAATTCAGATAACTATACTAGGTAAAAATTGTAAGAAAACTGTCACACAACAAGCACACCCATCCACACTGTGAAGGTTAACAACAAAGTTAAGCTGCACCAAGAGAATAGACGGGCAGACAAACAAATAGATACTGAGAATAAATAAATAAAGCATTATCCGACAGTTACTGGTGTTACAGAGACGTCGACTTGTGAAGTGAACAGTCACTGATAATGTTGAGGAGAGGGTTGTTGAAAATAAAAGCGAGATGGATTTGTCCGTAAAAGATGATTCATTTGGTAGTAGGTGTTCGCGGGATGTTGAGGTACTGTTGTTGGATGAATGAGATATTCCGACCAGTAGGACCTCCAAGTGTAAGGTGCGTCGTTCAAGAGGCTTTGCTGATGTAGAAAGTTATGAAAGGTTGGGTGAGCGGGTTGATATGGGAAAACCTGTGATGACAACGATGATGGGTGATCTCTCATTGGTGTCTGGTGCGACAGCGGACGTGGTGAGATTTCAGTAGGTGGACCATGAGTTGGTTGAATTGAATCTTTTACAGATCTTTGAGAATGGAGTGTCTCAGGTCGTTGTTGTTGAGGTGGGTTGTCGGTCGTAGAATGTTGCTGAAGGCCGATTTTATTGGCTGTTTCCTGCACATCTGTAGTTCTAATAAGGGGTATGTCTTGATACTCCTGATTGTGTGACATTGTTGTCTGGCTGGTGCTTGAAGTTGTGGGTATTGACGGAAACTCAAGGTCGTAAATTGCATTAGAGGAGTAGCTGGTTACATTCGTGTGTCGTTTTGAAGGATACTTGGAGGCTGATGAGCTGACTGTGCCTCTGTCGTAGATTTCCGATAGGAGAATTAAGACTAGGTTTGGTCCCTTCTGAATAGGTTTGAATAGGTGATAGACTCAGTGAGAGTTAGTGAAAGGTAATAGAATTTCCACATACGTGAGATGATAGATTTTGATATAGTGGCTGTCTCTGAAAGCGAAAAAAGAATTCTTCTCTCTCTCACCTATCTTCTACAACAGTTGTTACAGCGTCAGACAGACTACACCAATATACATATTACGTATATTTCTATCACTCACAGGCACGCTCATACACGTGACGACAGGTAAACACACAGACGTGGGAAAACTATAACAATGATATATATATTATCTAGAACGAGCTGACCAAACACGATTATTTAGTTCAAGAGCGATTTTAATATCAGGAAAAATCGGCTCACAACATCAAAGAAAATACATCAAGGAAAATACATATACACATAGTCACAAAACTTCAAGGAAATGTTGCAAGGATGATAGCCCCGTTATGGTGTTAACTCTAGGTTTAGCCCGGCCCCGTTAAGAGAACAGATGATGGCGCCCGAGTCACAGATACATAGGGTTTGAGTCTAAGAGTTTTTTCTTTGTTTTATCTCGTAATTATATGCACAGAGTTTGAAAAAAATCTGATTTAACCTAAGACAAAACACAAGAACTCTAGCCTTAGCAACAAATTATGCAGATTGAAAAAAAAATTAGGACAGCAACAGGGTGTCAAAGATAAAATAGTGAAAAATATCACTCAAACCAGCGTACACTCATTCATTCCGCCATGGCTTCTCATACTTGTACTCACGACTTTGCTTGCTGCCTCTTGGAACACATTGATTTTAGATTTTCACACAGACTCAAAAAATGCAGTCTTCTGCCAAGAAGTCCCCAGTTCCAAAAGACGTATTTAACTCGGAGTCTCCGGGAACGACTACTTGGGTGTGCAAATTTGTTCAAATGTCTGATTAAGTCACCTAACAATTATTCCAGGCGCGGGAGTTAGCAGAGCACAGTGTCAATGGCGTAGGTTTCTAAAAATGATGAATGTCAGGTCGGTGCCT
Organism: Oreohelix idahoensis; assembly: GCA_024509875.1. Taxonomy (NCBI): domain Eukaryota; kingdom Metazoa; phylum Mollusca; class Gastropoda; order Stylommatophora; family Oreohelicidae; genus Oreohelix; species Oreohelix idahoensis. The sequence goes on from JAMPIV010010945.1 coordinate 340,547, forward strand.
TCCCTCAGTATAGGATTCACTTTAGTCACACCACAGATTTGTCCACAAGATATAATCTAGTCGGGAAATGATTGTTAATATTCACGCCACCAGGCAGCAAATTATATAGAGTTTCTAGAAGAAATTAAGTGCTGGCTCCAAGGTCCAGTATTTATCATTACAGTCTTTGAAAACCCGTTATAGGGATATTAGTATTTCTGTCTAACTTGCACCGTCAGATCAGTGTTACTTGAGAAAACCCACGTGGTTCAAAATAAGGACTGTCTATTTCTTCACAAGTATGGAAACTACTACTAGGTGCTGGTAAAGTTAGGGTCACCCCAAAACTTTCACTGTGTGGAGGAAAAATAACACATATAATATAATAAACAGAATCTGTACTGGTTAAAACTTACATTTAAACTTGCAAGCAGAGAGCTTTGCTTATCATTTAAACTTCCCGTGACGTAAGTTATATTTAAAAATCAGCAATCCTCATAAATTAAGAACACGTGCGTATTCCGTCACCATTCATGAGGCTGGATTCTAGAGTTTATACGTTAGTTTAGAAAAAATACACTCGACTGAGTATTAGCAGTTAAATTAAATTTATAAATAGCTACAATTGCCGTTATAAGCTAGAAATTTTAATTTTATTCTGCTTTCCACTGAATGCTTCCCTAGAAAAATATAATAGCCTACCACTTTATTTCTCTTCTGCGCTAAAGAAATAGATTAAAATGAATTAAGCGATTTAACACTTTAACACTCACAAAATCTATATATCTATCATATAAATTACCTCAACCACAGAATTACAGGTAGTCGCACAACTTAAGAATAAAAATGCTGAAAATATTTCTGGAAGTCTAGAAGTTCGACAAATTGCCGAAACAAACTGAGATCTTCGCTAACAGCTATTCTGTTTTCGAGCGACCTATCTACTGTGGAGTCTATGAGCGAGAATGAAATTAAAGTTTCAAACTTGGCCAATATCTTAAAATCAGACAAAGGGCCCAAACTTACTTCGCCAAGCGAAATTATCTCCCCTACTCCCAACATTTACGTCCGCTTAACGCGTGTCGTAACTGTCACCTACTGACCACGATGTACGCGTGTCAGTTTCAAATCCCAGACAGCCTGACTCCATTTCAGGGCAGTTTTCACACTACAGCTGACCATGGCCCAAGTGAGCGCCGTGTCAGTTTGGGATTTTCCAGACAAATGTCTGGATACTGACCGGTGCAGATGTAAAGTATCACACCTCACCGGGACTAATGCCGAGAAGAAACTCGCGCGCTCGGTGAGAATGTAGACGATTTGCTACGTCCTATGTTCAGCGAACCGACTTATCACGCCTTATGACGCCCTGCAGCCCTGACATCTACGTAATATCGTCCTAGCGCGATTCTCAGTTTTGAGAAAGAAACAGGTAAAGTTTGCGAATTATATGAAAATAATATTCGCAAAACGAATGGATGAAAAATATACAGGAAAAAAATGAAATACAGAGATAATAAAAGAGAGAATTTGGGTGAACGAATAGGAAGAAGATGTAGGAAATTAAATGAATATAAACCCTACGTGACAGAGCCTCCCCCCTTTAAGATATGGAAGCACTCCATGTCTACGTTATGGAGTTTAATTTCCTATAACCGTAGCTTCGGGGTGTCTGTCCTCTTCCCTCTCCTCTTCCCCCTCCATCTCTGTCCAATTCCTACTCAAGTCCACTCCTCAAAGTTTCCTTCCCCTGGAATGTCTCATATGCGCGCTTGAAAGAGCGTCGCCGCTTCTGACATTTTTGAAAGATTTCCTGTGATAGCGGTGGAATATCCCTGCCACTATCGTCATCTTCGTCAGTTTTGGCGATCGTCAGGAGATGGTCGGAGGTTGGCACTGGTTTTTCCAAGTATCTCTTTAAGAGATTTAAATGGAAAACCTTCTCCTTTCCTTCAATAGAGATCTGGTAGTTAGCCTTAGAAATCTTTTTCAGGACGGTAAACGGCCCTTGCCATCCGATCTTCAGTTGGTTGTTCTCGGTAGGGAGCAACACCAAAACTTTCTCTCCTGCTTCCAGTTCTCTCTCTTCCGCGACTTTCCTGTATCGGTTAGCGTGCTTTGTGCGAGCTCGCTTAAAGTTAGTCGTTGCTAGGTCCCACCCTAGTTTCAACCTTTCCTTTAAAACCGACACATATTTACTTGCTGAGACGACTGTCTCATCCGCCTTCTCGTCTGTCAGAGACTGAAGTAAGGCTTCAAGCGGGCCCTTAATGGGTCTGCCAAATAAGAGTGTAGCTGGCGGAAATCCTGTGGAAGTATGAGGAGATTCTCTGTAGCCAAATAATGCTGCAGGAATACAGAGATCCCAATCTTCAGGTTTCACTTGTGCCAGCTTACTTAGCATCATGGTGAGGTTTCCATTAGCACGTTCCACGAGCCCATTTCCGGCCGGAGTATATGGCTTAGTGTGGATGTGCTGGGTCCTCAAGATCTTAACGATCTCATCCATCAACAGGTTTCGGTATGGAGATCCATTATCCGTCAACACTTGCTGAGGGAATCCCAACCGAGTGAAAATCTGCACGAGGGCTTCTGCGACATGCTTGGCATCTGCGCATGTTAGCGGGATAGCTTCTGCCCATAAAGTGCATGTATCGACTAAGGTCAGGATGAACCTGTTCCTTCTTTTAGTCCTTTCGAAAGGCCCTAAAATGTCGATCACAACCCGTTCGAATGGTGTTCCCATTATTGGCATTTCACCCATGTGGACTGGGGGGGGGGGGGGTCCGTTGCTTGGGTGGTACACGTTGGCACTGGGCACAGGATTTGACATATCTGATAATATCAGTATTCACTCCTGGCCACCAATAATGAGTGGTTATACGTTGGTTTGTGGCGTTCTGTCCCATATGTCCGCTAAAGGGAAGAGAGTGCCCCATTTCTAGGATTTGGCTTCTGTACTGTTTCGGTACTAGGAGCTGGTTGTAACCTTGGTCAGGCTTGCCCGTTCTCCGATAAAGTACGCCATCCTCAGAAAAAATGTCCCCGTGCTGTTTGGGTTCCTTAGCCATGGGCAGTTTCCTAAAGCAGGGTGCCAAAGTAGGGTCCTTGTATTGCGCTTCTTTAAGTTCCATAGGTAACAAATTTGGCGCAGGCTCCCGTTCCTTCTTGGTTTGCCCTCTTGTAGTTACTGCTGCCACAATCGGCTCTTCCGGTTTCCCAATACACACGTATCTCCCGCCAAGTATGACTGGGTAGATGGGATCATCCATAACAGCCGCTTTGATCACACCTCTGACAAAGTCAGAGTGTATCTCCACCAATGCGATGGGAAGCGCTGTAGGTGCATCACTCTTACGAACTCCACAAAGTTTGACGGTCTCTCCTGTCTCTTGACCGGGTTTAACCAGGTTTCTGGCAACAATGCAATCGTAAGAAAGCCCCGTGTCAAATAAGCAAGAAGTTTGAGAACCGTTCAAAATAACAATACCTCGCGTTGAGGGTCTATCCCCAAGAGGTTGGGAATCACTGTCAATAATTCCGCCTTGCGAGACTGTTAATAAGCATCCGATGCGTTTAGGCTCGGTGTGCTCGGTCTGATCATATGTCCCGTGCTCGGGGGTTCTCCCTTTGCCACCTTGTCCTTTCTGGCTACGCTGCCATGTAGGGCGGTCGGGTTGATCAGACTGTTTGGGGTGGTTGGGGTACTTGTTCTTGTAGAACTTGGATTTTTCAGGAGGGGGGTTTTGAGGTCCAGTTTCTCTGTGGTTGTTTTGGTTAGAAGCCTGAGAAGATTGCTCTAGGTTATGTTTTCGAAAATGCTCCTCTGTCGGTTTCCGCTTTGTGGCCGGTAGTTCAGCCAGCGCATTGTGATAACGCTCAGACTTTTCCAAAATGTCTTCAAGTTTTTCTGCCCCCTGCTCAGCGAGAAATCTCCGGGTATCAGCAGACAAAGTGTTCTTTATTTGTTCAGTTAGAACAAGTTCCTCAAGACCTTCATAGGTAGAGGGGAGCTGCGAAAGCTCAAGGCACTTTGTTAGATATCCCTTAAAGACGAGATGAGAACTGGTGAAAAGTTTCAGAATTCTCTTTCCGGCTGTTGCGAAACAGTTGCAAAAACTTGCGAGCGTTCATTTCAAAGCGCTCCAGTAACGCTTTCTTCAACACATCGTAGTCGTCTTGTTGGCTACTTTCCAGCTTAGAATAAACATCATAAGCAGAACCTTTTAGGGCCTGGGAAAGTTTCATATTCCAACGCGACCTCTCTAACCCGTACAGAGTTGCAATTTTCTCAAATTTTTCTAACCATGTGTCAATCTTCTCATTTGGACAAGGAAAAGATTCAAGAGTGAAAGACATAGCATTTAGTTGAAGGGATTGAGTGTTAGCAGGGTCAGTTAAGGAAGAATGAGGAGAAGACTCTCCATTGCTGGAGGTAGAGGCAGCACCACGACTTTGGAACTCAAGAGTTTTAAGCGCCAACTCGTGCTGTCTCTGTTCCCTCTCCTTCTCGTGCTGTCTCTCCTTCTCTCTTTCCTCCTGCTGCATCCTGCGAATTTCCATTTCCTCGTCCATTTTCTTCTGCTGTAAAGCTTCGGCTGCTTCTTCTTTCCTCCTAGCTTCTTCTTTTTCCTCTTTAGCTTCAGCTGCTTTCCTCTCCGCATCATATCTCTCAAGTTCGTCTCTGACAAAAGCTTTCGCTTCCTCTCCTTCCAGTCCCTCCTCTCTCGCTTCGTCCCTGAGAAGTTGTCTAAGCTTTGCCCTCTCGGCCATATTATGTCAGTGACTGAGACTAGTGGAGAAAGAAAATAGGAAAAAGGATACACTGGTTCCTACCACTTACGAGAAAAAAAATTACCAAAAATCAAAAGATGATATCCTTAACCCTGGGATACCTCCTCCAAAATAAAATCTAACTATCGCTGCTATTATCGGCAATAAAGCACTCAATGCAAAACACGACTACGCCAAATAAATGGTAGTTAAGATTACAACTGAAAAATAAGTTGCTACAGTGGAAAAGCAAAAGAATATTGCAAAAATTAAAGAGAAAAATAATCCCTTAATTTTTAAAAATCCACTATAAGTTCGCCCCTGAAGTCAGATCGGGTAAGGGAGGGAATTAATCTGGACAAAAAGTCCGAAACACACTCCTTAACTTAGTTCAAACGCCGCCGTTCTGCCTCAGTACCCAGTGAATGTTATACACTCACCACTTTACCAGCATTTAGTATTACAATCAGCAGTTAACATATATCCCGACAAAATCAACCTGTAACCAAAATGTATATTATTCAAAGATGCTGTGGAAAAAAAAACTTATTAGTTTGTGTGGTCAGCACGCCCGTAAACAGATCGCTAGTCTAGGGGGTAATTTTTTTTTAAAAGATACACAACTCACAAGACATCACACTCTTACTCTATATCAGAATACAGAATCTTAAGTTCAAAATCCAGATAGACGAGTCCACGTTTGTCGTACTCGTCTTCCTATTCTAAGTTCAAAGACCGGAAACGAGCCCTCATTTGTCGTAGATTTCCGATAGGAGAATTAAGACTAGGTTTGGTCCCTTCTGAATAGGTTTGAATAGGTGATAGACTCAGTGAGAGTTAGTGAAAGGTAATAGAATTTCCACACACGTGAGATGATAGATTTTGATATAGTGGCTGTCTCTGAAAGCGAAAAAAGAATTCTTCTCTCTCTCACCTATCTTCTACAACAGTTGTTACAGCGTCAGACAGACTACACCAATATACATATTACGTATATTTCTATCACTCACAGGCACGCACATACACGTGACGACAGGTAAACACACAGACGTGGGAAAACTATAACAATGATATATATATTATCTAGAACGAGCTGACCAAACACGATTATTTAGTTCAAGAGCGATTTTAATATCAGGAAAAATCGGCTCACAACATCAAAGAAAGTACATCAAGGAAAATACATATACACATAGTCACAAAACTTCAAGGAAATGTTGCAAGGATGATAGCCCCGTTATGGTGTTAACTCTAGGTTTAGCCCGGCCCCGTTAAGAGAACAGATGATGGCGCCCGAGTCACAGATACATAGGGTTTGAGTCTAAGAGTTTTTCTTTGTTTTATCTCGTAATTATATGCACAGAGTTTGAAAAAAAAATCTGATTTAACCTAAGACAAAACACAAGAACTCTAGCCTTAGCAACAAATTATGCAGATTGAAAAAAAAAATTAGGACAGCAACAGGGTGTCAAAGATAAAATAGTGAAAAATATCACTCAAACCAGCGTACACTCATTCATTCCGCCATGGCTTCTCATACTTGTACTCACGACTTTGCTTGCTGCCTCTTGGAACACATTGATTTTAGATTTTCACACAGACTCAAAAAATGCAGTCTTCTGCCAAGAAGTCCCCAGTTCCAAAAGACGTATTTAACTGGAGTCTCCGGGAACGACTACTTGGGTGTGCAAATTTGTTCAAATGTCTGATTAAGTCACCTAACAATTATTCCAGGCGCGGGAGTTAGCAGAGCACAGTGTCAATAGCGTAGGTTTCTAAAAATGATGAATGTCAGGTCGGTGCCTTCCCTCAGTATAGGATTCACTTTAGTCACACCACAGATTTGTCCACAAGATATAATCTAGTCGGGAAATGATTGTTAATATTCACGCCACCAGGCAGCAAATTATATAGAGTTTCTAGAAGAAATTAAGTGCTGGCTCCAAGGTCCAGTATTTATCATTACAGTCTTTGAAAACCCGTTATAGGGATATTAGTATTTCTGTCTAACTTGCACCGTCAGATCAGTGTTACTTGAGAAAACCCACGTGGTTCAAAATAAGGACTGTCTATTTCTTCACAAGTATGGAAACTACTACTAGGTGCTGGTAAAGTTAGGGTCACCCCAAAACTTTCACTGTGTGGAGGAAAAATAACACATATAATATAATAAACAGAATCTGTACTGGTTAAAACTTACATTTAAACTTGCAAGCAGAGAGCTTTGCTTATCATTTAAACTTCCCGTGACGTAAGTTATATTTAAAAATCAGCAATCCTCATAAATTAAGAACACGTGCGTATTCCGTCACCATTCATGAGGCTGGATTCTAGAGTTTATACGTTAGTTTAGAAAAATACACTCGACTGAGTATTAGCAGTTAAATTAAATTTATAAATAGCTACAATTGCCGTTATAAGCTAGAAATTTTAATTTTATTCTGCTTTCCACTGAATGCTTCCCTAGAAAATATAATAGCCTACCACTTTATTTCTCTTCTGCGCTAAAGAAATAGATTAAAATGAATTAAGCGATTTAACACTTTAACACTCACAAAATCTATATATCTATCATATAAATTACCTCAACCACAGAATTACAGGTAGTCGCACAACTTAAGAATAAAAATGCTGAAAATATTTCTGGAAGTCTAGAAGTTCGACAAATTGCCGAAACAAACTGAGATCTTCGCTAACAGCTATTCTGTTTTCGAGCGACCTATCTACTGTGGAGTCTATGAGCGAGAATGAAATTAAAGTTTCAAACTTGGCCAATATCTTAAAATCAGACAAAGGGCCCAAACTTACTTCGCCAAGCGAAATTATCTCCCCTACTCCCAACATTTACGTCCGCTTAACGCGTGTCGTAACTGTCACCTACTGACCACGATGTACGCGTGTCAGTTTCAAATCCCAGACAGCCTGACTCCATTTCAGGGCAGTTTTCACACTACAGCTGACCATGGCCCAAGTGAGCGCCGTGTCAGTTTGGGATTTTCCAGACAAACGTCTGGATACTGACCGGTGCAGATGTAAAGTATCACACCTCACCGGGACTAATGCCGAGAAGAAACTCGCGCGCTCGGTGAGAATGTAGACGATTTGCTACGTCCTATGTTCAGCGAACCGACTTATCACGCCTTATGACGCCCTGCAGCCCTGACATCTACGTAATATCGTCCTAGCGCGATTCTCAGTTTTGAGAAAGAAACAGGTAAAGTTTGCGAATTATATGAAAATAATATTCGCAAAACGAATGGATGAAAAATATACAGGAAAAATGAAATACAGAGATAATAAAAGAGAGAATTTGGGTGAACGAATAGGAAGAAGATGTAGGAAATTAAATGAATATAAACCCTACGTGACAGCCTCTGAGGGTATTTTCTGGAAATTTGATGTTTCTCGCCAACATTCTGGTTCCTTGATCGGATAATGAAATGTCGCCACTATAAAGATGCTTCGTAGGAGCTCCGGATGTGGCAAGGAACGAGGAGTGTTCTATAAATGTGTGGTGGTGTCTGAGGCAATGCTTTTTTCAATTTTGTGCTGTTCATCTCAACAGATTTCCTATAATATGAGCGAACTGGAGGTATAATAGCTGAAAAACATACCTTTGCATTTGGGAACAGGAACTGGAAGTTAGATGTGATTTGATTTAGCTCTGTTTGTGCAATTTCGTTATGTTTTAGCGCGTCCCACAGACCAATGTGCACAGTGACCCTGGCTACATTAAGATCAGTTTCATATCTTTCAAGGAGAGTCAGAAGGTCCTGCGCAGATGCCCAATTTTTGAAGCGACAGTGACCATGTCTGTATCTGCTGTTACTAATTTACATTTTTGAAGGTCCTTCACACGTTGGTCACCAAAGATGAAGTGTTTCCTTCTATTTAAAAGACGTGTGTGTGTGCCGGTGGCAGTGCGTGCTTTTTCTTGTGTTTGAACTATGCTGGGATTGTGTGTAAGTTTCTTGCTGTGATGTGATCTGGCTGTCGGCAGTGGGGGCTGACGAGTAGAAATCTGGACAGGGATTCTCCTCACGTCTGCAGGGAATTCTAGAATGCACAGGTCGTGGTCTTCTTTATGGCTTGTGACGTAAAGTATGAAAATTGAAGTCCCTGAATTGATAAAGGATAGTAGCCTTGGATAGCATCGCAGCCCCTGGATTTGTGTGAAACACAATAGTCAACGTGGATTCCACGCGGGCTCATTAGTATGCATCATTTCCACGAGGATTTTTACCAACGTTGGATAATTAATATGATAAACAGTTATCAGGTGAGGATCCAGGCGTTTCCGTTTGACTTAGGGGAGGTTAAACCACGCCTACTGCCTATCTCTAGAGCGATTATAATCAAGCATTTCTCAACATCTTTCTGTCACCCCGCCTAGTAGGAGTTGCCAAAACTTATCGGGAGAGCGATGTCCTCAAAGGCAGTGGTGATCCCCAGAACGGACGAAGCAGTTTCACGCCTTCGTTTAACACCTCAGTGCAAACCAGAGAAGAGCGCTGAAATCGCTCGCAGACCGAGACGAACGGGGAAAGTCTAGTGGTAGATAGTTGGGTAATGGTGCTGGGATGGCGGCGCAGAAACGCTGAATTCTCTTGATATAAAAAAAGTTGTGAAAGTTCGCGTGTCCCCCTGATCTTTCAATTCTTTAATTATATATTGAGACCACTGAAGAATGCGTTTATCATTTGCGCCAGAGAGTCTGAATAAAAGTACTAGCTTATAGAACAAGATTTCTCGCGGATATCTTCTATATTGGAGACTTATCTTCATTCTGTTTGTGCAAGCGGTAATATATTAGTTTCAAGTGATCAGTAGGCTAGTTCTTTCATTTTAAAGATAAAGCAACCCAAGAACATTTAAAACTCATAATGCAATAAATTATGAAAAATAACTGGAGAAGAACAATTGCCAGAAGCGATATATAATTTTTACTGCTCTACTGTGGAAAAGAATATATTCTTCATGTACTCTGACAGTCCTGTTATTTCCACTGGATTTAAACTCCGAAGAAAAACATAACTCACTGGTCAGTCTTTGTCCTCACGCTATAGAAGTTTCCCACCACCAGCGGTGGAATCCAGGAGACCACTACCTTCTCATAACTATACCTGTGACAGTGCCATCCCATAGAAACTTTAGATAAAAATCAAAAAAGGAACACTACGGCTTCACCTTCCAGCGATTACGGGAAGATTAGCTGAACGCCAAACCCGATAGTCTGGGGCTGAAAAACGAAAGAAAAGACTCATACATTTGTTGAGTATTTACTAGCTGTTTGTGTGATTCTATGGATTGCCAGATTCAACGATCGGTAAGTGTGAAAGGGTGTGATGGCCATCGCTAGCGTGCATGAGCGAATGAGATATATTAGCTAAACTTATAATTTTCTTTACTTGGTAAATATCCTTACACTTCAATCATTGTATTTTTCCTCTCTAAGGGGGGACTGTTTACATTTTCTTATCTCCCCCTCCCTTAATCTGCTTAGTCAATGGATAACTTGGAGAATACTAGGACTCTGTTCCTACACCCCATACTAAGTAGTGTAATAACCCCTATCAAAATAAATTAATCCATCTTTCGGTGGAATAGTCTCTTTCTGATAACCACTGGTTTTTGGACTGGTTTTTTTGTGTATACAAGTGGGAAGGGCATATTGGGATACTAATATTCAACCCCCCCCCCCTCCCACCTTGTTAACTGTATTTTTCTGTAACTACGATCTTTTGACTGTACCACGCTAAATGTTGTGATTTTGGTTTAACTGAAAATAAACACCATAAACCTTAAATTACTGTGTTGGCCGACCCATTACCCCATATCTGTTATATGTAGTTTGTATTCACGTCCGTGTGTTTGCAGCACGAAATTGGTGTGTGTACATGAGTGTTGAATAACTGGCAAAAATTGTTTAGCCAGGAGAGGTTTAGGAGTCTACAGATAAATATAATTATAGTAAGATAGGCAGATCGGAGAAATTACCCGATTTCAGAGACTGTCCTTACTCTTTTCAGCACCCTTGTGAATCAACTATCCATTTCTTAAACCTTACTATCACAGAGCCTTCACTATCATTCCCCACTCGGACGGGACCACTATTTCTAAGACCTATCTCAAATAAAATTACTACAATAAATGCGGGCTCGTCCGGGATTTTGAGTCTGATCTAGAAATTAGTACCACTAAACGGGTAGCCCCAGTAGTGTTAACGTCCGAAATGTTACAGTCACAAATGTTGAAGTGGGTTTCTGTTTTGTGACCAGTAGGAACGTAACAATATCTTTTCTGTGTAGTGTTGTAGTCAGTCCGACCTGGGCCAAACAGCTTTGGTATGCGTGATTAGCTCACCAGGCGTTGAGGCGCTAACAGGGTATCATGTTGACATACAAACATCAGACGTTTCTTGTATGTGAGGTACTCGAAGTTTGTGTGATTGACAAGTGATGTGTGTGTGTAGAGACACGAATGCGTTTAGGCTCTTTGATAGATAAACAAGGCACCCACTCACTCACATGCAGTAGTCAGTAATTGTAGAAAACTTCTGGAACTTTCAACCATTTAATCACGAGACACAGTGACATCAACAGTTACAGTCAAATGGACGAGAATCAAGGACATCATATATATTGGAAATGACTAGCAAAACATCTGGCATTATCAGGCTTAAACCACTCATCATTAAGGACGTAATCGACAATGGTCTGTCCTTTAACAACTGTTCATATGTGGTGATAATTAGGAAACATCGAACATCATCACTTCTGTATAGCTCGTAGGTATGAGTTAATAACGCTGGTTTGACAACATATTCTTTTCCTACTGTAGCTCAGAACCCCTGACTGAACGCGTCAGGTAGTCATTTAACAAATATAGTTGCTTAACATAGAAGTCTGTGAACTTGTTAGTAAAGTCAAGACTTCATCTGGCTTCTCCCGCCAAGCACTTCTTCTTCTGCTCCAAGTTATAGGCCGTAATGACGGGCCTTATAATGGTTGATAAACAACTGTACATTTTTTCCACAGGCATGTATTATTTTCCATGCTGAAACATACCGCCATCCTGCGGGTTTCACATCAATATACGTTCATTGTGCTTCTCTAAAGTACTTCAACGAATAGACCTAATTGGCTACGTCAAGCACACATAATGGACTCTGGATCACAAGAACTGTGAGCGCTACTCACAGGTTCATACTAAATGTTCTGTAAACTTTGCATAATAATTAAGTTATTTTACCTTGGACAGAATTCCAAGAAATACACAAATAACACCTGTCGTCATACTAGACTAACAGAATAACTCTGGGGAAAATCACTAACATCACAAGACTATCTTTCCTCCAGATAATGCAGAGAAGAAACAACGGACATCTTCGTCCGGCAGAAACCAGCTCATCACTCCAGACGGAAGTGATCTCCGTTCGCGCTAAAACTTTGCGCATGTGTAGACAGAACAGAACTTAGAACATCTAACTACCCCGTCTTAAGACAGGTCAACAACCATGAATAAACACAGGGAAGACAACCCTAATCAACCTGTTTCAGGGAGTTAACATACAGTTCTGTACCTTCGATTATCAAAAGTATTAAATAGATTTACATCTTCTGGAACCGTCAAAATGGCGGCAACAAGTAGGATCTGATCTTAAGTCTGTGTCTAACTCTAGATAGAGTGTGAGAGAGTTGTCTTTGTGAAGATAGGGAATAAAAATAATTTTACCCCTAGACAATGCTTTTAGTACTTGGTTTCGACCACACAAAATAAATATAAGATTATTTTCTTTCCACAGCAGCAGAGAGTTACAAAAAAAAAAATTCGTTATTTTAATTATTCTCTGGCAGAGAAGATTGGTAAACGTTTTTTTTTATAAAGATTGCTGGGATCGCGTGATTGTGAAACAGTCACACAGGTTTTGAAGTTAGCAGAGTTGAGCAAAGCTAAAGATGCCTTATTCTGATTTTTTAAGTCTAGTTAATAACGTCTCTTCTCTTAACTGACTTCAGCGGGCGGAGTTTTTTGTGATGGAGAATTTTTTTTAAGAAAATATTTTTTTTCCTTTAAGTTGTTTTAAAAGAAAATTGTTTCTACTGATAAGTAAAAGTAGATTTTTTCTAGTTGTTTGACCTACCATTTAACGTGGCGTAGTCGCCTGCATTAAGAATCTTAACTGACAAATAATAGCAGCGATAGGTTAGCAAATTAAAAACGGTAGGAGGTATCTCAGGTAATTTATATTTTGTGTTTTTCTCGTGAGCGGTGTAGAGTTTGTTTTTCCACTTCTTTTTTTCTTTGTCTTATTCTCTCGTCTTAGTAGCATCCAGTTCTTTGACATGGCAGAGAGAGTTCAGTTGAGGTCCATGTTGAGACACGAGGCAAGGGAGACAGGAATGTATGGAGATGAGGCGAACGCGTTTGTCAACAGGGAACTTGACAGATATGACGCTGAGAAAGAGAGAGCAGAAGCTGAGAAGAAGGAAGAGAAAGAGAGAGAGCAGAAGCTGAGAAGAAGGAAGAGAAAGAGAGGACAGAAGCTGAGAAGGAAGAGAGAGAGCAGAGAGGAACGAAGCACAGGATAGAGCAGAGAGTAAAGAAGCGGAAGATCGTTAACTGGAACGCAAGAAAATTGAGGCAGAGATGGAAGCTCGCAGGGAAAGAAAGAAGGAGAGACAACGTGAGGAGAGAGATAAGGAGAGACAGCACGAATTGGCGCTTAAGGCTTTAGAGAGTTGGGATGCTTCTACTTTTAATAATGGAGAGCCGTCTTCACCTCAGTCTCAGTTAACGGATCTCTTCAGCACTCAATCTGCCCAATTAACAGCGATGTCTTTTGTCTTAGAGTCTTTCCCTAACCCTAATGAGAAAATTGACACCTTCCTAGAGAAATTCGAGAGGATGGCAAATCTGTATGGGTTAGAGAGTTCCTGGTGGTGCCTAAAACTTTCTCAGGCACTAAAAGGTAATGCTTATGATGTCTACGTGAAGCTGGGAAACAACCAAAATGACTACGACATGCTAAAGAAGGCCTTGCTAGAGCGTTTTGAGATGACCGCCCGAAAATTTCTGTTAAATGTTCAGAAACAGCCGAAAGGAGAGCACGGAGACATTTCCCTAGTTCTCTTCACGTTTACCTCCCATCCTAAGATTACCTACTCTTGATAGGACTTTTGTATTTGATAATGTGCCTTGAATTATCAGAATTACCTCTTACATATGAGGGAATTCTGGAACTTGTTCTTGTAGAACAAATAAAATCAATTTTATCAAACGAAACCCGTAGATTTTTGGATGAGCAGGGCACAGTCAAGCTTGAGGACATCCTCAATAAGGCGGAACGCTATGCAAATGCAATGGCCGAACTTCCCAGCACTAAAACGAAAATTCACAGATGAGCCATCTCGAAAACAAAATCTAGAACAGTCATCCTATTCTTCTATATCCTCCCAGCACTATAACCAACGAGAAACTAATACCCAAAGACCTCCCCAGGAGAAATCGAAATTCTACAAAACCCGATATCCCCCAAACAACAACAATCCAGATCAACCCACCAGGCCTACATGGCAGCGCGGCCACCAAGGTCAAGGCAAGGGGAAGACCCCTACAGCAGGGACGTCTGATCAGGGCAAGCACACCGGGCCAAACCGCATCGTATGCTTGCATACAGCCTCGCAAGGAAGAGTCAATGTCAGTGATTCTCAACCCGAGGGGGACAGACCCTCAACGCGAGGAACTGTAATTTTGAACGGGACCTCAACAACTTGTCTTTTTAACACTGGATTATCATTTGACTGTATTGTCGCCAGGCACCTAGTCAAACCCGGACAGGAGACAGAGGACAGCGTCAAACTATGTGGAGTTTTTAAGAGTGACGCACCCAGGACGCTTCCTATTGCACTGGTAGAAATTCACTCTGATTTTGTCAGAGGTGTTATTAAAGCGGCCTTAATGGATGATCCTATCTACCCAGTTATCCTGGGATGTAGATATGTGTTTGTTGGGAGACAAAAAGAGCCGATTGTGGCAGCGGTAACCACAAGAGGGCAAACCAAGAAGTAGAGGGAGCCTGCACCAAATTTGTTGCCGAATGAACTGAAGGAGGCGCAACAAAAGGACCCTACTCTGGAGCCCTGCTTTAGAAAACTGCCCATGGCTAAGGACCCCAGACACCACGGAGACATATTTTTGAAGGATGGCGTATTGTATCGTAGAACGGGTGACCCTGATACAGGGAATAACCAGCTCCTAGTACCGACGCAGTACAGAAGCCAGATCTTAGAAATGGGGCACTCTCTTCCCTTCAGCGGACATATGGGACAAAACGCCACTTTTCAGCGAATAAAAACTCACTATTGGTGGCCAGGAATGAACACTGAGATTATCAGGTACGTGAAATCCTGCGCCCAGTGCCAACGTGTGGCACCAAAGCAACGGACACCCTTTATTCCCATGGGTGATGCGCCAGTAGTGGGTACACCATTTCAACATGTTGTAATCGACATTTTAGGACCCTTAGACAGGACTAAAAGAAGGCACAGGTTCATCCTGACCTTTGTCGACACTTGCACTTTGTGGGACGAAGGTATACCGCTAACATGCACGAATTCCAAGCATGTCGCAGAAGCCCTCGTGCAGATATTTACACGGTTGAGTTTCCCTCAAAACGTTTTGACGGACAACAAATCCCCATACCGTGGCGTGTTTATGGAAGAGATCGTAAAGATCCAGAGGAACCAGCACATCTACACAAGCCCTTATAATCCGGCAGGAAGTGGGTTAGTAGAACGTGTCAACGGAAGCCTCACCAGGATGTTACATAAGCTGGCTCAAGAGAAACCTGAAGAGAGGGACCTATATATATCTGCTGCCTTATTCGCCTACAGAGAGGTTCCCCAAGCATCTACGGGATTCCCGCCAGCCACACTTTTATTCAGCAGACCTATTAAGGGGCCACTAGAAGCCTTACTTCGGTCCCTGACAGACCAAAAGGCTGACGAGACAGTCGTCTCTGCAAGCAAATATGTATCTGAGTTCAAGGAAAGGCTACAGCTAGGATGGGATATAGCTACAACCAACCTTAAGAAAGCACGCACAAAACATGCTAAAAGATACAATAGAGCTGCAAAAGAGAGAGGACTCCGACCAGGGGAGAAAGTTTTGTTATTACTTCCAACAGAAAACAATAAACTTTGCATCGGATGGCTAGGGCCGTTTACCGTCCTTAAAAAGATCTCACGCACTAATTACAAGATCTCCATTTAAGGAAAATGTAAAGGTCAAAGGGGAGCAATCTTGATTATGTTTGGTGACCAGTTAGATGTTGGGTTACAACGCTTGTATGCTTGATTGACTATGACGATAAAGTAAATTATGATAGGGGAATTCCCTCGTATGTTCGAGAAGTTCGAAAGTCAGACAGGACAGTCTCTGAACGTTATTCATTTCTGGTGGGGAGATGAATTTGTTCTGAATTGTTGAGCTGTGATTGGCTCGTGGCTAAGCCGCATGTATTGAAAGCGGTGTTCAAAACAGCCGATTCTCGTGACGGGTTTTTTGGCGGGACGAGTGTGTGTCTGGGCGTGGACCGACCTGGTCAAGCCTGGTGTTTTTTGGATGGTGTATGCCTGTACAGTGCTTAAGATGTCGACTTATGTTTTCGCTGTGTGTACAGCATATTTCGTAAGGTGCAGTATTTATAGCACGGTGATGCCGACCCTTTGCTGATGGATTTTTGTGAGTACTTTAGGCCTTGATATATATCTGCTGTGTGCAGTATTTATAGCACGGTGATGCCGACCGTTTGCTGATGGATTTTTGTGAGTACTTTAGGCCTTGATATATATCTGCTGTGTGCAGTATTTATAGCACGGTGATGCCGACCGTTTGCTGATGGATTTTTGTGAGTACTTTAGGCCTTGATATATATATCTGCTGTGTGCAGTATTTATAGTACGGTGATGTTAGGAACATCTTTGACGAGGCCATATTTATTGTATTAACACGGTGATTACGACCGTTCGATGAAAGGATCCATTAACTGTTATTATTGTTTCGCTGAGGTTATGAAGCTGTGATGATTCGATGTAATTGTATTCGTCTATGTCAACGTGATGATGTGCTGTGACTTAATAAACCCTTGTTAAATGTCATCGGTCGTTCAACACTCCATTGACTCTTGTGTATGTACCTGTGGTGTGAACGACTCTGCCAGCACACATTCAATCTACCTTCCAGGCGTGACAGTAATAACTCATATTTACAAACAGCTCTGTGGTGGGCGTGGCCTATATGTATACAGAACGTCTTGTCTTTGCCAAGGGTGGCTTTACTACGGAACCTCGACCTAATTATTTAATAGCCTGTGTAACGGTTGAGAGAAATAGCACCCTTCGTCTTATCAGTGGTGGTTTACAGATTTAACGGGATCTGACACTTACAATATTCGCGTTGATGAACTGTGTGGCGTGTGCTCTCAAGAAACAACGCACGCCCTCATCGTTACGATATTTACACACAAAAACATCTACAGCTATATCAGTTTCTGTTAACATAGCTGGTGGACCAGTCATCTAATTGGATCGAACCTATGACATACGCATGAATGGATTTGCAGCGAGGCAGTTCTACTTTTCCTGATTGAAATTGTCAGGTAGACCAGTATAAAAGTTCAAGTGACGGTCTTTCCAGCCCTTCTGTCTCCTTTCAACGAGATTGATAGACAGTGTACCAGAGCAAGTATACGTGCAGTGTTTCCAACCCTTTTGCACGTGTATTGTACCGCAAGTCAAGAGTTGCAGTATTGTTCCATTTCTTATCATCATGTGCTCCGGTGCAGTCTGCGAGCACATACCAGACGAGGTCAAGGACCTGTAGGGAAGATTGTCGAGTTCCAGTACCTTTCTGCAGTGGAGTATTTTTAGCAGCAGAACTTTGTGATATCCAGTGTCTTGGCGGAAAGGAACGGAAGTACTTTCAGATAAGTGGTTTATGTTGTATAAATCGTGCCAATTTATCAATGTTAACGAGCCTTCCTTTTTGCTATGCATTACCTATTCTATTGATAACTGTTGTTTTTGTTGTCTATGTCCATAATGACATATCATTGAGATTTGGTGATGAGTATTAATGGCTACGTACATGATGTTGACTTCCCTGATAATGATATGACTTTGTTCTATACATAGGAACTTGGTATACAGTAATGAACTGAGATAATTTCGACTTCTTGTACAGATAGTTGGTTTTGTGAGCTGGAAAGGTAATTGTCCAACCTCTTGGGACAATAAATTATTAAAAGTATAGGTGTTTAATAGCTTTGTGATTGTACCACTATGGATCTTGATATGGATTCCGATACAGATCCTGAGTATATGTGGTCTGATTTACAGTACTTATTTTAAGGGGGTGATAGTTTTGAGAATTTGCAGGGTCCAGCACTGGAAGAACACGTGATGGATAGATTTTTGATCCATACGTCGACAGCTCTAAGAGAGTTTGCTGAGAATAAATTTCAGTCTATTCCTCACTTGAATGTGGCTAAGGATTTAGCGAGATTGCTGGGTATGGACTTTCGTCTGTTCTTGTACAACCAGATGGATGTTAAACGTGAAATCATTTTGAAGAGTATGCGTACGTTGTTGCGCGACGGCATTCATAATGACCAGAAAGATGAGTTGGAGGATGAGGAGCGAATGAAAGTCATCAAACAAACTGCTTTACAGCAAAGGGAAAACTTCTTAGAAAGTGTTGCTAGGGACACGGAATTACAAGAGACGGTGGCTGGACTGAAAAGAGATTTACATAAATCAAACTCAGAACTTTCTAGTGCACAAACTGCATTGAATTTGGCTTTAAGAAAGATTAAGGAGTTGGAATCTCAGATGAAAGTTAAACATGTTGAGTTGGAAAACCTTACACAGGAGACCCAACGAAAGAAAGATATAAATGAAAAATTAAAAGCTGAAACCAATGAACGAGAGAAATTATACATAGAAATGCTTCATGATGTATGTTTTGATAAGCTTGAAGAGATAAGTACTGTGTGTCCGGAGAAGATTGATGGGCTTGTAAATAGCAATGATAGTGACACTGAGAAACTTCAGATGGACTTAACACAGTTGAGGGCTAATAAAGAAAAGGATGATAAAGAGACATTGGTGGTAAAGTTTTTTTTTTTTTTTTTTTTTTTTTTTTTTTTTTTTTTTTTTGCGTACGCCCGCTAATACTCGAGGCGAAATCTCAGGTTATTACTAATGTCTTAACCTGACATTGATTTTACGTGAGTATCCCTTTTTTCTTGTACAGAGACAGGTGTCCCTCGCCATTCAGGCAAATACTCTCCGATTTCGGAGGTACCCATTGAAGCTGGGTCGGCTCAGGAGCCGCCAATCCCTGGTCGATGACACTCCTTCAAATGTTCTCGCCAGGTCTCGAGTTAATCCAGTCCAATTCCCGGTCGACGAAAAATCCTCAAATGCCGTCGCCCGGGTTTGATCCTGAATCACCCGGTCGCCAGAGCGGTGTTGTAACCACTACGCTAGCGCGGCTCCCTGTGGTAAAGTTAACGGCTGAGAAAGAAAAGGTGACTAAGATTGAGAATTTAAATGAGAAACTTAGTGAGGAGATTTCTCATAAAAATATTGAAATTTCAGAAGCCAGAAAACGAGTAGATGGCCTGCTTGACATCGTCTTGAATAACAAGATGTGGTCTACTGTCAATGTTGACAACGCTAGACAGAAAGTTGTTTACCAACAAGGCACTAAAGCAAAGAGTCAGCCCTACACACTCATTGCTAATACTTCTATTGGTGTCAAACATGATGGAGGTAAATCTCTACGTGGCAGATACAATTTCCCACGTACTGATGGCGTTTCTGCTAATGGTTGTGATTCTTGGCGTCAGACCAACAGAGAGAATTCTAGTGTAACAACCAGTTCGGTTAGTCATGAAAAGAAAGGTGATCGATTTCAGGCCAGAACTCTTAAGATCAACCATGTGTCTACTTTGATAAATTCTGATAAATTGGTGGCAAGGAACAAATCTAGTGCTACTTGTTCTAAGAATGAAACACATAATGTGCAGAGCAGTAAGGATACTCTTGGTCCTATTACGTATCATACCCAGTCGAAGCAGTATGATACTACAAATAAGCACATTGCCAAAGAAAAGAATAGAAGCAGTCTTGGTAAGAGAGATAATCCTGTGATTAAACTGTACCAAGGGAATTATGTTAAGCATAATAATGCTAACTGCAATGTTAAAAAAAACAATGTTCACAATAGAGGTAAGAGCTGTGTTTTCTATAGAGATAATAACTCCCTAAATGAGATTTCACATCATCAGAGTAACTATGCTCAACAAAAGAATAGAGTCATTAAGGGTAAACAAGCTAACACTAGCAATAAAGTTTCAAATACTACTGCTTTCGATTTGGAAAGAACACCTCGTGGTTGTGAATGTAGAAATTTTTTTCAGAACACACAAGTGGCGACATACAAGTGCGGGCATGTTATTCCTAAACATTCTGTGTTGTCTACTATGTGACAAAGGAAGACTTGTTCGGCATTCAAGAAGAGGCCGGGAGTTTATACAAGCCACAATTCTAGGTAATTGTCAAGTTAACTCTCCGTTTTTCTCCTCATTAAATCATACGGTTGATTAAAATGGAGATTTTTATTTGTATTTATTCACAGTGGTGACTTTACGATAAAAGTCAGCGCTCCCATGTGACGTTAACCGTGAGGAATGTAGGTCAACTTAACGCCCATGTATTCGATCAAGCGTAACCTGTCAGCGTCTCACTAAGCATCTGAGGGGTTACCTGTTGGTGGTCATGTAATGTTTACAAGTCGCAGGAGATTTTTGCTGTTTGATTATTTTGTTTTATTTTAGGACAGTAAATATTATTGTATTTTATATTTCAAAAACTATTATATGCCATTGTAATAAAATATTATGCAATTTCTTCGTTACATTATGATGATTATTTGTACGCATCATCTGATTGCTATATTTAGTTTTTATATATGACTATTTGGATTATGTACCAGTTTATTTTTATTGCTATTTATATTATTGTGTTTGAAAATATGTAGTATGTTATTTGGTAATTCGGGGAAAAACTACAGAAAGTTGAAAGTTTCAATTATTTAGGCAGTAAAATGACTCAGGATGGTGACACAACAAGAGAAATCCATACTAGAATTGCTTTGGCAGCTAGCGCCTTCAATAGATTATCTAACATTTGGAAATTACGATCATTGAATATACATACCAAGCTTCGTCTGTTTAATTCAAATGTTTTCTCAGTGTTAACATATGTGAGAGTTGGAAAATAACAAAATCATTTGAATACATTGAACAAACTTAGAAAACTTGTCTGTAAGAGAAGAACTAGGCAGAAATATGTCTTTCATGAATGTGGTGAAGTGGCGTCACAACGAACAACCTGGAGAGCACTGGTTTCTGCCTTATGCGCCGTGTTTGGTGCTTAAAGAATTTATTATTATTATTATTATTTGGTAATGACTTGTCTGTAACTTTTCATGAATGTGGTGAACGATTTGTGTCTATACACTTGTGTGCCCACTTATACAATGCAATCATTGACCTTTATACTCCGTTGTTGAACTTGGAGTTGTGTTTTTTTTAAGCAGTGTCTGTTAGGATAATTTTTTGTACATCATTATATTGTCAGCCCTATGTCCAAACTCATTAATTCTAATGGTACTATAGTTACTTTTTGAAAGTTCATGAGTATTCGTTATCTATCACTTAAATTTTTTCTCATGTTCTGATAACACATCAAGTTGAGATAAATATAAATTTAAAACTAGATAATACTAAAACTAAGCTGAATATGATTGTCAGCCGGAAGTACTTTAAAGGTTAAATTGAAATGTATAGGTAGAATTAACAGCGATAGCTGATATTATTTTTTTTTATTAAAGAATTTAGAGATCTGGTTTAAGAACTTACTTAACTTAATCATGTTGTTCTTAAATATTTGAAAGCTATTAGGTAGATGATAGTGTGTTTTCTCATGTGTTTTTCTGCGACGTGTTTGTTTTTGGGAAATATTTTTAGTTAGTGATCTGTGTAAACTTAGAGATAGGATTTTGTATATCTCTCTCATTTTGTTAAAACCGATTTCTTAGTTAGTTTATTAATTATAGCTTTTAATTAATTAAATATGAAATACTATTTTTATTTAACTTAGCGTTTTGAAACATTTTTGTATTGTATTTTTTATTGGAATATGTTTTTCTGTCATTGTAATTTTGTTTTTTTGTGTTCATCGCTTGACTGTACGCTATAGTTTAGAATGTAGATTGATATCGGGTTTTTAAAAAAAAATTATATTTTGATGTTTTGATGTATTTTTTATTTAGTGCGTCACTGTGCGTCACTAAGAACGTATTGATAGCGTTCATATTTTTTATTTTTATGATGTCTAGAGTAATTTGTTTCAGTTATGGATAAGTTTAATTTAGTTAAATTACTTATTATACTTTATTTAAGTATAGTTTTCCTTCATGTTTCGGTATACATATATACATACGTTGTTTTTGTTTGATGCTTTCTTGTATGATTGCATTTATTTATATAACACGTTATTTAATGTAATTAGTTATTATAATGTGTTGTTACTATCTTTCTCTACATTTACATCTTTACTTTTCATCTATCTTTGTTGACTATTCGTCATCCCCTTACATCTTCTCTATTGTCTTTTCAGTATGGTTTCATACTTTGGTTATACTTCTGTGCTTCATCTTCGTTTCACTTCATGCTTCTTGTATACATTGTCTTGTTACATTTCTTATATTTTCATTCTTTGTATTTTCAGATTAATTATATAACTTAAGATAATGTAACTAGTAGGGATATTTGTATTTAATTTACATGTAATTGTTTAACTTAATTATTGATTTGTTTCTCTTATTCTAATTTTATACTTTCCTTCATTACATATCATTCTTCTTTTGCTTGATCTTGTCTTTTCTCTTACTATCAGTTGTTCTTTGTTTAGTTTGTGCTATACATATTTAACGTGGATTTGTAATAGAATATTTTGGGTAGGCTTCATTGATTTTGTTAGATACTTCATTTGTTACATTACACTTGATGCTTATATTTTTTTATGTAGATATATAATTTTGACTTAGTATAAGATAATTTTTGTACGCTTATGGTAGAGTTTCATTGTCCTCTTAATTTGTTGGGGATGTATTTGTCAAAAAAAAATGATAGAATCATTTTTTCCCCGGGGGGGGGGCGGTGTAATGTTAAGGTCAGAGCGGAGCATTCTTGATTATGTTTGGTGACCAGTTAGATGTTGGGTTACAACGCGTGTATGCTTGATTGACTATGACGATAAAGTAAATTATGATAGGGGAATTCCCTCGTATGTTCGAGAAGTTCGAAAGTCAGACAGGACAGTCTCTGAACGCTATTCATTTCTGGTGGGGAGATGAATTTGTTCTGAATTGTTGAGCTGTGATTGGCTCGTGGCTAAACCGCATGTATTGAGAGCGGTGTTCAAAACAGCCGATTCTCGTGACGGTTTTTTTGGCGGGACGAGTGTGTGTCTGGGCGTGGACCGACCTGGTCAAGACTGGTGTTTTTTGGATGGTGTATGCCTGTACAGTGCTTAAGATGTCGACTTATGTTTTCGCTGTGTGTACAGCATATTTCGTAAGGTGCAGTATTTATAGCACGGTGATGCCGACCGTTTGCTGATGGATTTTTGTGAGTACTTTAGGCCTTACTATATATCTGCTGTGTGCAGTATTTATAGCACGGTGATGCCGACCGTTTGCTGATGAATTTTTGTGAGTACTTTATGCCTTGATATATATATCTGCTGTGTGCAGTATTTATAGTACGGTGATGTTGCAGTATTTATAGCACGGTGATGCCGACCGTTTGCTGATGAATTTTTGTGAGTACTTTATGCCTTGATATATATATCTGCTGTGTGCAGTATTTATAGTACGGTGATGTTAGGAACATCTTTGACGAGGCCATATTTATTGTATTAACACGGTGATTACGACCGTTCGATGAAAGGTTCCATTAACTGTTATTATTGTTTCGCTGAGGTTATGAAGCTGTGATGATTCGATGTAATTGTATTCGTCTATGTCAACGTGATGATGTGCTGTGACTTAATAAACCCTTGTTAAATGTCATCAGTCGTTCAACACTCCATTGACTCTTGTGTATGTACCTGTGGTGTGAACGACTCTGCCAGCACACATTTAATCTACCTTCCAGGCGTGACAGTAATATTTACAAACAGCCCTGTGGTGGGCGTGGCCTATATGTATACAGAACGTCTTGTCTTTGCCAAGGGTGGCTTTACTACGGAACCTCGACCTAATTATTTAATAGCCTGTGTAACGGTTGAGAGAAATAGCACCCTTCGTCTTATCAGAAAGGAGGAGGTCTTTCACGTAAATCTGCTTAAGAAATACTTGGAAAGGCCAGTGCCGTCTTCTGAGCATCTCCTGGCGGTCGCCATAGCAACGGAAGACGAGGAAGATGATGATGATAGTTGCATGGAGTACCCATTGCAACAAACAGAATCCTTTAAAGATGTCAAATTCGGCGACAATCTCCCAGAAGAACAATAGAAACCACGGCGCTACTGAAACAGTACGCTGCTGTCTTAACGGATGTACCTGGTCGAACAAATCTCATAGAATTTGATGTGAAATTAACTAACGAGACCCTGTTCGAACCAGAGTTTATCCCATTCCGTACGCTAAAGCTGATGCACTACGCAGAGAAATACACAAGCTGCGTCAGGCAGAAATTATCAGTGAGTCTACATCTCCTTACAGTTCGAGTGTAGTACTGTTGCAGAAGCCCAATAAGGAAGTTCGGCTATGTATAGATTACCGGTTACTAAACGCTGTAGCGGAATTCCAGCCCGAACCTCTCCAGACTGTTTCTGAGTTGTTCACCAAGCTTAGCAAAGCAAGATGTTTTTCCAAGATTGACCTGAGTAAAGGTTATTACCAAATACCAGTCAAGGAGGAAGTTAAACCGTTGTTAGCTTTCAGCACTAGTGAAGGACATTACACATTTAATGTGATGCCGTTTGGACTGCACAACGCACCAGGAGTGTTCACCAGGATGATGAGGAATCTTTTAGAACCTTTGCACAGTCCCCATATCCATAATTGTAGTGAAATTGACAGAGATACAACGGTAAAATACCTCCAAGGATAACATATAAGGATAAAAAAAAACATAATGCGTAGGCTGCGAATAGTACATGATCGCCTAGACCGCGGGTCATCATCCTCCATAATAATTGACTTGCTAGACAGGAGGGGAACGGCGGATCAAAAAGGAAAAAAATATGACTGGAAAGATTGCGTGAGACTAGAAAGGCTAAGGAGACGCAATTGGGGGGGGGGGGGGAAACGGAGAAAAGTCACGTTTCCCAAGTTGACATAAAAAGTAAGCAACTCGACAGAAGGGACCGTAGATATGTTACGCCACAGTCATTTATTGGACGCTTTTGCAATACCAAGCCCTTGATTTGAATTCAGCGGCTAAAACGCAGATGTTTGGAATATTACAAAATTTAAAAAGTACTTTTTTCTTAATATTAATGTTAGGAATATAAAAATTAGCTGGCCGGATGGCCCATTCTGAGCAGTGAACTAATATGTTCTTAATTTTACAGACGGATAGATAATATTGAAGATAATGACAAAAGACAGTGTTGTTCACATCATCGACAGACTGTATTGAATCTAAAAGTGTCGCTAATTGCACAAAAAAACACGACCTCGAGACGCAGGTGTTCAAATCTACTTAGTATGGAAGAGAAGGGATATTTGTGGTGGCTGTGTCTAAAAATAACTTTTAACGACAAAAATTTGGAGGGGAGAGAAAGTTTGGTTCAAAAATCAAGTACATTTTTGTAGAAACGCAAGTAGAGACGGACAGACTAACAGATAAAGATCCATACTTGACTGAAGCATGACTGAAATGACTTAAGTGTAGGAAATTTGAAATTCAAAAAAAACCTAGGCAGTGATTGGCCACAGACAAGCATATTGTCGGCGCTTAGACGCGGATTTGGGGTCATTTCTCAATAGTTGTTCAGTGATAGACACAGATTTTAAAGTGTGGTGATTTCCATATGAAAGAAAGTGAAAGAAGTTTAGGGACGCCATACTATAGCCAGCAGCTCAGCTGAGTTTTGCTAGCAATTCTGTGTTATTTATTCATAATCTGGTAAGATTGAAATTATTTCTTTATATATTTTGAATATTGTTTCATGTTTGAGTGATTTGATACTGCCATATCGAAATCTAGCCTTACAAACAAGTAGGGATTTGCTCTAGACCCCCCGCCCAAGTCAGGGTCTAGGGACCAACAATATACATAAACTCCAGCAAGGGTTAGGCAAGACAGATCAAGTGTTGAGAATAATGAAACATATTACCTATCCTCTTTTAGGGCAGAAAACTAATAAATATTTTTCAGAATCTATAGTCTGGGAGGATCTATCTGATGTAAAACCACCATGGTAAATGTGCTGTTTGGTCAGAGAGATCTGACCTGTCTGTATGATGTGGTTGTTGTGTCAGTGTTGTGTCCAGACGTGGGTAGAGAATAGATTTTGACACATGGCCCATACTTTGATTGCAGAGCTGTGAGTTTCTGTTGTCAACAAAGCAGTGTCTATTCAGTTGGTGACTTTACTCGAGTGTATCTGTGCAGTACTTGTGACAGAGACCACCATTATTGCCCGCCAGCACGGAGAGGTGGGACCACCTGATTTCAGCACCAGAGCTACAACTACAAGATGAGTGAGCCTCTGGTCTGCTGGACATTCACCAACGCTTTGTAGTTACTAATATCCCCATAAAAATTCCCACCATTTTCTGGACACTGTGTAGTCAATATAGACAGGTGTGATGAGGCCACCCCAACAGCACAAACATTAACTATCCTCCCAAGTAGATGACTACTAGAACATTTTAATAAAACTAACTAGTATAGTACATATATATGTACACTATTGCATTTATGATATAATATTCCATGCATTTCTTTCATAATCTCTAAATCCTTTTAAGTTCTGGTCAACCTAAAAAATTGATCCAGAACAAAATAAAATGTAATATAATTTTATCAAAAAATTTTACACACGTGAGTTAGTTCAGTGTATTTTAACATTTATTAATATTATTAGTCTTGTTAATTATCTGTGGGTATATCTATAACCTATTACACCACACTACATATCATAACCCTAGACACTTTACGTAGCCACATTCATTAAAAAAAATTAAGTGTGAGGTCGTAGTGGTAGCAAGAAAGGCCTTCTGACAATTCTCATCTACATTTTATCTCAGGAGCCTTCACAGCTGGCCTCATACAATTACATTTAGTAATATCACCATCATACAATACCATCAACACCACTACAATAATTTCATGGATATTTTAATTGCATCGGAAAACTACGACGAACATAATGGTACGGTTGCTATGCTCCTCAGGAGACTACAGGAAACTAGTCTCACAGCCAGACCTAGCAAATGTCTCATCGGGTTTGAAAAGCTAGACTTCCTGGGGCACACTATTTCTCATGGTTGCAGGTGGCTTGTTAGGAAGAATGTTGAGAAAATAGTTGCATCTAAAAGCCCCCAAACGAAGAAAGACACCCGTTCTTTCTTATCACTATGTGCGTATTATCAAAAATATATCCGGAATTTCAACAGACTAGCGGCACCCCTGACTGACCTTACAAAAAAGGACGTCCTGATAAGGTTATTTGGGATTCGCAATGCGAACAAGCATACAGCACTTTAAAAGAACAGTTGTCCTGATACCCCATTTTGAGGTTACCTGACCTCAAGAAACCTTTTGTATTGCGGGTCGACGCGTCGGGTCAGGGCATTGGGTCAACACAGCTGCAAGCAGATGACACCGACCCGAATATGTTATTCCCAGTTGCGTATTGCAGTCAAAAATTAAATACGGCTGAACGTAACTACAGCACAGTTGAAAGATAATGTCTGGCACTGATTGACGGGATAAGACGTCATCATGAGTTTCGTTACGGGAAAGCTTTTACGGTGCAAACAAACCACGCTCCCTTAGCTTTTCGTGGCACAAATAAGGAATTTAACGCAAGGATGATGCGTTGGGCCTTGCTATTAAGTGCGTACTCCTTCAAAGTGGAATATATTCCGGGAAGACAGAATGTCGGAGCTGATTTTATGAGTAGAAACTGGACTACGGAGGAAGAGGAGGAAATCGAAGATACCAATCATCCAAAAGTTACCAATCAGGGCAGCTTCATTGTCATAAATGAAACATGAAAAATGGTACATGTCTAAAAGTGGGGACGATTGTGACGAAGAGTATGAAAATTGAAGTCCCTGAATTGATGGGTGATAAAGGATAGTAGCCTTGAATAGCATCGCAGCCCCTGGATTTGTGTGAAACACAATAGTCAACGTGGATTCCACGCGGGCTCATTAGTATGCATCATTTCCACGTAGATTTTTACCAATGTTGGATAATTAATATGATAAACAGTTATCAGGCGAGGATCCAGGAGTTTCGGTTTGCCTTAGGGGAGGTTAAACCACGCCTACTGCCTATCTCTAGAGCGATTATAATCAAGCATTTCTCTACCTCTTTCTGTCACCCCGCCTAGTAGGAGTTGCGAAAGCTTATCGGGAGAGCGGTATCCTCAAAGGCAGTGGTGGTCCCCAGAACGGACGAAGCAGTTTCACGCCTTTGTTTAACACATCAGTGCGAACCAGAGAAGAGCGCTGAAATCGCTCGCAGACCGAGACGAACTGGGAAAGTCTAGTGGTAGATAGTTGGGTAATGGTGCTGGGATGGCGGCGCAGAAACGCAGAATTCCCCTGATATAAAAAAAGTTGTGAAAGTTCGCGTGTCCCCCTGATCCTTCAATTCTTTAATTATATATTGAGACCACTGAAGAATGCGTTTATCATTTGCGCCAGAGAGTCTGAATAAAAGTACTAGCTTATAGAACAAGATTTCTCGCGGATATCTTCTATATTGGAGACTTAAATTCATTCTGTTTGTGCAAGCGGTAATATATTAGTTTCAAGTGATCAGTGGTCTAGTTCTTTCATTTTATTTCACTGGATTTTGTGTTAATTTAAACCTATTAAATAAACCCATCTAAAAACGTTTCCAGTTGTAAATTAAATGATATATCTATACGTTATTTCCCAATATAATAGATGCTTAAATTTATTTAGAAGCCGCTAAGGGATTTATAACCAATTAATACAGTTTAGTTCTGTATATACGTGTGTTTTTTAACCATTAGACTCGCGGAGAGTTTTTCTTAAATATATATAACTGAATACGCTAGTGTTTAAAATAGTCTTAACTGTAAACTTAGCGCGCGTCAGAATATGATTCGTATTGGGTGTATGATTTCATGTTTTCTATTTTTTCACATAGGATGATCATATACCTTTGCGTCCCAGCAATTATAGAGTCCCCCAGACTCGGTTCTTCTACCATCTAGATTTTTTATGAACCTTTAAATATAATCTTATTGTGGTGGCCCTGCGCGGTCTCGCTCTCTAAATTTACATGAGATAAAGTAACCCAAGAACATTTAAAACTCATAAAGCAATAAATTATATAAAATAACTGGAGAAGAACAATTGCCAGAAGCGATATATTATTTTTACTGCTCTACTGTGGAAAATAATATATTCTTCATGTACACTGACAGTCCTGTTATTTCCAATGGATTTAAACCCCGAAGAAAAACATAACTCACTGGTCAGTCTTTGTCCTCACGCTATAGAAGTTTCCCACCACCAGCGGTGAAATCCAGGAGACCACTACCTTCTCATAACTATACCTGTGACAGTGCCATCCCATAGAAACTTTGGATAAAAATCAAAAAAGGAACACTAAGGCTTCACCTTCCAGCGATTACGGGAAGATTAGCTGAACGCCAAACCCGATAGTCTGGGGCTCGAAAACGAAGGAAAAGACTCATACATTTGTTGAGTATTTACTAGCTGTTTGTGTGATTCTATGGATTGCCAGATTCAACGATCGGTAAGTATGAAAGGGTGTGATGGCCATCGCTAGCGTGCATGAATGAATGAGATATATTAGCTAAACTTATAATTTTCTTTACTTGGTAAATATCCTTACACTTCAGTCTTTGTATTTTTCCTCTCTAAGGGGGGACTGTTTACATTTTCTTATCTCCCCCTCCCTTAATCTGCTTAGTCAAGGAATAACTTGGAGAATACTAGGACTCTGTTCCTACACCCCATACTAAATAGTGTAATAACCCCTATCAGAATAAATTAATCCATCTTTCGGTTAAATTGTCTCTTTCTGATAACCACTTGTTTTTGGACTGGGTTTTTTTGACTATGCAAGCGGGAAGGGCATATTGGGATGCTACTTTTCAAACCCCCCCCCCCACCTTGTTAATTGTACTTTTCTGTAATTATGATCTTTTGACTGTACCATGCTAAATGTTGTGATTTTGGTTTAACTGATAATAAACACCATAAACCTTAAATTATTGTGTTGGCCGACCCATTACCCCATATCTGTTATATGTAGTTTGTATTCACGTCCATGTGTTTGTAGCACCAAATTGGTGTGTGTACATGAGTGTTGAGTAACTGGCAAAAATTGTTTAGCCAGGAGAGGTTTAGGAGTCTACAGATAAATAAAATTGTCGCAAGATAGGCAGATCGGAGAAATTACCCGATTTCAGAGACTGTCCTTACTCTTTTCAGTACCCTTGTGAATCAACTATCCATTTCTTAACCCTTACTATCACACAGCCCTCACTATCATTCCCCACTCGGACGGGACCACTATTTCTAAGACCTATCTCAAATAAAATTACGACATGGCTCAGTTCAGCTTGTGTCGAATGTTGTACTTCACTACCGTCGGAATTTCCCTCTGAGCTTGTGTTTGTGTTACACTGTCTGTATTTATTCTTCTGCTGTGTGCTTTCTTTCTGTTGTTCAGACTCGTTTCTCTCACAGCTATTTTTGAGGGACATATGGTCAGCATGGAGCTGCTCGTAAACTTTTTTGAGGCTGCTCAGCTCTGCTTTTAGTATCTCCATCTCAGACAATATTATTGAAAATTGATCTTGTGACGAGTGCATTGGTAATGTAAGAAGGGATGTTGTTGGACTACTGTCCGATGCACACGTGCAATGTATGGAATTTCCTTGTTCAACGTAAGACTGACATAACAAACATCAGACATAACTTTGAAAGAGCTATTACAAACAATCAAATAGTAGGAGACAACATTGAGAACAAGTCATATGCGGACCTGTTGCAGAAATGCACGATCTAGGTCACTTTGAGCTTTGTTTCCACAACTTTTCAGTACAAGTAGTTGCGCCTTTTACTTTTAATACTTAAAGGTACTATTTTCTTCAGATGATGAAACTTTAATACATCTGTGGCTGTTTCTTGGTATTCTTCCTTTAATAAAAATCAATTCTATCTGGGGACTGAAATAAATCGAGATTTACTTACATGAGTTACTACATTACATAGTTTTCCTCCTAGTACAGAAATACAGCTACCGCTTATATTCTGTCGTGTGAATAATAATACTAAAGTTTATCACACTCTATCTTCGTTATGAATAACTTCAAGAACTAACACTCAGAAATACCTATATGGTCCTGCATGGATGAGATGCTCAAAACATGGCTTCTCCACAAGTACAACTCACAAGTAAAAACACAACTTTCTCCGAGGTCGTCTATCTGGAAAAGCTCTCTTTAAAATCTTGACTTTTCGTTAGCTCTACAGTGTTGTGAGCTCTTGTCACCGTCAGTGATTGTGATTGGTTCTACTAAAAATGCATGACCTTATCTCATTGGTACGAAAAATGCTGGGGTAACAAGCCTCACTGTCACATGCACTTTGTTCAAAGCATAGCTTTTTATGGTTGTTGGTCTTAAACAAGCGTCCCTGGAGCCCACTGTTAGCTGCGAACTAACGCCTTCCTCCAAACATGACATAGTTACATTCCACAGAGGGTTTTATTACCGGCGAGGAACATCGTATACCAGGAAAATGTTATGAGGTATTGTATGATGTCTTGATGGAAGGCTGTTGACGTTTTAAACTTGTTTCTTCCGTATGACTTACGCGTTCCATTCTGGTTTTTGATGTCGTACAGTGACTTCTGCATCATGGACTGTTGTCCACGTTTACATGTAATGATCATAACCGAATAATACTTTCATTAATTTTAAATTACATGTGGGAAATATTAAAAGTCGAAGAATCATTGAAAAACTCAGAAACATTGATAAACTATTGGATAATTAAAATCTTGATAGATATTTATTGAGTGTGCCATTAATCATAAGATAACTTTATTGATCACTAACCACGTTTCTCTGACCCCAGGAACAAGCGATAAGCATGAATGGTAACAAAGGCACATCTGTCTTGGCGTCTGTCTCGTAAGACAGCGACTGCCACACTTAACGTGCTTGTCTTGGGTTGACTTAAAATTTCCTGCCGATTTTGTCCTGCCAGAAATGCCTTTTTCTTATTTTTGATTGTTGGCCCTTCTCTTCTTCATTTTGTCTTCATTTTATTGTAAAATACATGACCCCTCAAGAGTCAGTGTTATTTTGGGACCTTTCTTGAAGCCACTTCACTCATGTCTAATTTGATTCCTCTACACGAAGCGACTTAGGGGGATAGTCGCTCCACCCTAGGGCCAAATTACGAACTCACCGTCACAGAAACAATGGCAAACAGTGTAAGTCACGCCAGCTTATATAGTAAGATAAAGTCTGCAGGTGTATCTGCGTGGATCCGCACGTGCATTCGAGTAACGTAGTCGTCACGTAATGTTTTCGGGAAGTTGTCTCCCTGTCGTCTTGTGGTAAAACAGGTTGCGTAAGCTGTAGCGACACTCTGGCGGCTAGAGTTCGCGGTTCTAGACATAGAGGCGAAAGTGACTTTCCTGTGTGCCCGGCTTGTCTCCGAATCAAAGACTCGGGGAATCTGCCGTTACCAACAAGAAAGAAGAACAAAATAACATTTCTCTGGACGCCGATGCATACGTGCAATGTATGGAATTTAGCTTGTTCAACGTAAGACTGACATAGCGAACATCAGACATAACTTTGAAAGAGCTATTACAAACATTAAAATATGAGGAGACAACATTGAGAACAAGCCATATGAGGACCTGTTGCAGAAATTCACGTCCAGCTTAAGACATCTACATACTCAAACATTTGCAGAAATCATCAGTGCATACGTCCATTAAGATATTTTTCTCTTGGCTTCTTTGCTGAACGGCCAACTCTGGTGATAACCTAATGTTCCTTAAAGATAATTACAGTTTTCCTTTCTTGAGCCAGGTGGGTATAAAGCTGAATACGTTAGAGTAACGATTAATGTATAGAAACCATACTTATGGAAACCGATGACAACGATGAAAATATTCTGACACTGATAGCCTTGGGCCTATGAACATTTTGTTAATTTGTACACGTGAGTAGAGAGCAAAGTCTTGTAGGCCGGCTATGGTAGCCATCGTTTCAGTAGAGTAAAGAATGTAATATCATTATCTATAATCGCGGTTACATAGGTTAAGTCATAGAGACAAATAATAGAAAGGATTCTAGAACTGACATAAGCATCTACATATCAGCAACCACGAATAATTATCTACAAAAAGGACTGCTCGTACCATCAATTTGTTTTAAAAGAAAAAAACAGGATTGCTGTTCGGAAGGTACCGATCGTAAAAATTGACACCGACTCAGACATTTATGCAGGGCTTCATGGCGATCATGACGGCGTTTCAGATCACAAATTATACTTTACTGGAACGTGAATAAATTAAATAAGAAAAAGAATAAAATCAACCCGTCTTGCTGGAAGGCTGTTGACTTTTTAAGCTTGTTTCTTCCGTGTGACTTACGCGTTCCATTCTGGTTGTTTATTTTATTTTTTTACAGTGATTTCTGCTTCATGGACTGTAGTTCACATTTACATGTAATGATCATAACCGAATGATACTTTCATTAATTTTAATTTACATGTGGGAAATATTAAAAGTCGAAGAATCATTGAAAAACTCAACACGAAGCGACTCTCTTTAAACATTTCGGAATGTAGCCTGTTGTCTCCGAGAGGGGGAAGCAAGTATTCCACTTCTCTCAGTTGCCGGCTTGTCTGTATGCTAGTCGTTGGTCGCCTAGCAAAAATGAAGGCGGCCGGTGCTTTCTTCTTTGATTTCAGTCTCATCATCAGTTGCCATCTCCACAACGGAGGTTGGCTGTAATGGATCTCCAACGTCTTCTGTCTCTTGTCTTGGTGGTACACTCTGATAGACTCTTTCCCGTCCATCTCTTGATGTTATCTTCCCACTTATAGCGCTGTCTTCCCCTTGCACGTTTACCTTCAACTCTCCCTTCTGTTATGGTCTTCTGCAAGGTGTTATGCCTTTTTATGTGGCCAAAGTATTTTAGCTGCCGAACTTTGACCTCTCTCATTAGTTCTCTTTTCATACCTAGATTTTCTAGGACCTCCTTATTTGTTTTCATCTCTTTCCATGAGATACGCCCCATTCTTCTATATATCCACATTTCAAGAGCCTCAATTCTTTCTTCCAAATGCTTATTCATCGTCCATGTTTCTGCACCATACAGAAATGCAGAATATATATAACACTTTATGATTCTCAGTTTTAATTTATGAGATAACTGTTTGGATGTCAGTATATGTTTCATGTTGTTGAATGTAGCTTTGGCCATTCCTATTCTCTTCTTGATTTCTGTTTCACATCTGCCATCTTCTTTTATTATATGACCAAGATATACGTAGCTCTTGACTTGTTCCAGGATTTTCCCATTTACGCTTATCTTTAATGTGGGTTTATCGTCTGTTTTGCTAATTATCATAGTTTTAGTTTTCTCAATATTAATGTCGAGTCCATATTCATGACTTATACTGTTCACTTGCTTCACTAGTTCTTGTAACTCCTGTTCGCTTTCAGCTAACAACACGGTATCATCTGCATATCTAAGGTTGTTTATTGATCTTCCACTGATGTTCAGTCCTACTGCTCTTTAATTATTCACCTGGGAATTTTCTCCGACCAGGCTAGTAGAGTAACATTATACAACCCCCACCTGCACGAGCCTTTTCGCGTCCTCCGGGAAACCCTTAGTCTGGGATTCTTCCGATCAAACTGAACTGCTTGTTTAGTATTGGAAACATGAAGTCTTGGATTTACCGATCGCTAATGCACGTGCAAAGAGCACGCTTGTTAAATGTTAGGGTCAAAACGATGAATTTGACTACAAAGGCAGAAGTACAAAAATGATTCACTACCGCAGCGCATTAGACTCGGTTTATTTACTTAATCTCTAGAAATATGTAGGTGTCACATAATATCTGATGTTACGTACCTAGGCTTTGAAGGAATCAACATATCTTAGGTTGCACACATCCTTGTTAAAGGAAACTGTGCAAACGGGGGCAATGGGGTGGTATGGAACAGGAAGCGCCGGAGAAAAAGGAAGATGTCTGTCAGCCGGCTTTAAGAGCCATAGTTCATTTGCCGACGCTCGCTTTGTGATTATTCGATTTTAGGTAGAATAGCTTGTATAATCTGATGGTAGCGGGCTGTGTTGAGCCAGTCAGATATGTCTTACTGTTGTTATTGAATTCGTATGTGTAGCTTTGTACTATTAAAAGGGAGATTGTCAGCACGCTTTGGTGTTACGCTTTGTGAATGGCGCCTACAAATGTTTTGATTGTGTGACCTGTCGCAGTTGGATACGAGCAAATAAGAAGAGGACAATGTCATGATGAAAGTGTAGTTATTATACTGTGACAGTATGGATTTTTCTATGGTGTTACTCAATGTAAATAACGTTAAATCAAAAAGCCACGTTTTCTAGAACTATTTCTTGCTGTGAACGGAACCAATGAAAATTAATTTTGTAGTTAAAATAACTTACTCGTCATTTCATGATTATTCACTCACCACCCAGCCAAGAGCCTGGTACTAACCCCACGATCGAGTAGAACTTAATGGTGTAATATAATTATGGTAAGTTGGAATGTATTGGAAACTTAAGCAATGTCATATTATGAATAGTGAGTGCATCCTAAACACGGGGACTGCAATTTGTAAATCAAGATGCTCCATTTGGAAGAGGGCACAAATTGATTTTACTGAAAGAGTTAATGATCTGATGTACATGTATGTATAAATAAATTTCTCCTATGTGAGCTACATGTAAAAACGAAAGTCTAAATGTTGAGATTTGGTATTGTGTAATGATCAGTAATGACAGCCCATATTGGAGGGACAATGAGAAGTACTTGTTTAGCAAATAATAAAAGGACGATGCATTTACGTAAATGGTATTTACATATTTATTTTATGTGTGGTAAAAAAATGCCTAGAAGTAATGGAAATATGTTTGTAATTCAGTTCCAGAGCATACTGATAGATTGCTGAAGACAAGGCAGCAACGGAGAGAACGTCATAATCGCTCACGTACCATATCTTCAGAATGTAGATTGCCTGGCGAGTGTCGGTAGACTATCTACATAATACCAACCTCGCAAAAGCCATCTAAGCGAGTGGCCATAAGCTGAAAATCATTCACCGCATTGTAAACCGGGTAAGCATAGCATGCCGCCATCAAACTTTGTGCAGTAGTTGTTCACTAATCACCAGTCAGCGTATGCTAGCGCCTGGTAGCCATCAGTACATCATTCTACTCAGTGTCAGCAGCACACTGACGTTTTGGTGCCTGTGTTTTTCTAATCTCACACAGACATTTGAATATTACCAGTAATTAGCAGTCCACAGTAATGAGTTCTTTTTCCTTAGCCGCTGACTGTCAAAGCAGTCAGTGGCTATCCCGCCTGGTGGCATCTTGTAGGGCAGCAACAAATTGATTCCACTTTGCTCGGTCGGTGGTCGTCCTTCGTACAGTGCCCCAACTCTGGTTCATTCTTTGCATCTCAGACTCCACAGTCCTCCGCCAAGTTGTTTTTGGTCGGCCTCTCTTTCGTTTTCCTTCCGGGGTCCATAGCATCGTGTGATGGCATCGGGGTCTCTTCTGAGGACATGGCCAACCCAATTTCAGCGTCTGCTAGTTATGATAGTGTGCATGTCCTGTTACTTGCTCCGAGTAAGCAATTCTTGGTTGCTGATGGTATTCGGCCAAAAGATTTGGAAAATATTTCTTAGCCAGCTTGTGTGGAAAGAGGACAATTTCGTCATTTCCTTCTCTGTTACTCTCCAGCATTCTGCACCATAGAGAAGCACAGAAAGCACACAGCTCTGATATAATCTTAATTTTGTGTTCGTACTGTGCTGAAAGGACTTCCAGAAGTTGTTAAGACTAAAAAAAGGCTATTCTTGCTTTGTTCATTCTGTTTTTTATGTCAGGTGTTACTATGCATCCTAGGTATGTGAAGGCATCTGTCTGTTCCAGTTGCTGATTCCTTACTGTTATGGGCTCAGTGTTGTTCACATTTAGTGTCATGACCTCTGACTTCTTTAGACTGATGTTCAGGCCCACCTGCTGGCTATACTTATCTATCCATTTTTTCCTGGATGTGTTGATGTGAATGTGCTAGTAGTGCAATGTCATCTGCATATTCCAGATCTTCCATTGTAGAAAATGAAGTCCATCTTACTGCCTTCTGTTGTCTGGCGCATCACCCAGTCTATGACTGTTTAAAATAGAGTGGTTGATAAGGGGCATCCCTATCGTACTCCTGTCTTCACCTCAAAGGATGGGTTGCTCTTCCCAACGCTACACGTAAAGTTGGCATAGAGGATTTTTATGATTGACACTATGCAGCTTGGAATTCCATAAGCCCTCAGTATTTTCCATAGACTCACCCTATGTATATTGTTAAAGGTCTTTTCGAACTCAACGAAATTAATGTACAGCTGTCTTTTCCATTCTGATCACTGCTCTATAATGTTCCCAAGGGTAAATATATTATCTGCACATCTTCTGTTCTTTCTAAATCCTGCTTGTTCTTTCCTCAGTTTATTGTCTACTGCTTCCGAAATTCTGTGTATAATTATCCTGCCTAATATTTTGCTGGGAACTGTGAGAAGAGTGATTCCTCTCCAATTATTGCAGTCTGCAAGATCTCCCTTCTTGGGCAATTTGACAATTATTCCTTTGTTCCACTCCGTTGGTGTTAGTCCCTGTTTTCCATACTTGTGCAAATAGTGTGTGAATGGTAGCTTGGGACTTTAAGAATGAAAGAGAGGACAAAATGATGGTTTAAGAAAGTTAAATAGAGTTGTTAATAGAATATGACTCTGTTAAACGGAAGTAAATTGAGCAGGAGAGTGTTTTGAGGGAGGTAACTCCGTAAATCCCATTTTGGTAGATTTTTTTTTTTTTTTTTTTGAAGTTTTGCCTCGTTTTGGCGAGGCGCGTCCCTTTTTTTTTCCCCTCGCATGAGGTCGCATTTTTTAAACTCGCATGAGTCGCATTTGGCACACGCCCAACCCCGGCCTTGGTCAAGACACATGATCCTAGCCAAGGCCGGATAGTAAACGCATGTCCCAACACAAAAAGACCCAATGACACACAAGTGTCACAGTAATGATCCTCTGTGTTTTCACACAAAAGACCTAATGACACATAAGTGTCACTGTACTGATCTTTTGTGCCGGGCGCATGGTTATATTAGGGCGCATGTCCAAATATAAAAGACCTTTAGGTCTGGGAAATTTTGGTAGTTTTTTTTTTTAATGTAAAACTTTTGGCGAGGCACGTCCCGTTCAACCTAGTCGGTTATATTAGGGCGCATGTCCAAATATAAAAGACTCTTAGGTCTAGGATAATTGTATATTTCAGAATGGCTCTAAAACATGGAGAACAACAAAAACAACAACCAAAAGGCTACAGACTTTCATTAACGGGTACTTGCGTAGAACAGAAAGATTGAAATTCTATGACAAAGTCACAAATGTGGAACTGATGACAAAAACCAGACTAGTGCCACTGCATCTAGAGTTGAGAAGAAGACGCTGGCGATGGATAGGACACACACTGAGGAAACCTGTTGATAACATTACATGGCAGTCCTTGTTCTGGAATCCACAGGGAAAGAGATGCTGAGGTAGACTAGAAAAAAACATAGAAATAAAGAACTAGAATGAAGTGAAGATGATGAGGAAAACATGGAAAGAACTTGAGCGGATGGCACGTGACAGGAGTACTCGAATGTGATTGTTGATGGCCTATGCTTCTTGGGGAACTAAAGGGTATTGATTGATTGATTGATTGATTGATTGATTGATTGATTGATTGATTGATTGAAAATGTGATTTAATTTTTCTTGGGTAGGCTCGGTAGATTTACTTTAAAAAGTGGCTGTAAATTGATTTTATTTAATGCTATTTACTACATTAACATTTTTTTTGATAATGTAAAGTTACTAAAAAACCATAGGCAAAAACAATATCAATAGAGTTATAATTTAAGACACAGTTTTTTACAAGACTTTGAAAACACACGTTTATTAATTCTTTTTTGTCATCACGATCTCTCGTGGAGCTTCTAGCGATCTCTCACCCTAGGGTTCCGTGGAATCGCGGGTGAGAGACCCTGGCCTAAAGTCACGAAAAATCGACTGTACCTAGATTCAGTCAACAGTCATATTGCTTCTTGTGTGATGTGATTCCCGTATCCAGACACACTTTTAGATTGTATTTCTACATGGGGAAGGCTCATGCTTGACAAACAGTCAGGACTCAAAACTAACACTCACCTGAAGTGTTTCATTTAGGGATGTAATGGAGTTTAGAAGGACTTCTGCAATATTTCCAAAGGAGGTGGTGGCCAAAAAGCTCTGTCGAATATTCTGGAAAATAGTACAGTACATGAATAAGAGGGTTAGTAAATGAACTTCTGTACAAGATACGGACTAAATCACTACTAACTTTTCTTATTCTTATCTTATGTTACTTTCTTCAAAGGAAAAATAACCACCAGGCGAAAATATCGCAAAGACGAAGAGGACAACAACGAGAGAAGTAGTTTGTTAAACTAGTCCAACTGGCACAAACAAGAGAAGTACCTTGTCACACAGACAACAACGAGTGAAGCCTACAGTTAAACAAATCATTCAGACAATAAAGAGAGAAACATGTAGTTACACTAGTTACATTTACAACAACGAGGGAAGTACCATGTTAAAACTAATAAAATTGACAAAAATGAGGGACGTACCTTGTTAAAATAGTCACATTGACAACTTTGAAAGAGATACTTTGTAAACATAATCACACTGACAAGAACGGGAGCAGTACCATTTATGATAGAAAACTCTATACAAAGCGTTACAACAGGGGGCAATCTGATTAGCAGAAGTGAACCTCTCGTCTGATAGTTGTTTTGGCCCTTTATCGTCTTTAAACTAAGATTGGCGGGCCAAATTGTGTCATGACTCCCAAGTGTTCTTCTCCTGTCGGCTTTTCCCACATTCCATGACAATTGAACCCACTCCACCATGGCTGTGACTTTCAACTTCAATGCTGGTTTTATCCACGTGCCAGCTTTAGACGATTGTGAAAGTAACTATTATGTTGTACATAAACAATTGTCCTAAATGTCATATAAATATTAAACAAAAATAATGGTATGTTTTCAGCACTCGTAAGAAATAAAGAAGTAGAAAACTAGACAACAGAAAAACAACAGACGTGAGTGGCTTACCCAGGACTCGAACCCAGTACCTTCCATGCGACATGTAGAGGCTTGGAGCGAAACGTGAAATATAACCTAGTGTAGCGGGAGGTTATTTAAAAGTATTTATTATGTAAGAGTATGCCAGTAAAGAGTTCTGACCTTACAAGTAATACCCCAGTCTTAGAAATAAGCACTGGTGTATTGTGAAAACCCTGGCCCAGTTGGTAAGAAGTAGTACCAGGATTTAAGGTGTCTCCTCCCTGTGACTATCTTATGATTACTTATATTCTAGGGGATAAGTAAAATGTACATTCACTGAACCCACAAAATGGAAGAAGTGAATAAATCCTCAGGTACAGTTAAAATAGTTTAATAATTACACTAATATTCTATTTCTACTAGTTGGAAAAGAGCATACACATATATATATAAAAGTATTCACACAGTTACTATTATTGTCTGTTTAGACTTCAAAATCTTAAATAATAAAGTTACTGAAATCACTGTTATTAGTCCTTTGAATTTAAGGATAACTGTCATCAGTTGACTGAGTTTCTGTATGGTTAATTATTGTTTTCAACTATTGGCTGTTTCACATGTATAGGTGGTCAGTGTCAAACAGGACACTTATCTTTCCAACTTGATACTGCTGAAACTGAACTGTCCTTTGCTGATATCAGACTTGGTAGGCCCAACAGTAGGGATGCCAATGACCAGTTGAAGTTCACTCTTTGGGGTCCTGCACTTTTGTGGGATTGCCTTGGATGAACGACACCGGCTTCTGATACTGGACAGTCTGGTTTGAGTTATTTCATGGAACCTGCAACATATCAGCCTTGGCTAGTATCTGGCTAGACTTGTAGCTGACTAGCACAGATGTCAGACCAGTCAGTCATCAGATGTCACCGTTATACAATCATAGTAAGTAAGGACATCATTTCAGTGATATAGCATTAATATTAACATTTCAATTAAGTGTAACTGACTAGCACATAAGTCAGACAAGTCAGTCATCAGGTGTCAAAGTTATACAGTTATAGCAAGTAACAT
The DNA here is from genome assembly GCA_024509875.1 of Oreohelix idahoensis. Taxonomy (NCBI): domain Eukaryota; kingdom Metazoa; phylum Mollusca; class Gastropoda; order Stylommatophora; family Oreohelicidae; genus Oreohelix; species Oreohelix idahoensis. The sequence continues at coordinate 382,123 of JAMPIV010010945.1, forward strand.
CAATTCAATGATATAGAATTAATATTAACATATCAGTAATAAACATCATCTGGTTTATTCCGCTCCTATACATCCCTTTCTATAACTTGATCCTTCTAAATCATATCAAATACAAATTCAAATACTGATGCTATTCTTAGCATCTACACAAAATTAATACATAAATAAAGAGTGACCAAGCGATCACGTTTCTTTCTTCGGTAGTACAATTACATAGTTTTGGAATTGAAACCTGGCTGTGGAACACTCCATTTTACCAGCTGTAAATGGGTACAAAGTTGTGCGCTCGAACTAGGGAAGGCAAAGGCAGCGAGGAAGGGGACTAGTCACCTTAACCTCGTACTGGGATCTTCCATGATGAAGTTTCTAACACTTCATTTCCCTATGACAATCTCTGCCATGGGACTGCCTTTATCTTCGTAAGCGATAAAGCAATATGATAAATATATCTTCATTAGGCTGTAGGGCTATTTGTGATTACTTTTTGTACAAGCAACAATCATCCACAATGCACATGGTTAGATCATATTAAAAATACAATACATTATATCAATGACTATTATACAGGCATATTTTGTGAAGTTTATATGAACCTGAAATATAAAAAAAAATATTATACACGGTAGTTATCATAATTTCGCTTACCCTCAGACTTCAGATACTGGACTGAACAATGCTTCTGGCGATCCGCTCACAATTCATGGGTAGTGGCGAAACTCTGCCTCCAGTCTGTCTCAAACCTCTTTCGATGTGTATCTCTCCAGTTTTTACCGATACGTTTATATACGCTTAGCGCGGACGTATAGGAGGGTACTGACGTCACAGCTAGAACCAGGCAAAAAAAAAATCTTTTCCGAACATCGATTTCAGCCAATCTGTGCGTCGACTGAAATTTTGCCTTTCTCATTCTCGGCATATATAATATCCATATTGTTCCATCTTATCTTGTTTTATACAGCTGATAAAACTCTATCTTCCTATCCATGTAAATTCCCAAACTGTTATTTATTGATTTTAATATTTAGAACAGAAGTGGGTTACACGCTTTTAGCGTAACTGTGGGCAGCCGAAATACGCATATATCTCCGTAAATGAGAACTTCCTACCGTTCCTTCTTATATGCAATTATACACAATCCTTCCCTGTACTGAAATGTAAAATCCTTTTCATACTGATTCCCTTCTGCTTTTATTTTTCCTTGGCAATCTCCTGTCTGATACACATTTCGGTGATACGCCGCCATTTTGAAAGCGGTCAATCGATCGTTGATGGGTTTATAAATCTAACTGAACCCGTTTGCAATGACTTGAAACCAATTTTGCGACATAGCTCCCCCATATTTTAAGCTGCATGATATCTAGCTTAACTATTGGGTATAAGACAATTGCAAATCGACCATTCCGAGGTTAGTTTTCCTTCCTTTTATCCTCGTCAAGCTCTGTGGGATGACGACTAAGAAAATCTGCGCCCACATTCTGTTTTCCAAAATTATATGCATCCTTTACTATCTCTCTTCTTCCTGTTCGGCTTTTCATCCAGGCTCTTACTTCTGGTGAAACGGGGTCGGTAGGTTTCCCATGAAGTTTACCGCCCTCTTTTCGTTGATAGTTGGATGTGGTTTTCCCTCGCAAATCCGTAGGTGTTTGATTTTCGCTACTTGATTTGTTCCTTTTTTCCAGCGCATGGGGTTCAGACTGCAATTGAACCTGTGTGGGATGTTTCCTTTCCCCTCCCGTGCAAATCTCGGGAGTACCCCTGATTGCTGGTTTGCTTGCAGATTTTTGATGAAGACTCTTCCGTCGACTTTCTGAATCTACATAGGTGCACTCTGGACAGGAATTTACATACTGATTTATGTCTTCCGTAATACCTGGCCAGTAGAACTGGGTGGCTATTCTTTGTTTTGTGGCACCATTACCCAGGTGTTCACTCAAAGTTGATATGTGTCCCCAGCTTATAACCTTATTCCTATAGGTGGATGGTACAACAATTTGACCATGACTTTTCGTCCCTCTGCCAGCTTTCCTGTACAAGAGTCCATGTTCCATATAGAAATGTCCTTTCCTTGGAGCTTTATGTGTTTTTGATAATTTGCCAAAACAAGGCTTCAACGTGCTGTCTGCTTCTTGAGCCCGTTTCATTTCAGTCGAATGAAATGTTAATTTGGTGTCCCTATCTGTGTTCCTGGAGTCAGACCTGGTCTGGATTTCTGCCATAACCACAGGTTTTACAGGGTCTCCCAAGAAAACATATTTACGCCCCAACATTAGGGGGTAAAAGGGATCATCTATCACAGCTGCCTTTATCTCCCCGTCCACATAGCGATAACTGACATGAATCTTTGCTATGGGTAAAGTAAGGGGTGATGTTCCTTTTAGTGGCCCTTGAATATCTACTGTTTCTGTGGTGATTTGTTCAGGGCTCACCAGAGATGCACACACGACTGCGTCATAGGACAAACCTGTGTCATACATTCCTGTGACTTGGTTGCCATTCACAGTCACTATCTCCTGTGTAGGTGGGTGATGGAGGCTATTCTGACTCACAGTCAGTTCCTTCCTATCAGAAGCCCTCACCTGTAGACATGCAGCATGATGAAGGGGTTTTTTCCTCCCACATTCATCAGTGTAGTGGTTACTCATCTTACAAAATTTGCACCACTTATCTCCCTGTCTGTAGGGTTTATTTTCCTGAGTCTGAGGGTTCTTGTCCTTATTATCAAATCTTTGCTTGTTTCTGTATGGTTGATCCATCTGGTCAAACTGGGTATTCTGCGGTGGTGGCTTATATCCTTCTACCTGCTTTCTTTTTGTTCCTACCAATTCAGCTTGAGCTGCTTGGTATCTCTCTGCACATCTCACAGTGTCTTCCAGCCTCTCTGCTCCTTGTTCCATCAGGAATTTCCTCATTTCTGGAGGCATGGAATCTTTCACTTGCTCTAACATAACCATTTCTTTCAGATCCTCGTAGGTTTTCTGATACTTACCTAAACTACTCCATTTCAACAAATACGTTTCTAGCCTAGCTGAGAACTGGTTATATGTTTCTCCAGGTAGAGGTTTAGAAGTTCTAAATTTCTTCCTATATGCCGCAGAGTTCTTTTCATACCGGATCAGTAAGGCTTGCTTTAGTAGTTCATAATTTTCCTGATCTTGTTTGGGGAGTTTCAGAAACACATCATATGCAATACCTCTCAATCCCTGGGATAACTTTAGACTCCATTTTTCCTTTTCCAGTCCATATGTAGAGGCTAGCCTTTCATACCTATCCAGGTACGACTCAATTGCGTCCTCCTTTTCAACAAATGGATCTAGGTGGAAGTTCATGGCCCCATTTGCTGTGTTCTGAAAAGAGCTGTTCGCAGAATGAGGTGAGCTATTACCATGGGTGATAGTCCCAGCCTGAAGTTCAAGATCAAGCTGTCTCATTTTCAGCTCATGGTCTCTCTCTGCTTGTAACCTCCTTTCTTCTCTCTCAGCTTCTAATTTCTTGGCTTCTCTCTCTGCTTCTAATTTCTTGGCTTCTCTCTCTGCTTCTAATTCTAATTTCTTGGCTTCTCTCTCTGCTTCTAATTTCTTGGCTTCTCTCTCTGCTTCTAATTCTAATTTCTTGGCTTCTCTCTCTGCTTCTAATTTCTTGGCTTCTCTCTCTGCTTCTAATTTCCTTGTTTCTCTCTCTGCTTCTCATTGCTTTGCTTCTCTCTCGGTGTACTTTTCACATTCCGTCGTGACATACCGGATCAGAGCGTCACCATCCATGCCAAGCTCTTTTCCCACCTGCAGTGTAGCAGACCTAAATTTGACCAAGTCAGCCATGATGTATCTGTAGTCTAGTAGGGCAAGCAATCTTACTCAAACTAATTTACTACAATATAATTAACTTAAAATTAAAGTTAATTAAACTGACTTCACCATATATGAAACAGCTTTCTTTATCTGTACTCAATGGTACTCCTAAAAATATAGTTATTTCCTACTATGTTACTCTTTCCAAAAAAATTTTCAAAACAAAATTTTCTACAAAGCAGAAATAGAAAGTTGGCTCAGGAATATCAAAGATATATCCCGCGGACGAGCCCCCACTGTAGCGGGAGGTTATTTAAAAGTATTTATTATGTAAGAGTATGCCAGTAAAGAGTTCTGACCTTACAAGTAATACCCCAGTCTTAGAAATAAGCACTGGTGTATTGTTATCATAAAAATAGTCAGACTGTGAAAACCCTGGCCCAGTTGGTAAGAAGTAGTACCAGGATTTAAGGTGTCTCCTCCCTGTGACTATCTTATGATTACTTATATTCTAGGGGATAAGTAAAATGTACATTCACTGAACCCACAAAATGGAAGAAGTGAATAAATCCTCAGGTACAGTTAAAATAGTTTAATAATTACACTAATATTCTATTTCTACTAGTTGGAAAAGAGCATACACATAAATATATAAAAGTATTCACACAATTACTATTATTGTCTGTTTAGACTTCAAGATCTTAAATAATAAAGTCCTTTGAATTTAAGGATAACTGTCATCAGTTGACTGAGTTTCTGTATGGTTAATTATTGTTTTCAACTATTGGCTGTTTCACATGTATAGGTGGTCAGTGTCAAACAGGACACTTATCTTTCCAACTTGATACTGCTGAAACTGAACTGTCCTTTGCTGATATCAGACTTGGTAGGCCCAACAGTAGGGATGCCAATGACCAGTTGAAGTTCACTCTTTGGGGTCCTGCACTTTTGTGGGATTGCCTCGGATGAACGACACCGGCTTCTGATACTGGACAGTCTGGTTTGAGTTATTTCATGGAACCTGCAACATATCAGCCTTGGCTAGTATCTGGCTAGACTTGTAGCTGACTAGCACAGATGTCAGACCAGTCAGTCATCAGATGTCACCGTTATACAATCATAGTAAGTAAGGACATCATTTCAGTGATATAGCATTAATATTAACATTTCAATTAAGTGTAACTGACTAGCACATAAGTCAGACAAGTCAGTCATCAGGTGTCAAAGTTATACAGTCATAGCAAGTAACATCAATTCAATGATATAGAATTAATATTAACATATCAGTAATAAACATCATCTGGTTTATTCCGCTCCTATACATCCCTTTCTATAACTTGATCTTTCCAAATCATATCAAATACAAATTCAAATACTGATGCTATTCTTAGCATCTACACACAATTAATACATAAATAAAGAGTGACCAAGCGATCACGTTTCTTTCTTCGGTAGTACAATTACATAGTTTTGGAATTGAAACCTGGCTGTGGAACACTCCATTTTACCAGCTGTAAATGGGTACAAAGTTGTGCGCTCGAACTAGGGAAGGCAAAGGCAGCGAGGAAGGGGACTAGTCACCTTAACCTCGTACTGGGATCTTCCATGATGAAGTTTCTAACACTTCATTTCCCTATGACAATCTCTGCCATGGGACTGCCTTTATCTTCGTAAGCGATAAAGCAATATGATAAATATATCTTCATTAGGCTGTGGGGCTATTTGTGATTACTTTTTGTACAAGCAACAATCATCCACAATGCACATGGTTAGATCATATTAAAAATACAATACATTATATCAATGACTATTATACAGGCATATTTTGTGAAGTTTATATGAACCTGAAATATAAAAAAAAAATATTATACACGGTAGTTATCATAATTTCGCTTACCCTCAGACTTCAGATACTGGACTGAACAATGCTTCTGGCGATCCGCTCACAATTCATGGGTAGTGGCGAAACTCTGCCTCCAGTCTGTCTCAAACCTCTTTCGATGTGTATCTCTCCAGTTTTTACCGATACGTTTATATACGCTTAGCGCGGACGTATAGGAGGGTACTGACGTCACAGCTAGAACTAGGCAAAAAAAAATCTTTTCCGAACATCGATTTCAGCCAATCTGTGCGTCGACTGAAATTTTGCCTTTCTCATTCTCGGCATATATAATATCCATATTGTTCCATCTTATCTTGTTTTATACAGCTGATAAAACTCTATCTTCCTATCCATGTAAATTCCCAAACTGTTATTTATTGATTTTAATATTTAGAACAGAAGTGGGTTACACGCTTTTAGCGTAACTGTGGGCAGCCGAAATACGCATATATCTCCGTAAATGAGAACTTCCTACCGTTCCTTCTTATATGCAGTTATACACAATCCTTCCCTGTACTGAAATGTAAAATCCTTTTCATACTGATTCCCTTCTGCTTTTATTTATCCTTGGCAATCTCCTGTCTGATACACATTTCGGTGATACGCCGCCATTTTGAAAGCGGTCAATCGATCGTTGATGGGTTTATAAATCTAACTGAACCCGTTTGCAATGACTTGAAACCAATTTTGCGACACCTAGCAAATTCGGAGGCTACAACATACTGCATTGCAACGTCAAAGTAGCAACTCCAAGAGCCAGAGAGAATAAGACAGGATTCCAGATCACAAGACCGGACAAAATATGTGGGCATCTTGGAGACTCAAGAATAAAACCCGACTCTATAAATACAATGACTGGAGATCTAGGAATTGGAGCACCCACCATAAGAGGGATTATAAAAATACTCCAGACCAAGTGTTTGAGGCATCCAAGCAAGTAGTCGTGACTTTTCTAAAACTGTGCCCGAAGATTGTATTTCCCAAATTAGGGTAAGCTGTAACTTATATTTTACAGTTTGAATTTGACATGTTTGTGCTTCTTAGTGGTTGTAAGGAGGCTGGCAACCTCAGCATATGAAAATAGTATATTCATTAACCAGCACATCAAGCGGTGGTGACTGCTTCATGCTAGTTCTCACAGGGAACCAAAAACCCACAGACTCTCAATGGAGCAGGGTGTGAGAGATGATTACATCAGCATATGCATAGTTTATATTATCATTTTTTGAGTTATATGTAAATTTAACCATGTTCATTCAGGTACAAGCCATTGCACTTGCTGCTATCCAGTCACAATTTTTTCATTAAATTATCATAAAATGTGAGGGTGATTTTTCATCATATTCTCTGAGTTATAATGCATATTTACGGAAGATAAAATTTGTGAGAGACAAAAACTGGTGGACGGACAGCGGGAAAGGTGTCTGGTTAATATCAGAAAAAGACTCAGCAGGGGTGTTTCTTCCTTTCATTTCCTCTAAAGTTTGTGGTACGAATTTGCAAGACTCTTCGGGGTACGAGGCAACAATACTATTTGTGGTACGAATCAAGGCTAAGAATTTGTAATTCAGACATGTTGTTGACACTAGACGGCTGCGCTCGACGTGCCTGTGGAGATATTAGCACTGTCTCCAGGAGAGGTTACCCTCTGCACCATCGCTTGGAACGTGCCCTTGTCACAGAACACGAATTGACGAAACAGTAGCAGCCGCTTTCAGAGATCTGGCAAGTCATACTTGTAGAAGGCCATCATTCTATGAACGCTGTACAAGTTGTTCTTTTTTGTTCAAACCTAATCAATTTCTACCATAACTTCAATGATGACAACATATTTTTCTACATCACATCTATCACCCATATTCATTTTACTGCTGTTAAAATAGTTGATCATTACATCTGTTATATGTTATGTTACATATCCCTAATTGATTCGGTTATTACAGGCGGAAGTACACACATATCAATCAGTACTTACAAAAAAAAATATCTATATAGAGCTAATAAGAATACTTTCACTGTTAATTCAATTGGGGGCTTGAACGAGGTAAATTATAATACATCTCTTCACAAAAGACGGCGGGCAGATTCTAAGTTAACTTTGGTAAGACACATTCAACATTGTTCTTGACTTCTGAATATCTTGTGATGACTCCCTCAAGGTAGAAGCATCATCATTCTTCTATTTGCATTTCTGCCAAGAATAATCTTGCGCAAAGGTAAACACATTTGAAGACCCACATTAGATACACTAGGTTTTCACCGTTCTTAAACCATCACTGCCGACAAGAGGAGGCAATCTGTGACAGAGGCGCTAAATGCTATATATCACTCCATATCAAGTACCCTGGCAGGGCTTTAACCCATATATCTACTGGCATTTTTGGGCTTGCTGCACTGCTGTTTGCATCTTGTCCTGCTAAGCGTCTTGGATTTCCCAGATTAACTTATCTCCTCATTCTTTCTTTGATGCCTTGGACTATCGGCGGATGTCACCATGGCAAAATTCACTTTTATCAGTCTGCGTGTATCCGATTTCCTCATTGATCTTGAGAGCTTCTTGTGCAGTACCAACAGACTAATTCACTTTCCACTTTTTTATAGTTTGAAGTGTGGGCTGAATTGACTCAACAACTTCATATGATGATTTGTACTACATCATTGCAAGTTTTGCCTTTCCTGCTTTGTAAGTCTAAAGAAGCAGTTTGTGGGTGTAAGTTGGAGATATTAAGCTCGTACGAATAGTGCAGGCAGTGAAGAGGAATGAAGGTGTTGTAAGATTCTTGGAGTTGGATTTTGAATCTTGAACGGGATCAGTAGTGTTGTGATATGAATTGTACCTTGTGGTTAAGAACTTAAGACTGAAGCTTCCTAAGGCCCATTCGTACTATGGAGTGGTTATATCGAGTACCACTGGATTGTATTTTGAACCATTTGTTGGATTGTATTTGGATCCAATGTTTGGACTATATTTTGAATAGCCAGGAGTCGTTCGCCTTGTAAAGAATACATTAAGCAGTAGTTTGGGACTGTGCACAAGTCTTGTTCACTAATTATCGTCAATTGTCCCGTACATCCTGGGGAAGGAACCTGTCTTCCTACCAGGCGCTTCAATCGGGTGGTGGATGGTTGAATGGCCTCTAGATATAGAGGTTAGCTGTGAATACTGAATAATCAGCCGTGAACTAAAACAGGTGATTGTAACTGGGGGCAAGGTGGGACAGTTGCGGGGGACAGCTGTCTGTATCAAAACCTCTGAAGCTTTATGTTGTGACAACCAGCGAGATGGAGGTGCTTTGACCTCTTCCATCCCCACTGCCTTGTGAGTTTGACTTTTTTAGTCAACGGCTAGCGGAGACAATCGTACACAAACCGACGGAAAGCAACGGGAAACTACCGTCATATTATCCCTTGCGCAATCATGAATCAAAACAACTTCCTAGTAAAGGACAGCGACGTTAAGCGAGATTGCAGAGGAATCACCTCGTCCGGCAGGGAGCATCATGTGCTACAGGTGATGCCCGATCATCATCAAGCTACTGTTAGTAAAATTAGAATTAAAGATAACTTAAACATAGGAACTTGACATGTCAGGACACTAATGCAGACTGATACATTAGATAACGTCAAGATGGAAATGGAAAGAATGATTGTAAATGTTGTAGGGCTATGTGAAATGCGATATACCGGAACAGGTGAAATGTATTCTGACAATTACAAAATAATTTATTCCGGAGGAAATAAACATGAAAGAGGAGTAGGCATAATATTAGACGCAGAAAGGTCAAGAGCAGTAAAGGAATTTTTGGCAATGTCAGATCGAGTCCTGTTAGTTAAACTGAGTGGCAGACCAATTGATATACATTTATACAAATATATGCCCCAACAGCAGATAGTACAGAAGAAGAAATAGACACATTTTACAATGAACTGGATATGGTAATGACTCAGTGTAAATTTCATGAGACAGTTGTTATACTTGGAGACTTCAATGCAAAGGTTGGAAATGAAAAAGTTGACAATGTGACTGGTGTTTGTGGCCTCGGAGAAAGACATGAGAGAGGTGACAGACTGATAGAGTGGGCCAAGAACGCATTAAAAGATAGTAGGAAACACCTGGTTTAAGCAACAACCTAGACTAATATATAAATAAAAAATAAATAAAATGGTATGAAATTCACTGTCATTCACTGTCAACATCCTAGACTCCTTTGGACCTGGACAAGTCCAGGAAACAATGTTCATAATCAGATTGATTACAAACTAATGTGCAAGAGATTTAGAAACAGTTTGAAATCCGCGAAAACTAGTCTACGAGCAGACTGCAGCAGCGACAATGTATCAGTGATAGGAGCACTTAGAATAAAACTGAAGAAAGTAGAGCTATCTCAAACAACATCAAGTTAAATATTGCCTTACTTATATCAGATAAGGAAATGAGTGAAAGATACAACATTATAATACAGAATAGGTATAATGCAATATAAAAAATACAGAGTATAGATGAACCATGGGAAATTCCAAAGGAATCAATACATCAAACATTAAAAGAAATCGTACCAGAAGTTAAAGGGACTGCAAAGAAGAAGTGGATGACAGATGAACTTTTACAACTGATGGATGCAAGAAGGAAGAAGAAGCAAGACAATGAAGAATATGATAGACTAAATAAGGAAATAGTAAACGGATGTAAAACAGCAAAAGAAATACTGCTACATCATAAGTTTGGAACAAGAGAGCTTGAAGTGCAGAACAGAAAAGACACAAAATCTATGTACGAGCAAATAAATGAGTTAACAGGCAGAAGGACACAAACAGTCACTGGCTGTTTGAAATCAAATGAAGGAACATTTTTTGAATAAAAACAGTGAGGTCAATCAAGTTCAAATAAGCTAAATAATAGATAACTATCATTAATAGACTAAGCATGACTATCAAGAAAATAATAATAGAAGGATATAAATGTGATAGGAGAATAAAACACCAAATTCAAATAAAAAGTTGAAAAGTAGAGACATAGATCAACTATGTACTAAATATGAAACAATAAGTGGTAAGCGAAATGAACAAAGGAAATGACATGAAATGGAGAATGATCACAAAAGGTGAAACAATGGAAATAAATTAACCAAGTCGATAAAACAACTCAACATTTAAAAAAAAAGAGATGTGTATTGTTTGTGCATAAACGCAAGTACGGAAAAACCAAATGAAACAAAAATTAATTCCCAAAATAAAACACGAGAAGATAGCAATACAGTCCAAAAAGAGTGTGGTGAGAATTAAACAGTAGCGTAAGCAAACTAATAACAGCCAAGTATGGCGTCACTAAATATCTTCGCGCGCCAAATATATCAGGCGCTAATGATGCGCTACCATTCAAAATATAAGTAAAAACGCAGCGAAATTAAAAGCCAAAACAAAGTAACCATGTCATTAAAATGAAAAGAATGGTATAGAAATCTACGCTAACTAAATAATTAAAAAGTGTCACACTGTTCCGTTACAACAAAATAGTCATTAATCAATCACTCGCGGACAAATGTCATGGCAGACAGTTCAATACACTTATAGTGAGTGATACGCCAACAAGTCAAGCACTGCGAATCAGTATTAAATTGGCTGAAAAAGTACCATAATGAACTAACATAATATGTCATTAAAATTAATCAGATAATGATGCTTAAAAAAAGCCACTCGGAGTAGACAATGAATATGTCATATACATAAGCCAGGTCATTGTTATGTGTAAAATCATGCCATTGATTAATATTTATTGGATGCATATATATATATATATATATATATATATATATATATATATATATATATATATATATATATATATATATATATATATATATATAAGGAGCTTCGTTCTATATTAAAAGTGAATATGTGTACTTCAACGTCAAACTGGCCTCATCAAGTTTCTGACTGTTGAAGACTGATTACACTTTCTAAGGCTGTTTAAAAAAGTTGGACTTAGAGGCCTGTTACAAAATATACCCTAGACAAGCTGGAAGCCAAGAACCAGCTACTTGATGATTTAAAGAAGAACTCGGCGAGGAGATGATAAACTATTAATTCTACCCCAACCATAAGTGGTGGCAGCAAGCCGATGATCGTTTGATCGAAAGACCTTTTTTTCATCATTTTTGCTACATACGTTCTCATGCACTCGTGCTTCGTTCCAGTTCTTGCAAAATGGCGCACGTTTCGTCTGCTAGCTTCTGAGAAGACCATAATACAAGTTCGCTTTCCAGCCCTGTATCTGTTCGAGTATTGAAAGAGCAGTATTTCAAGAATATTATACCTGCTGCATCCTTGATGTATGAAAGCATCAAATTTTCTGCCGAAGATGGCGTATTTTTATGACAACGGTAATGATCAGATTGATGATCATGATGATCAGATTGCTTCCTGTTGTATCGCTTTGTAAAGAGTTTTCTATCATAGTGGATTCTGAAACGTGTCAGCTGTTGCAGCGTTGCTAGACCTAGTGAGCGGTCTTTTGTGTCCAGTTCGCATCGGTGCTGGGAGGAACGGACATTGAAACTGGGAGGATTTTGAGGCCTGGCAATCAGATAAGTCACGTTTATGTTTCATACAGCGTGTGACTGAATTATCTTTGTTTGCCTGCGCTATTTTTTCAGAGTTAAGTTGCATGTTTTAATGTCGTGGTGTATTTAATCTGAGAAATTAAGATTGCAACAACCTCATGTGAATGTCATGAATGTTGATACTGATAGAAGAGATCATAACAAATATGTCAACGTAAATTTGCCTAAATTTAACTCTTCCATTGACGATATCTCATGCTGCCTTAGTAGATATGAGATTTATTGTCATGAGTTTAATATCGATTGAACTAAATGGTCTAGAAGGTTCACGAACTTATTGGTCGGAGAAGCATTTACGGCTGTGTGTTCAATGGATGATCAATCTAGAAATGACTATGATGCGATTAAAGTATTGCTACTTAAGAGATTTCAATTGGATGAGGATGGCTATAGGCTGAAATTTAAATCACTAGTGCCATATTCTGCAAAGGATTTTACTGAATTTATTGCCTCAATAAAAATGTACTTTTCTAGATGGATTGATCTTGCTAAAATTGAAAAGACATTTGAAGGTTTGTCTGACTTAATTCTAAGAGATAAAGTTTTGTCTTCCATTAGTGGGGATTGTTTGTACTTTTTGCAGGAGAGAAAACCAGATAAGTTGTCTGTTTGTGAAACCTTGGGTAGACAATACCAGGTCGCACACCCAAACAAGAATTTAAGCAAAAATAACATTAAGAATTCTCTTCCAGCAGCTTCAGCCAGAGTGATGAATTATAACACTTCTAGGCAAACTTCCAATAGCATTGACAAGAATTATAGATGGAATCAAAACGTTCAACATGGCAACAATAAAGGCAGATATAACTTTAATAAGAAATCTCAACACTCTCATAGATATGATACTTCTTCTTCTTCTTCGTTCGCCCTGAAAAGGACGGTGGTTGCGTTGTGTCTGTTTACGCCTAAGCTGTGATATCTGCACCTTTTGGTCGACACATCCGACTTCAGCACGGCATTTTTTAGGGACCGGGTTTGCCTTCCCATTGCGATCCGCACTCGCTCAGCCAGACTGCACTGCTGCAGACTGTTTCCAGGACCACCACGTGGAGGTGGAGTGCGGTCTTGATCAGCTCTGGTTCGCTGGTCCTGATGCAAGCAGTACAGCTATGGGTCGCTGACTGCATTCACTATTGCTGCATCTTGGGGTCCCAGAGATATGATACTATAATAATAATAATGATTATTATGGACCTCATTCATCAAACAGATATAATGATTATCAAAATAGAGGCGGTTATAATGCCAGATCAGTCAGAGGCAATAGGTCATTCCACAGGAATAATGACAATTACACAAAGAATAGCGGTTCTTTTCAGAACACTAATTATAAATTATCAAAAGACAAAAAAAACAGAACGTGTTAATGCTGTCGTGGAAATCAGTAACAATAATGCAAACCAAAACAATGTGCCTATCGCTCATGCAAATGCTTGCAGCGTTGACTTAGCTAATAGTACTAACTGTATTCAATGCAGTTCATTGTTTCAGCTACATAGAGTATCAAGACTTTTGTGTGGACACCCTTTGCCTGTTAAGTCATCTGTTGAAAACATGGGCTCCTTGGTACTGGATAAGGGTTTTGTAAACAATAAATTAGTTTCACTGTTGCGAGATACAGGGACAAGAACGATTGGAATACGGAGATCGATGGTGGACCCATCAGATACCCAGGAAAAGAAGTTAAATGTATTGCTTTTGGTAGAACGGTAGAATACTATCCCACAGCGGAGGTATTTGAGGATACACCTCATTTTACTGGTAGAGTGTTGGCATGTTTATTAAATAAAGCTGTCGCTGGGATTATCCTTGGAAACATCCCAGGGATCCAGGAATATTCCAGACAAGACATTGAGAAGTGGGAGAAAAAGCACTTCATAATGGCTAACGCTGTTACTACCAGAGCACAAGCTCGTGCTGAAATGTTAAATCATAATAGTGATGATATTATGTTAGAGGAAGTTATGAACGATGATGAGCACACCAATGATGTCATGAGTAATGATAATGATGACAATGATAATGATGAGGGTAATGAAAATGATAATACTACTCTTGTTGAAGAAGAAGATTATTTACAAATTGAATTGATTGAGAAGGAATCTTTCATTCAAAGACAAAGAGAAGATGACTCTTTAAGAAAAAAATTTTTCTATTGGTAACAGCAAGGAAGATTACTAATTATAAGGCAAAACATTGGTATACCTTAAATAATGATATTTTGGTGAGGAATTTTCACGATGTTTATTCTGTTAAGAAACAAATAATGGCATCTATTTGTTATAGACCAGTGGTGCTACGACATGCACATGATATAAATGCTGCGGGTCAGTAGGGTATCGCAAGGACTAAACAGAGAGTTTTGTCTCATTTTTTTGGCCTGGTGTGACCAAAGATGTAAAGGTTTTTTGTCGCACATGTTTAGCTGCCAGAGTGTTGCAACTAAAAGGCCTGGTCATAAGACACCAATTCAAGCAGCAGACATATCCTTGCGTCTATTCGCAAAGATGGCTGTTGACCTTATTGGTCCTATCAAAGTCACTTCAGCTAGGGGTCATAAATTTGTATTAACGTGTATCGATGTGTACTCGTTGGCCCGAGGCTATCCCATTGAAAAAATTTCCAGTGACGATATAGCAAATGCTTTATTTTTAATTTTCAGCAGACTGGGTTTTCTCGAAAACATACAGTCTGATAATGGTTCACAGATTGTGTCGGATGCCATGAGAAAAGTAATGAACATGTTTGGAATTGAAAGATCACTCAGTTCATTATACCACGCTCAAGCTAGTGGAAAAATAGAAATATTTAATAGGACCTTAAAGCAAATGCTCGATAGAGTCACAGCGAAATATCCACAAGATTGGGATCGAATCTTGCCAGCTGTTCTCTTTGCCATACCGAGAAATCGAAAATTCAAGTACGGGTTTTTCCCTTTTTGAGTTGGTTTATGGTGCAAAGCCACGAGTTCCCATGGCTATATTAAAACAACTACTTATTGGTACTAATATGGACGAGGAAGTTCAATCCTCTTATCAATATGTCGTAAATTTAAGGCAAAAGATTATTGACGCATGCCAAGAAGCAGTGCAGTCGTCGGAAATGGCAAAATCAAAGGCTCGACTGTTTTTTAATAAAAACAGGAAACTGCGCCAATTATGGCCAGGAGACGAAGCTTTTGTGTTGCTTCCGAACAAGGAAAATATATTGCTGATTTCTCGAAAGGTCCTTACACAATCATAAACAAATTATCAGATGTCGACTATGATGTAGATGTGAAAAGAAAAGAAAAAAAATCACATTAATATGTTACAACAGTTTCATACTAGACCACCACATCTACGTCCTATCTTTGAAGCTATTGACGAATTTATTGATCGTCGTTCTTCTTTGGCAGTAATTCAAGAAGAAACTTCGGACTTTGCTGATGATGGTCAACCTATTCTATCGTTACCTGATATTCATCTGTTAGTGACTGAATCTTTGAAAGATGTTTCCATTGATCCTACTTTGAATTTTAATCAGAAAAATCAGATTCATGACGTATTACAATCTTTTTCTGGTGTGCTCACGGATATTCCTGGGCATACTGATGTCATTCAACATCATATCATGTTAACAAATTTCAGACCTATCAAACTGAAACGTATCCTATCCCAATTCATTTGCAATCTCAGGTACAAGATTAGATAAAACAGATGATAAAATTAAACATAATAGAACCGTCCAATTCACTATATAGCTTTCCTATGGTGTTAATCAGGAAAAAGGACAAATCTGTAAGAATTTGTATTGGTTTTAGACGGTTAAACGCAGTGTCCGTTCGAGACGCTGAACCTCTTCCCGTTTTTGAATCACTTCTTGACACTATCTATTACCACATTCTTCACTAAGTTTGACTTATCAAAGGGATATTGGCAGGTTCCTTATCTGACAAATATAAACCGTACACAGCTTTCGCTACACCTTTCGGTTTGTTTCAATTTAACTATATGTCTTTTGGTCTTGTTAACGCCCCTGCTACGTTTGTACGCATGATGCGTAGACTATTTTCTGATCGTGAGGATTTGATTACCTACATAGATGATATTTGTCTGTTCCATCATTCTTGGAATAATCATATCAACGGTATTCATTCTTTGTTAGATACCTTACGATTTCATAATATTACTGCTCGATCTTCTAAGACTAAAAGAGTTTTTTCTTAAATTACTTTTCTCGGTCACAAGGTTGGAGGTGGAGTCTTAAAACCTGAAGATTCTACGGTTTCCAAAATTCTTTAATCTAGTTATTCCTCGAACAAAAAAAACAAGTTGGAAGTCTTTTCGGTTTGATCAATTTTTACAGGTGATTTCTACCAAATTTTTCTGATTTAACATCAGTTTTGTCTCCGTTGCTGAAGAAAGACGCAGCAAAGAAAGTGATTTGGACACAAGCGTGTCATGATGCATTAAATGTGATAAAATGTGCGTTCTCGAAATCGCCAATACTGCGATTGCCTGATATTCGATTTCCTTTCATTCTACGAGTCGATTCTAGCAATATCGCAATAGGGGGAGCACTAATGCAAGAGTTTGAAGGCCACATGCACCCTACAATGTATGTGAGCAGGAAGTTAACCCCCACGGAACAAAAGTACCCAATCATAGAACGAGAGCTGCAAGCTATCGTTTTCGCCTTCAATAAACTTCAAAGATACCTCTGGGAGCTCACTTCACTCTTGGGACTGATCAACGAGCTTTGGTTTATTTACAGACAGCTCGTTTTACTAATACAAAGACAGCTAGAGCGAGCTTGGCTTTACAGCCGTACGATTACAGCATTAGATCAATAAAGGAAAATCTCAATGTCGTCACCGATGTTCTGTCCAGATGCATAAAGGACACTCCATCATCCATCGCGTCCACAAGTTCAGCTGATCAACATAATGCAATGTAGTCAGAATATCTGCAGTCTCAGTTCCGGTGCTCTAAATATTTCGCATCAAGAACCACGTAATTTGATTAAATCACCAGATTGTACTTTTGTCACGGTGATGTTACAGCAATGCCACCCGAACAGCCACATGATGATGCTTACTTATGGATCACTTCATAGCGTGTGTGACATATCGTTTTACTTTGGACATTGCATAGACACAACACACAGTCATCTTTAGATACACAGTTCAACTACCAGTTGTCAAGAGAAATATTTGTACAAATGTTTCGATTAATTCAGTTCGGAACATTTTTGAAATACACACATTAACCGTCATGCGTCTTTATGCTGGACTGTCAAAGGAGACAACTATTAAATGAAGCTCATACCAGGATGTCAAGGGAGTTAACCATGAGATTGATACGCAACTTTTCTTCGTGATTTCACTTCACCGTTCGCGGACTTATGGATTTTTTGTCTTATACTATTAAAGAGACAACAATCATAGACACATTCAAGATGGAATTTCTACAAAAAACTTCAAGCACTATATGATTGTGTGGACGAAATGGACTTGACTTTATTAGAAATAATAGCTTTTTCCCATACAGGAGTGGAAAAGACATACGTACTTACTGTATTCATTAACATTTCAACACAAAAGAATATTACTTTGACACTTGTAGGTTAGATATTAAGGCGCTGTGTTCGCTATCATAAAATTAATTCATGATTCGTTCTTCATATTATGTATATGATACAATTTGACATACCATTCACTACCACACACAACTTTATGTATTTGACAATGTGTAACAGTCAAATATTTTGTGTGTGTCAAGTGTCTGTCTTACGTCTTCTATGATTGAATAAGATTATTATATACACTTAGCATTAATGTTAATGTCAAGTGACATTGATTGACTAGGTGACATGACAATGAACAGTAGGTGTTTTCTGACAGACTGAAGTGTGAGAATGCATGGTATATTATCATTATTAATGTTATATGTTGACTGACGTTTGCTATAGTGCCTCATTATGATATTAAATTGCTTTGCGCTTTTCGTAGACAGTGGTATTAGCATTTCATGTTGGATTTCCACACCTCGTGTGTTAAATTGCCTACATTACGGCACAAACTTAGGTCTATGCATGGTCATAGTCACAGTGACATGTAATGATACCTTTTGCTCACCTTAGTGGTGGCTTCTAACAATAGCATGAATGACAACTTCGTTACCATTATTGGCCGGAGGGGGGCGAGTAGTTGTTATGTGTAAAATCATAACAGGTTTTATAACACTCGACATGTTTTGTATACATACTTCCCTGTTTATATGCGTTGCCCGGACTACTCCGGAAGTACGTCACATAGTCTGCTAATATTTGACAGACGATTCTTTGCCGGCCTTGCGTGGCAGATTTGAGCTAGTATTGGTCTCTCTTTTGCTGTGTATTACTGTGTGTGCGAAGACGTGTTTTTCACGAGCTCTAGAAAGTGTACTCTTGTGATAGAGTCTTTGTAAATTTATATCAGCTAGGTCGTCCTACAGTATGGAGTCTATGCTTGATTATAATTAAATGGACAAGCAGGCTGAATAGAAAGAAGTAAGTGTGGAACTATTTCATTAAAGCTTTCAGCAGTATGCATAAGACATCTTGTCCTTAGTCTACGTGACGTTAGACTGGTTTCATGGACTGGCTAGTGAATGCCATTGATTAATATTTATTGGATGCAAATATATAAGGAGCTTCGTCCTATATTAAAAGTGAATACGTGTACTTCAACGTCAAACTGGCCTCATCAAGTTTCTGACTGTTGAAGACTGATTACACGTTCTAAGGCTGTTTAAAAAAGTTGGACTTAGAGGCCTGTTACAAAATATACCCTAGACAAGCTGGAAGCCAAGAAAAAGCTACTTGATGATTTAAAGAAGAACTCGGCGGGGAGAAAATATACTACTAATTCTACCCCAACAGTCATCACGAGAAATGTTGTACTTTTTGACATCAAATAAAATCAGAAGTACAATAGCGTTGACGTAGCAGCTAAATGGTGGTACAAGTCGTAATAAGTTTAGCGATCCGGTGTACCGGAAGATCCTTGTGGACAACGAGACAATAAATCGGCAACGACGTTGTCAGAACCCCGGACGGCTTAAACTGTAATGTAGAACGGCTGCAAGGCGATCGCATAACGTGTAGATTTAGAGATCTTAAGTCCTTACTCCGAAGAGCAGTAAGTGCCCGCTGATTAGTCTCCACGATAAAGTAGGCGCCAGGTAGATAACGTTGAAGTTTGAGTATAGACCAGACCATGGCTAAGAGTTCACGGTCGATCACCGAGTAGCGTTGTTCCGCTGCAGTCAACTTTCGGGAAACGTATAGTACTGGGTGTAGAGTTCCTAAATAGATCTGCATCAGCGAAGCTTCAATTACCATCGATGAGGCGTCCCTGCGAATTATTAAACGAAAATTCTTGTTTGGTAACCGCAAAATAGGAGTAAATGAAATTATTAACATAATCCTACATAATGTGGCCCGGCAAACCTGTGACCAGTGATCCATGTTAGGCGACCCTTTCTTTAACAAACGAGATAGGGAAGCAGTGACAGTAGACAAGTTAGAGATGAAGCGAGTAACGATATGGGACGATAGAATTGTCCGCTTTAGAGAACAGAGTGATAAGTAACTCGCTCCGAGAACAATGCGCTGCATAAAATACAGGCTCAAGAAACAGTACGAAATAATCAGCTGAGTGTGCGAAATGACGAAAAGAAAAGTCATGAACATACACATTAAAAACGTCAAAAGGAAACGTAATAA
Source organism: Oreohelix idahoensis (assembly GCA_024509875.1). Lineage (NCBI taxonomy): Eukaryota > Metazoa > Mollusca > Gastropoda > Stylommatophora > Oreohelicidae > Oreohelix > Oreohelix idahoensis. Next base: position 402,159 of record JAMPIV010010945.1, read on the forward strand.
GAGTGTAATGATGACTGTGTTGTCGTGTAAGACAAAGGAAACTCAGTTGACAAAGGCATATCTCTAGAAGGTTGAACTAAAGTCATAGCCTGTGTACTGTTCAATGATAGAAACATTTGATATGCAATAAAGACGCAAAAACAAACATGAATGAATTTGGACACGCATCGAAGCATAAAAGTAAAGCAGTGAGTACGACAAAAAGTCGTAGACCAAGCAGATACTGAGCTAAGCGGCACAACAAGAAAGGTAAATATACCGACAAGAAATATGAATGCACGAAGAACGAAGTCCGTACATTTGGTAAAGAAACCACTAGTCATTGCGCAAAAGCAGCTGCAACCAACGTGGCTGGATGTAGGTTCAACCGTGGTAATAAAGTTGGTGTGTGTGTCAGAAAATAGAGAGGAATCTTCCTCCTTAATTGTACTTAGTGAGGTCTGAAATTCCGGTAATCTCCCCTGCCAAAGTTACGATCAGCGCTTTGCGACCTATGTCGTAAATTGTTATTGTAAGGCATAGCAGATGCCACTGGTAATGCATCCTTGGCGTTAGAGTTGCTAACAGATATGTTTGGATGTGCGGTTAAGAATTGGCAACCGATTTCTTCCGTAACTTTCAAGTTTGCAGGTCCTCGGTCATGTAAGTAGAGAAATAATGGGTTGATTGAGGACATCACCTTATCCCGGAGCACTAAGTCCATCAGGGCGTCATATGTGTGTTCTATTTTTGAAAGCTCAACCCAGCGAGAAAATGTAAGACGTATATTTGCTATAAAATCCGAAAAGTCCTTTCTAGTCTCTGGTAGTAAACTTTTAAAACGGAGCCGATAACCGTCTTCGTCAAGTTGGTATGTTTTTTTTTAGGAAAATAGCCCTGACAGAATTGTAGTAGTTTTTGTTAGGTCCTTCCACCATACACACAGCTGTTAAAGCTTCTCCAGTGAGAAGTTCCATAAGTCGTGTACAATATTCTGATTTATCTATTTTATGAGACCCACATATGGCCTCGAGCTTATTCAGATAGAATAAGATATCGTCAGAAGTAGATTTGAATGGGGGTAACCTGATCTTGTAAGAACCAGAATGGTTCTTGTGTGTAGTTGCTTGGGTTTCAGGAGCATTATGTGCATTATTTCCATTATTAACTTGATTCTTTCAAGTTCTAAAGACAATAATTTATGTTCGTGAAGTCGACGGTTTTCGTTTTCAGCAGCTTCCAATTGCATTCTCTTTATTTCAGATTCCATCTGACGTTTCTTGTCTTCTGCCTCCAATTGACGTTTCTGGGCTTTCGCATATTCAGCGGTCGCGAATAGCTTTAACTCCTAAGAGTCCATACCAAGCGCCTTTCCTTGCTTGATAAAATAGTCCAATGTAGACATCTTGTCTAACTTTATGATAGCTAACTCACTTAGTAAAATATTTCCTTAACAAATGACAAGTATCCTCTAATTAATGTGTGACAGCTCCTTGTCCACAGAGCCTATGTATAAATTCCTGTTAATGGCAAGAATGCTAATAGTAACTCATAATTATCAATCAATCAATAATATATGCATGGAAAAAAATAATAGAGCATATAAGACAGGCAATATATGATGAAAATACAGAGAACAAATTATACGAAGACGAGATAGCAAAGTACGAATGAAAACGTTCGCAGTATCAAAGAAGGAATAAAGTAGAACTAAAAAAAATATTGAAAAAATGCAATGACAATGCAAAAAAAAAAGACAAGCAACAGTACATGGTATAAATAGAAAATGTGTATAGAAATCAAGGATAGTAAGATTGAGAATGACGATTACAAACAAAGTTAATCAATAAACTAAGGCACAGAGAAAAATATCACAATAACAACAATAAAAACAGCACGTCACGTCTAAACAATATAGTGTCACAGACAACCAAGCACAGTGGACCGAAATCCTTCGGCAAATATATGCCGAAATTTCCACTGCTGGAAATCTGAAAACGTCCCTAAAGAACGCCTAACGTGGGCCCTGGTATGAAACTGGGATGTACCGCAACGTAGGTCTCCGCCCAACCTTCCCGCATGGCACATGGAACTTAGAACATAGAGTAATGGTGGACATAAAAAGAAAGGCTCGACTAAACATGCAACAGTGACAAGGTGCACATACAAATAATGCCACTTATCTTAAAATATCACGGTCCTCGCGAACGTAACGTCGACGGGTCTCGGGCGTTGCATGGTGAGCACAAGACGTGGAAGCAGAAATACGTTGACCCTCACTTTAGGTACGTGTCTGGATCACTTAGAGGTCAGAAAGGTCAACTGTTACACAGCAGACTTTTAAAAAAGCGGTTTCATTGATGGCGTTTTCTTGAAACTTGACGCAACTTGGAACTTGACATACGAATGACGTTGACACGTCTTCAATTGAACCAGTTTCCCCTTTTGCTGGCTACCACATTGTTATCTTTCTGGTAGGAGACGACTTATGCGAATGATTTCTTGTGGGCCGTCGCTACGTTATAAAAATGAAGACAGGACAAAACACAACGGTACCGACTGGGTCGTAAGGCTGACCAACTGGTAAATAATACATACTGGACCCATTGTTGAATATGTATGACGAGACGATTTATTACAAGACGACGTTGACATCATTGGCAGAAACAGTTCATAAATATAGTGTTGACAGTAAATATATTGGCCTATCTCATAATCGGCTTGAACTTTATTGACTCAACGGCCGTTACCACACAAAGGTCAGCGGAAGTTCTTCGGTCACCAAGTTGCACGAAGCATGAGGTTATAGAGATAACCATGTTAAAAAAGCGTGAGCATAAATATTTCAAATTATGATTCAGCAAACACTCCAAGCATAGAATTGACGCATTAACGATCGACACCACTGGTCGATTCAAGCTCTGCAATAACTGACGCTGGAGGGACTATACCTCAGGTTTAGTATAGTTATGAGCCATTTGTGGCTGAATATTCATCGTATATTCTTTTTGGCACGGAAGGCACAAGGAACGTATTATCATGTTACAGATGATAATAATATAAATCAAGGCCGTGTCCTCCCCAGACTTTGGATAAGATCCTGGCCTAAATAATGTCTATTCATGACGAAGGATGTAATCATTTGCCTCAAGTATGTATGCTCGATAGCAACAAATCACCGCGATAAATCGCGCCATAACCGTTTAATAATAGTGTACGGTCGTACGCAAATACTTAAACATACAATTACTTTAGATGCGCTCAAATGTGCGTCTGTAAAATACTAGACTCACATGTGAGGATCTCAGACATTTCACTCCTCCTGTTAATAAAACATAACAGTAGCACTATGGTCCAGAATAGACAGTAAAGAAAAAGAACAAGTTCTTACTCAAATATTAAACAATAGTTAAGCAGATTTGTGCAGGTACACTGTTTCCCGTAAAAAAAGAAATTCACTCTCTCTCTCTCTGTTATACATGGCCACTTATTCGCTCCCTACCTAATCCGATGACAAAGTCTTTGGACCAACAATCCATGAATATGTATATATATATATATATATATATATATATATATATATATATATATATATATATATATATATATATATATATATATATATATATATATATATATATATATATATATATATATATATATATATATATATATATATATATCAGTAGTTGGTATCTTCCGAATGTGGCCCCAGTACCTCCACTAGTAATTAAATTTTATATGGGAAACTCCTAATTTGGTAGTTGATTCCTGGATATACAATGTCACCTTGAATAGTAATGCCGGAACTCTCTGGGATCTGGTATTCACAGTAAACAGTAGAAAAACATCCGATTGCTAAAACTGTTACTTAAAATGATGATGGTAAGTCCTATCGGCTGGCTCTGTGGTGAGTGCCGATTTTGAAACAGCGTACGTGCTGGATAAATCCGATGGAAAAATCGACTGTCAAAGTCGGTAGAAAATGTTATATATATATTTATATTTTTGCCTCAGCGGGCTGATAAAATTGAATGAATATCTGTGTATTTCGTGAGTCCAGTTAACTTAAATTTACAGTTTAAATTGTTAGTTTTTCTCTCTGGCCGGTCCTGTTCACTCTGAACTTGTGGGACACGAAAGGCCACGAATAAGACAATTTTGTTGTAAATTTAGTAAATGTAGAAAAAGGGCCACAATAGCCCAAAATAGCAACACATAAAATTGACCACTTGCCGCTGGTTGCGCTGGATCAGGTTTCTATATTTAGGAATAGAAAGGAACATTTAAACACAATATAATGCTACTATCCTATACGCTAATATGGGTACGAGACGATCACTTTTCCTCTCCGTCACCTAATTACAATTAAGAGGCGCACGGTATCTTAAGCCGGTACTATCGCGCGCCGCTTAACGAGTACGGGTTTGGTTGCCCGTTCAGGTAAAACGATCGGCGCACAACGTCAGTTCTAATTCACGTGTCCCTACGCGCACTTACAAATATCGCCTGTCATTAACGACTATATGATTGTCGGCTACTGTTGTTTTAACCACAATGGCATTAAATGCTAGTCACTTATATAACCACACACACTGAAATATAAATGCAAATTCTACTCTGGCACTTATAACATTTTAATCAGTCAGCTAAACCGTATCTTCTGGTGTAAGAAAGTGGTTGATGAAATTTACGTTAAACTGAACAACTGGTAGGAAATATCTACGCGTTGGTTATTTCACTAGTCTTAACGCTAGGAAATCACATGGAATAAAATGGTAAAACCTTAACACATTTAACACTTAAGCACCACTGATATTAATACCAGAAATCGGAATAAATCCTCACGAAGCTATTAACGCTTTATTCCACAATGGTTCTAGCGTACGAGTTCAGATTATCCAAAATTTCCTGAGAGACTCTGATGACTGACTTCGGGAGAACACAGTATATATACAGATCATGTGTAATTATCTCCAAAGGATGTGACAATTCACACCTTCGGCATATCAGGGAAAATCAACGAGCTTCGTTTGAGAAAAAGGATTTTACGGTTCGCTCTGCTCGCGATGCCGAACGAAATCAGAAGACATGGGCCGTGCGAACGAGCCTCTGTTAGATTTCCTTCCGTTTCCCAATATGAAAGGTTTACGTCCCCTAAAATGACGGCCATCAAAGGTGGTCGGGAAATAATATTATCGCCCTGGTATTTGTTACGAAGGTCTGAACTTTTTTCCACGTGCTTTCTGTCATTTTCCGATAATTGACAGATCAGCTCGCGAGAGAAACTCAGGTCAGCAAACCTAGTTCGCTGCCCTGTAATTTGGCATGTTGCGAAAATGGTAAACAACTCGTTAGCGCATGAAAATCAGGAAGAATAGGCGTGGCTTCAAAATATGAGTCTGACACGACAGCGAATTGAGTGGTTCTTGCGTAGCAAAATTATAAACACTAAATGGGAAAGCAAATGTTTTCGGATTTTCTGAAGGATTACTGTTGCTATATTTACATTATACGTCAAACTGTTCAATCTATACATTTAAATATAATGAGATCTCTTGAGGACATGCCAGGAATATCATTCGGCGGACATATATAAACAACTTGATTTACGCTCTTGATACAGTCTTAATAGCAAAAAAGCGAAAAGAAACTGCAAGAAATGGTTGATATAAAAGTGATAGAAAGTGAAAATAAATGCCTTAACTTTACTAGCAAAAGGACAGAAGTAATGGTCGTCTCAAAGAAAAGGGCTTCCCCAGAATGCATTATCAAAGTAAATGGAACCGTTTTAAAACAAGTCAATAAATTCGAGATCCTAGGCACATTAATAACAACTGATGTAAGATGCATCTCAGAAGTGAAGGGAAGAATAGCTCAGACAAAAGCAGCATTCTATAAAATGTAGAGTAATTTATGCAACAATTCTTTGTCATTGGAAGTAAGACAGAGAGTTCTTCATTGTTATATAGAACCAATCCTGACATATAGGTTTGAGTCACGGACAATTGGTAAACAAATAGAGAAGGCACTAGAGGCAACATAGATGTGGTTTTACAGAAGAATGTTAAAAATACCATGGACAGCCAAAAAGAGTAATGAGGATGTCCTTAAAGAGGCCAGTGCTCAAAGGAAACTTATTTCACAAGTTAGAAAGACGCAATCCACTTTCTTTGGGGCATGTTATGAGAAGAAGAACGCAGGAATATATCGCAACACCCGGCAGGATTGAAGGAAAAAGAGACAGGAGAAGACAAAGAGAGCAAATACTGGACAGTTTGACATCGTGGAATATCAATATCATGGACAGCCAAAAAAGAGTAATTAGGATGTCCTGAAAGAAGCCAATGCTCAAAAGAAACTTATTTTACAAGTTAGAAAGAAGCAATCCACTTTTTTGGGCATGTTATGATAAGACGAACGCTGGAATATATCGCAACAACAGGTAGGATTGAAGGAAAAAGAGACAGGGGAAGAGAAAGAGAGGAAATACTGGACAGTTTGACCTCGTGGCAAGGAAGAATGTCAACAACAGAATTGATAAATTGTACTGGAGGTAGGAAGCTGTGGAGAGACATGATCTCCTACGCCACTAGACACGGTACTTGAAGAAGAAGAAGAGCCATAAATATTACCTTTTGTCCTTGCCACAGAATGGCCGTGCTTTCATTTCATTGTGTTCTAAATGTTTTCTTCTCTCACACTGTGTCTTCTTATTTTCCTTCCTAAACGGTATTTTCTCTCATAGTGAACGCATATCGTCTTTTTTATTTATTTTGCCTAATCTTTCCTGGGCAGTGAAAACAAACAAACTCAACTAGAAGTAGAAAAATAAACAATGTAAAACCTTGTTAAAATATCCCAGACACTTATTACGTGCGTGTCAATCTGGTGCCCATAATGCTTGTGTTGACACTCGGAAAATAAACACGAATTGCCGGCATGACAGTTACATAACTAACCAGGGGATTGGCAGTCTTATTTGTCAACATTCATAATAACACATTAAACGGAAGGTTTGTTATGAAGTACAGACATGAGTCATCTAAAAGTGGAAGTGCCCATTCCTTTTATTGGATGCGTTTGAAATTACCGGTGTCTGCAAAATTTCATGAGAGAAGGGGAAAGACGATATACACAAAAGTCAAACGGTTGGATTTGCTTGGTCTAGCCAAGATATATTAAAATAGGCTGTGTTTGATTGGAGATCCACGCAGCGTAGAAAGCTTACAGAGCATAGGCGCAAGGCCTCATATAAATTTAAAATATTTTCTGACTCATGCACTGTCTTTGTTTGAGTCAAGATGACACCTTCAGACTAGCCAGAGCGGAAGAAATATAGGATTTCGTTAACAAGGAGTGGATCAAGTATTGAGGATCTACTGAAATTAACCAGAAAGAAAACTCGACGTTATAATACTTGAAACCACTAACTCATCGGAACCTGTAACAGGGAATAGTTGGATTATCATTAAAGTAATTCTCGACTACCCGTAAGACGGCTCCAAAGCTTGTGGTCTGACATTATTCGGAACTCTTTTTGTGCCTGACGTCTGTATAGAAACTGATTATACTGGGTGAGTTTAAAGATACATTTAATCATTTTACATTCGAAATGTTTACCCACTAGTGGCTGTACACGTTCATATGAGGCTGGCAACCTCAGCATATTAAAACGATTGAGTCATAAACCACAACAGCAAGCGCTGGTGACTGCTTCTTGCAGGCTCTCTCACGCGAAACCTAAAGCAGAGTTAGCCTCAGGCTGCAAGTGGACCAGGGAGTCGATGATGATGACATAATAGTGTACACATTTATTATATTAAACTTGTAATAAGTATAAGCATATTAAAACATGTTTAAATCAGGTAAAAGTCGTTTTCCCTTGTCCAAATAAATGTTTTCCCCGTCAGATTACTTGAATTAATGATGACTTTCATCCTATCGACTGGGTTTATCATTGTTCTTCCTCCTTCTTCCTTCTTCCTCGTTCGCCCTGAAAAGGACGGTGGTTGCGTTGTGTCTGTTTACGCCTAAGCTGTGATATCTGCACCTCTCGGTCGACACATCCGACTTCAGCACGGCATTTTTTAGGGACCGGGTTTGCCTTCCCATTTCGATCCGCACTCGCTCAGCCAGACTGCACTGCTGCAGACTGTTTCCAGGACCACCACGTGGAGGTGGAGTGCGGTCTTGACCAGCTCTGGTTCGCTGGTCCTGACGCAGGCAGTACAGCTATGGGTCGCTGACTGCATTCACTATTGCTGCATCTTGAGGTCCTAGGTTTATCATTGAAGCTCAGGGAGACTAAAATTACTGAGAAAGAAGGGAATTGTTGGTGGAAAGGACAGCGGGGAAGGCGCCAGACTAAGTGTTAGGAAACAAATACTTAGTAGAGACATTTGTTTTCTCTAACGCCCGCGGTACAAGTTGGAAATACCAGAGGCGATACCAGTTGGAGATACCAGTGTGTGATACCAGCTAGAAACTAGTCTATGGATCAGGAGCTTGTGGTTTACGCTAAATGACTCCCTTTGGCGGGTTGTGTAGATCCTTGCCTTGACGTTAGAAGAGATTACCCTTGCAACTACACCTAGGGTGTACCCCCGCCACAATAGTGGAAATTTGACGGAGCGGTCAGCTAAGCAGTCCAACATCTGGCCAGACAAGTGATTTTAATCTGGCCAAAACAAAAGAAATCACAACCCAAACAAACCACGCACTAACTAATTTCAGTAACGAAGAACTGCATATTTGTTTTTATCCACCAACTTCACTTATTTGTTTATTCATGTTAAAGAATAATTGATTATTAAAATTGTTAATGTATTTATATATCAATAAGTGATTTCATTATTGCAGAGAGAAGTGCACACGTATGAATCAGTTATCTTAAATATACATATACCAGAGCTACCTAAGTTCACAGTAACCTGGAAAAATTCAGCGTTTTACTTGATTTATGGAATACAAGTATCCTATGAAGCCTCTCTAAAATTGAAGTACCATCCTTCAATTTACAACTATGAACATTTTGATCTTTCATCTTATAAGCTTTCACTGTCCCTGCTTATTTTAAATGTAAATAAGTGGCCATGGCGGTTTAGGGAGCAATTCAAACTGGAGGCACCATAGAATGAACTTTTTTTCTATGAGTGAGCATTGATCTATGATCTGCATTCCTCTGTCTGCCATTTCTCTATTCTGCCGAACTGCCCTTGTGTCTTTTAATGAGACATTATGCGCCATACCAAGACATTTAACAGGTTCCTCAATAACGTAAGGATTCCCTGGTTTCGTGCCATGAATGTGAACTCAGATGGTTTCGCTATCCTGACTGATAGGTTACTTCTTAGGTTTGAGACTTATTCTGCACCACCTGAGTTAATCCAGGCGTGCTAGCATTCTCTAACACTGGTGTTTATCTGATATTTGAATTGCTGTGTCATCCATGGATTCTTCCAGCGGTGGCATGTGACACTTTCCATCGAGCTTTGGACCTCTGGCTAAACTTTCAGCTGCTTTGAAGATTGCCTGCATAGCCATCACAAATAGTATCGGAGAAATGGTACATCCTATCGTAATTCCAACTTGCAGGTCAATCCACTTCGTGTTGTACTCTCTGAATGAAAATATGACAGCGAACTCAAAGATATGCAGTTTATACATTGCTGCAATTTCACGTGGAAGGTGATACATTTCTAGGGCCTGCACGACATCTGATGTGGAACTGATCCATTTGTGTTTGCTAGATCCAACCAGAGTGCATGGAGATTTGGTCTGCCAGACGTTGCCTTTTGAATTGCTTCCCCTACCATTGAGGCATTCTCTGAACGTCTATGGTACCTGGCATGCCTAATTTACGGATGGTAGAATCAATGAGCCTATTCTCATGGAAGTATGAGGTGAGCCTTTTAGCCATCACTGAAAAAATTATCTTTCTGTCCACGCTGAGTAGTGAGATTGGCCTGAATTGACTGATGTCTGCAGAGTTTCGGTCCAGAGGATATTAATTCCTTTAGCCTATTTTCCATATGTGGCTTTTGAGTTGGTTATTTCTCGCAGTTTTCAGCAATCGGAGCAACCGTTTGAGAAGCCCAGGACATCTCTTATGTACACCATATATGACAGCATTAGAAGGACAGGAGCTGACTTGCATCGTGCTTTCTGAACAATGATTGCTATCTCTTGCATTGTTGGGGGATTGTTGTTAAATTCAGCTCCTGATTTACTATGCCACGCCGTTGAGAAGCTCGTCTTTGCGACTTTTGGCAATAAATCGTCCTTAGATGTTCTTCCATGCCTTCGTTCCCGATGTTTCGTGCTCTCAACCATTTATATCTAGTAACACTGACAATATAGAGAGACGTACTTAGTTAATCTGGTCATATTGAGTACAACGAGAGAGGCAACTTCTTAAACTAATCGTACTGACAAAGACAAGAGATGTACCTTGTTAAACTAGACACAATGAGCACAACGATAGAAGTACGCTCTATAACAAGTCATATTAAAAATAACAAGAGACGTACTTTGTTACACTAGTCACTTTGCAGATGAATTAAACAACCCAACAGATTAAAGGCATCAGTGACCATATGACGTGGATACAAGCAGCACGTCAACTTTACATGCACACTCCAACATACAACCATACACAATATACACACGTTTACGCTTAACCTTATTATCGTATTTTCAAATGTGAATGAAAAAAACTACGAAGCTGAATATCAACCACGGTCTTTATATCTTACATCTGTCTTCCGACTTTTAACATCAGGTTGTTCTGTCTCGTTCACGGTGCTAATCTGTTCACCATAAGTTGATGCAACATAGAGTAGTCGGCTAAGTGCATCCACTTGAGACCTGGAATATCAACAGTATTTAAACAGTTACATTCAGTGAAGCTTGTTGACACATCGGTATTGCATCCTCATTACTCAGCTTTTATATATCTTCAAAACGAGGTGCTCTTTGCACTTAATTTCTAACCAAGTTCCGAGAAACATCATAGTTAAAACGAGAATTAGTATATATGTGCGATCAATATCACACCGTCAGCAGTTTAGTCATTAGGTATCACAACAACAGTGTGAGTTTTATCAGGTTTATAGTATGCATACAAGATAACACTTAAATAAAAAACCTCTTTTTTATTTTCACTTCGTCGCGAAATGCAAAATGTATAAAAAATAATGGCGTCCGTGCAAAACGCAAAACGGGATGGTTTGGTGTGACATAGCTGAAGCCATGTGTTATACAGAGACCTGAAGGATGATGATGACGACTTTTGACGTATGAAATAGCCCAACGTCTATTGGGTGAGGGGGGGTGGGTGGGGGGGGGGCTTTATTTTGTCACAAGAAGTAGTATTCTGACGAAATCATTATAAATCTGCTAGAAAAAGCTATACTTAGGTTTTGTAGAATCTTTTCAAACATTTGTAATCAGTCCTATGCTGCTGTCTCTTTAGTTAAAAATGATAGTAATTATATATAAGCTCAGTCACGGGCTGAGCTCATAGACCATCTGTATGGATAGCATCATACCTTTCAATAAACTAATATACACGTTTTTTTAATAATAAAGACACAACAACGATTGAGAGGTATGCTGAATAGAGAAAGGATGATGGAGGAAATAGATAAGAGAAAATAAGAACTCTAACATTTACTCACTCTGCCACAGTTTTGGTCAGCTCAAAGTTATTGTTGCTAACTTTTCCTAGGTACTTTGCCAGTCTGTAAGCTACGTCTATACCGTTATCCTAGTAAAATTCAACAGTTCACATTTGAGTAATCTACAGCGTACATATAGAAAATAAAATGCACATGAATTTCTGGAGCAGAGTTTCTTAACCTGTTGGTTTACGTACCCCGGGGTTGGGGGTCCGTGAGTGGACTATGGTGAGTCCTTGTATGTAGCCGATAATAGCAAATGTTAAATTCTTAAATATGCTTTTATGTATTCTTTTACTAGGGTTCCACAGACTTCACCGGTTACTCAAAGGAGTCCATGGCACGAAAAGGTTAAGAAACAATGCTCTTGGAGGGGAGGGTAACTGGAAAAACTATAAAAATGACACTGGCATGAACATTTATGACTCCATTACACGACTGTCATATTTGATAGAATGACAACAATAGAGAGTGAACTCTGTCATATTTTTATAAGTAATTATCGTAAAGAGAGTATGTTGAGAGCACATCACGGGGCGAAGCAATTTTGATAAAGGTATATTTAGGGGGATTGCTGCTCACCGTGTTAAGCCTCACCAAAACGGTAAAACTAAAGACGTTAGATATGCCGAAATAGAGTCTGTTGCTACGCTTGGTAGCATTGGGAAGTGCCGGCTTATGTGGCTTGGTCCACCCACGATGTGTAGAAATAAAAAGTGTTCATGAGTCCAGATTTTGACTCAAATCAAGTGTGAAATTTTAATTCAGTATGGGGTGTCAGAATGACTGTTTGATGGAGTTGCGTGTGTAGATGATGATCAATACTAGGGATATGAATGAACACGAACGCCACTGGTTACAGCTTCATGACATTTATTGAACAATTCACATACGGGTCCTGGATATCAAATATATCAGCAAGCATACGGACATCACATCCAGGCTGACAATGCCTGTAAGAAATAACTGTCACGACAATAACTAGGGACTGGCCTCCCTGACGTGCACAAACAGTACACTGAATACTTATACGTGCGGTACATCCTCCTAGCACAAATACAACACCATCCAGGTGTATATCAAAGATTCAAAGAATCCTCTCCAGGCGGGACCATCCACTTCGCCTGTACTTTATAGCTACCATGCGGGAAACGCGTCGCCTAACTCCTTCGTAGCTCCAAGGTGGAAAATCCTCATCTTATAATGTTCTCCGTGAACATGAAATGCTGGCTCCAACAGGAGCGTCTCCAGGCGAGAAACACATCGCCATTAATAAGTAACTAGATAGAATCTATCACAGCATAAATATCATAGTCACAAATACAGGTCCTCTCAGTCACAAAAATACGAGCTTACAGCTCGGCTTCTAATCACAGACTCGAGCGCCTAGCTCGGCTGTCAAACACAGAATAATTCAGTCACATTAGACTTGTATTCACTACATGCTTTCTACCACGCATGTACAAGTCACACCATGTTGACATAAAATCAGACATGAACTCACTACTTGGGTTTACACTTAACCAAGTGTTAACAACAGTTCAGTGGCCCATAATACCAACCACTATCATCATTCATACTGATGAAAATGTTCTGTGACATCCACCTCCCTCTCCAGATGGAAAACAACGTTTTGCACCGAAGAGTACAAGCCACAGAACCCCTCATGTACCAACACATTATTGGATGCAAACATACGGTCTTACTGAAACAGTTGTCATATTACTGTGACTGGACCATTTACACAATAAACAATGGGAGAGCCACACTCTAACCCATACCACAGTTCTCCAAACTACCTCTCACATGGAGCAAATGCTACAACATACTGTCATACCATTCCACTAACTTCAACAAAATTATGTAAATGCATAGAAAGACATGCCAGTTCACAAAATTTCCCAAAGTCAGTTATAACTGAAGGGACTATTATTCTACAAAATATGCTGGTGTTTTGTCTACACCTGGCACTCATAATAGCATAAGCTCGACATCAGCTATGCTTTCATCAAACCTACATCATTGCCTTAAAATTATCAACAATTTCTTTCAAAAATGTAAAGTCTAACACACAGTAGTACCTCAGTTAAGTACAGTACAGAAAAATATTTAACAACAAACTAAGTTGCTTTACTACTATGTGTATCTCTCCCATGAATGTCATGAATAAATCGCAATTTGAACATGAGATGGGTGCAATTTACTTTAACATCAAAAGCTTTCAACTCTTTCTAATCCATACTGCGAAGATCTCGTTTCCTCCACTCTGATCGGTATGATCCACAGGGATAAATTCCTCTCATGTTCCTTCAATTCTTCTAACCAAAACTTTGCTCAATAACAATTGTTGTATCTGTGAAGTTCTGGCAGACACTGGTAACTGTTGCTCCACTGCTTCATAAATTTCTAAGACAATGCTCATGTCGAGCATGAGTTTTCAGCAACTTGACTCTCTAAGGAAAATTGATTGGATATTTCCATTCTTCCATCTCACTGTAATCCTTACTGCAGAGGACTATCACAACAGTATAACACATTCCATTTACAATAACTGCAATATAAATAGCTATCATCAAGGTCATGCCTTCAGCTATGACTGTATAATTCTTGATATTTACAACTAAATAACCTCATGAGGCAGAATCTCAATCCACAAACATAAACATGCCCGAAAATTAATCATACCAATGTGAAATGTATGCACTCAGTCCATATACAATCGTTCGGTACCATGATAAGATTACATACACCAAAACTTTACATTCAATGCAATATAGCGTAATCACACAACTAAGAACATCAGCAACAAAATAATGCGCTCCAGCATCTGGTATTCTGTAACAATTATCATAGCATGAGATCACTTTTTAAAACAGAGACTGCAGACCATCTCAGCAACCTGATGACCGATGACCAAGTCAAGACACTCTCAGTGATGGCATAAAGTGCTTCAAGTAGTGGCAATTCAATGCTTTATGTACACTACTGGGTACCTAAATTCTGGAAATAAAATAATGATCCAGATTAGGAAAGCATATTTGGCAATTTCCAAAATGCATTCTTTCCTTGCATGCTACATTATACTCCACTGTCCATACCACTCAAACATTCATTTCCGTGGTAAACATACATAAACGATGGACAGGGACATGATCTGAGAGATAAATCTAACATATTGTGTCTTTACACAGGGTCATAAATTTCCACTTCCCATCAGCTCTCAACTATCTTACAACATAAAATATGTCACACCATCTAATACATCTCTTTCCAGCACTCAAGCAATTTCATCAACTATCACCACAAAGATCACAAAAGTATCTCCAGATAACACAAGATCTTCAATAATGTAAAGAGATCCTCTATGTTCCACTTATCTGGTGGTAAAGTTTTGATGGCATTAAACATCAACAACTTCAGTGGCTCTTTACTTTTTGCTGCACATTTGCCTTTGAAGTTGTAAGCCAGTAATAATTCTAATTAGGCTGTAATTCCAGCACCTTCTCTCTTGAGACCATCTATTACTGCCTTCCACACCTGTTTCTTAGCAGATTCAGTAGCTTCCGTTACTGCTACTTTGGCTACACATGCAGTATGCTCTATCTTAGCCTTTTGTATTGAAATTCTGTATCTTCTGGTACCTTCTCCAAATCTATATCAAACGTAGTCTCATGTCGATCGTCCATAGATTTAACTTGATCTTTCAATGCCTCTGCTTGCTGCTCTAATCTTTGTTTTGCAGCTTTAGATTTCTCTTCTATTGCTTTGTCTAGCTCCTCCATTGCTTTATCTAGCTCATCCCGAATTTTCTTTGCAGCCTCGTATTTCTCATCTATTGTTTGGCTTCGAGCCCTGTATTTCTCCTCTATTCTTCGTTGTTCTCCACTTTTAATTTGGCTAATCCCTCCATGCTTCTCCCTGCTGTCTCATATTTCCCTTGTATTCTTTGTATTTCAGCATTGTATTTATCCTCTATTTCTTCCTCTGTCTCTTCTATTTTCCTTTCTAGTCTTTGCTGTTTAGCTCTGTAAAACTCTGTTATCATTTCCTTTTTACCCTCATAGGTTTCTTCCTCTAGAATCACTTCGTCTATATCTACTTGGTCTGTATCAGACGATAACACACTCTCTTGAGTAGTGACTTCTTGGGATGTGTAACATGTCTCTGCATGTGTAGACACTGGAACACAATCTGGTTCCTCAGACGCTTTTATGGTTAGCTCTGTAGTCTTTGTACCACTCCTTTGGTTTTCTTCCCGTGATCTTACTATTTTCTTACTCTTGACTGAATCATTATCTACTCTACCCTTATCCGGTATCTTGACTTCAGTCACTGTCGATGACATCTCATATGGAAATGAAGTGCTTTCCCAATTGTAATCAGTCTGGACACCCACATCGGTTTGTACTGACACACTCCTTGTTTTAGTTTTAACCTTAGTCACCACTGAATCAGATTTCTTCCTCAAATCCGATTTAGGTTTTTCTTTGTATTGACTGCATTTTGGTTGTACCTTAGTCTCAAGGGTACTCTTCATTTTCAACTGATAAACTTTCACACTATCTCTCTTTCTTACTTCTATACGAGAGTTATACACCTCATATGCATCACCATTTTTTATTGCTAACGCCAACTCTCGCAAAGCTATCCTCCTTCTTCTGTTCTCACATGTTCTACTACACTGTTGCATAGGGTCCTCACATGATGATGAAAATGAATCATCCATGGAACCTGCAGAATTGCCCATGTCTAAATTTCTTTGAGCAATAACTATAGCCAATGAAATTGAAAGTACCAACGGGCTGATCACCCGTTTGCCAGTCACTTCGATTACGGAAACAACAGCAAATGGATTGATTTGCCGTTGCCCTAAAGACGCCAATAGGCGTGATGGGAAACATGGCAAAGAAAACCTATCTGCTGTTGCCCTAAGACGCCACTAGGCGTAATGGCCACTGACTGCTTTGACGGTCGGTGGCTAAGGACGGAAGAAGAAGAATGAAATTGAAAGTGGGTAAGACTATTTAATGGAACTAGTCCCACTTAAGACTCTTGCTACAACAGCAAAGCAAGAAATACTAATGAAGTAATGAATACTTAAATAATCAATTACAAATGTCTACCCTATAGCACTCACTCTCAATACTCACATATATCTAGTCATGCATACAATATATAAATGATTTCCAAGAAGAAAAATGGGTCTGATGATGATGAAATACACTACAAGTACAAGAATGACAAACAATAACCCACAGGTGGGGGGAATGACAGATGAAAGTAAAAGGAAAATAGTTATATGTATATAATACCACGCCTGCAAACAGAACGACAACAATGGAACTGTAACATGAACTTATTTACAGTGATAGTAAGAACTGACGCAAGAAAACCATATGTAAACACCACATGACAAATACTATTATTTACACGACAGTAACCTTTATTGGGAGCAAACTGCCACAGTAAGATCGGGAAGGAATTATTCACCATACATAGACATAAAAAGAGGTGTCAGACAAGGTTGTGTGCTGTCCCCCTGCCTATTTAATTTATACACCGAAAAAATTTTCAAACAGATACAGGAAATACCAGGACTGAACATCAGTGGAAGATCAATAAACAACCTTAGATATGCAGATGATACCGTGTTGTTAGCTGAAAGCGAACAGGTGTTACAAGAACTAGTGAAGCAAGTGAACAGTATAAGTCATGAATATGGACTCGACATTAATATTGAGAAAACTAAAACTATGATAATTAGCAAAACAGACGATAAACCCACATTAAAGATAAGTGTAAATGGGAAAATCCTGGAACAAGTCAAGAGCTACGTATATCTTGGTCATATAATAACAGAAGATGGCAGATGTGAAACAGAAATCAAGAAGAGAATAGGAATGGCCAAAGCTACATTCAACAACATGAAACATATACTGACATCCAAACAGTTATCTCATAAATTAAAACTGAGAATCATAAAGTGTTATATATATTCTGCATTTCTGTATGGTGCAGAAACATGGACGATGAATAAGCATTTGGAAGAAAGAATTGAGGCTCTTGAAATGTGGATATATAGAAGAATGGGGCGTATCTCATGGAAAGAGATGAAAACAAATAAGGAGGTCCTAGAAAATCTAGGTATGAAAAGAGAACTAATGAGAGAGGTCAAAGTTCGGCAGCTAAAATACTTTGGCCACATAAAAAGGCATAACACCTTGCAGAAGACCATAACAGAAGGGAGAGTTGAAGGTAAACGTGCAAGGGGAAGATAGCGCTATAAGTGGGAAGATAACATCAAGAGATGGACGGGAAAGAGTCTATCAGAGTGTACCACCAAGACAAGAGACAGAAGACGTTGGAGATCCATTACAGCCAACCTCCGTTGTGGAGATGGCAACTGATGATGATGATGGATATACAAACCAAGACTTAAACAGCTAACACCAATAAATGTTCAATTAATATCAACTGGCTACACCTCCGTGTCTCCACAAGACCGGCAGACCAAAATGGAATTAATTTCACAAGACCTATAGATAGATCAATTCACGTTCCTTCCGGGAAAGAATGATGTATTAATCTCACACAGAAATATAGCCAAAAATAAACGCAACGAATACAAACACTGCACAATGGATGACCACCAGAAAAAGCTTAAGTGGTATGTAAACAGAGAAGAGTATATGTTGCACGAAATAAATCAGCTTATATCTGAAGAAGTGTATTGAATGGCAAGTCCAATCAAGGTGTTGAAATTCTGCAGTCAGAAGTATCAGAAATACTGGGCGATAGCACTCCAGCTCACTGACACAAATTCTGAATAAAAAGAAACAGAAAACTATTAACATCTAATCAGAACTATAATATAAACACTAATGCTAATGTAAAATATGTCCACAATACTAACTACTAAATAAGTAAGTATAGGCCTAATGCTTATAACCTAGGTCTAACCTAGTTAAATGACGACAAGTAAGCTAACTATATTACTTCAAACAAGAAAACATATCTATCGTAATGTATTACAAATTAATTACATAAACCTGAAAAAATAAAGGAAAGTATTATAATGTACAACATCAAATAACACTTACAAACGTACAAATAACACAGCAAAGAATGCAGAAACTCACGATAACAACAGATTTCCAAAAAGTAAACAAGCCTAAACAAACTGTGCAAATCAAATGAACACACATCGCACGAAGTGACTTACACAAACGATAACCAAAGAAACGAATACACAAACAATCACTACTAATTTGTAAAAATAATACGTATCTTAAGTATAGGTAACTTGACAATCCACTAGGCTGAAGAATGTTCGTATTAGTTGTGCACACTCGTCTTCCCTGGTGACTTCATGAAAGAATGTGGACAGCACACAGAGGACATCACGTGACGTAGAACTCGGACTCAAAACGACACACACCGACAGGCCAGTGCAAATCTGTAGGACAGGTCAGCTTGTGGTTGTAACAGCCAGTACACCGACACGGCAAGGTTGACAAAGCAGTAGGCCACTTCAGTGTAATTCTACTGCGCAGACTTCGGCAACGAACCAAAACTTTTCAAGCAGGACACAGCTTCAAAACACTGCTGTATTTAAATGGTCAGTAGGTCACAACTTGCTCTCCGTTGACTGGCTGAGAATATATTTTGGCCTTAAAAAAAGTTAGTTGCTTATCCTCTACAGGACGTGGCAATCAACCCCAGCTTTTATTGGCTGTTTTGTGATTTTTCTAGGCAATTTTTTTCATTCAGTAGTTTGCCATTGCTTTCTGAACGGTACGGCGCTTATACCATTGTTAAAAATCCACACAAAGCGATCTGCTACCAAACCGCCTGCAGCAGGTTTCGAACCTGGTATATCTGGATTATGAAACTGCGTTCATATCCATTAGGCCACAGACGCCTTATGGACCGTATATTGCCAGCACAGTGTAACAATTACAGACTGTTTACATTTGTAGATGCAGGGGTGAAGTAGTTGATCTTTCTTGCTTCCCCAGGTTCACTTTACTCCTTGTTCGAGCCCCCAACTGTCATGGTGTGTTTAGACGAGCGCCCAATATGTCAGGGTGTGTTTAGATGAGCGCCCAATATGTCAGGGTGTGTTTAAGCCCCCAGTATAACAGAAACTGGTATTAACGATGATGTCTCCAGAATGTCAGAATAACTGTTTAGATATACGCTGATGTTGGGGTGTGGCGTGAGTGTGTAGATGGTGGTAAACAATGGCTCGCACAAACCAATCCAACGCCACTGGTAACAGCTTCATAACATTTATTTAACAATTCACATACGGGTCCTGGATATCAAATATATCAGCAAGCATACGGACATCACATCCAGGCTGACAATGCCTGTAAGAAATAACTGTCACGACAATAACTAGGGACTGGCCTACCTGACGTGCACAAACAGCACACTGAATAATTATACGTGCGGTATATCCTCCTCGCACAAATACAACACCATCCAGGTGTATATCATAGATTCAAAGAATCCTCTCCAGGCGGGATCATCCACTTCGCCTGTACTTTATAGCTACCAGGCGGGAAACGCGTCGCCTAACTCCTTCGTAGCTCCAAGGTGGAAAATCCTCACCTTATAATGTTCTCCGTGAACATGAAATGCTGGCTCCAACAGGAGCGTCTCCAGGCGAGAAACACATCGCCATTAATAAGTAACTAGATAGAATCTATCACAGCATAAATATCATAGTCACAAATACGGATCCTCTCAGTCACAAAAATACGTGCTTACAGCTCGGCTTCTAATCACAGACTCGAGCGCCTAGCTCGGCTGTCAAACACAGAATAATTCAGTGACATTAAACTTGTATTCACTACATGCTTTCTATATAAATAAATAAATAAATAAATAAATAAATAAATAAATAAATAAATATATATATATATATATATATATATATATATATATATATATATATATATATATATATATATATATATATATATATATATATATATATATATATATATATATATATATATATATATATATATATATAAATATATAAATATATAAATATATATATATTTATATTTATATTTATATTTATATTTATATTTATTATATTTATATATATATATATATATATATATATATATATATATATATATATATATATATATATATATATTTATATTTATATTTATATTTATATATATTTATATATATTTATATATATTTATATATATTTATATATATATATATATTTATTTATTTATTTATTTATTTATTTATTTATACCAGATATACTGATACATACATGTGCACTTATCTCTGTAATAACTTAATAAACTATGAATTTGTAAAAACGACATTTAACAAATTTATAGGGTAAAAATCAAATTTTCCTTTCAGAATCAAACAACCATGGGTATAGTGTTAGTATGGACTTAAAATTTTTGTCCACATAATGACCTCATTAATTATGCAAATTAGCTATCCAATATGGCCGCCGTAGGGAATAAATTATACACCTTTTTCAAAACATCAGAACTATGTTATTTGTACAAGGATCTGACTGAAACTTGGCAAATTGAATCATTATATATAGCGTGAGGTCATGAACTAAAATGACAGAGATTGACAGAAAGGTTAATTTTAAATGAATTTTCAAAATTTATATTTCTGGAATGTTTGATATTTGTGCCTCATTATATATGCATGATGGTCATAAAACTAAAACTTTGAAATCAATTGTATCCATTTTAGGTCAGAATCTGTAAGATTATATGATAACCAATTGTGTTAATTTTCATGTCAATTGAATGTATAGATCCAGAGATATCTTGTTTCAAAGATCACCAATTATGCTAAAAAGACAATTCCGAGAAAACAAAGATAAACAGAAAAAGAACTCACAAAATGAAGTTTAATGAGCTCCTATTGAATAATGGTCTCCTTCTACTGCAGCTGCAGTGTCTATGAATCCCCTTTTCAGTGCTCTCAGGGTCTTTCCATTGCAATGTCCTTACTTGCTGAATAGATCCTGTGCAGCGTTCTCCTGTAAGCTTTCTTTGCCATTGGTTGACTTGTGTTCATGTATATTGAAAAATTCTGCAATGCACTGTGGCCTTTCCCAATAGAACGCACAAATGCCACCATTCGCACATTTACTTCTTTGTGTTTGTGAGTAGCTGGAGATGAAACATCAGAAGTATTGAAATTGGCATTCCATTCGACACAGTTTGTGCACTTGATACTGATTTCATGACAAAAGCCATCCCGAGTCTCTTCGACGATCTCACAGGTCAGTGAGTACTGATAACATTTGTCACATCTAAAGTTAGCGCATAAAAACCCAAACAGCAGTTTTACATCCATAAGGATAAACACATTTCCTCTGTTGTCATTTTTAGCTTGTCCTTCACTTTCTTGGACCTTTATTTTCTTTGCTGAGGAGCACAGAGGCTTTATAGCGTCACTATCGACAATAGGTGTCTCATTTTCAGGCAACGGTTTGTTGGTGTACCGATTTCCAAGGAACTTACTTTGTCTTATTTCCCATTGTGAACAAAAGAAGCTCTGCTAACTACTATTATACAGAATCAGTATAAAACTAGCAATAAATAGAGTTGATGTGGGTGAAAATGCACAATGCATGTAACAAATGCTGAAATTTACGATCAAAGCTTTCTAGACACACACTTTTGAAAAATTCATAAGAAATCATTGAGTGATTCCCCTTGGAAAAGTTATAAATATCTTTTTCCTGTTGCCTCAGTATAATTATAATTTCACAGTTTTACAATTACGCACCTTCATGTTGGGTCATTATTCACATGGTAACCAACTATAAACATTGGTTGCTATGCAAATCACTCAAGGGGGTGTGTGTAGAAAAACACTGATTCCTCTCATACCAGAGTATCTCTAAGCTTCTATGAATTATTTTTAGTACAAGAACATGTTGACGATGATTTAAAGCATGAAAATGAAAATTGTTGGATTTTTATTTTTTAAAATGTTTTGTGGGTAGCCTACTACCTTAATGATCAATTACTTTTGAACTAGTATAAATAAGTTGCCTAAATGTTGACATGTAGATGCTGCTGTTTCTGTCAATTCGTCTTAGTTGCAAGGGCACTCTCCAGTATATTCAAGAGGTAACCTCTCCTAGTCTAGGCAGGTATCTTCCCAACCCGTGGAACGTAAGTTTCAAGTGTCGATTGCAAGCTTTGAACCACAGAATAGTTCTACAGCTGGTATCGTAGAGTAGAACCTCAAATGGTCTCTTCAATCCGTATCCCCAGCCCAATAACTTTTAGGAATTCTAGATTTCTTGCTCAGTTGAATAGTCTCATCAACGTGATTCGGATGTCTCGAATACGCGTATAGAGTATTATTTCTATTATAGAATCACTCTGTGACTTTGTGAATAGATCGTGAAGGAGTCCAGTTTCCGTATTAAACTGTGGAGTTTCCATGGTGTGTTGTTCAAAAGGTTCTTTTCGTTCCTATAAGTTTAGAATTCTAACTTCCGCTCTTTACTGGCTTCAGTCCGAGCTGTCTACTTGTGACGATTCTGGAATGCAGTGTCGTAAATCTAAACTTTGCTACATTATATTGCAACTTTCGGCCCACGCTACTGCATGGCGTTTCCGACAAAACTTCCAATCAAAGTGGATGTATATTCGCACCCCAAATGTCAACCAATGGCATTCAAAAATACGTGTTATGATAACTATCTTAGTGGAATTTTCTGCGTGACTCATAAGTTTATGAACGGTCTTTTTCCAAATGCAGCTGGTATTTCCGTCGATTATTGGTCTTGTTTACTATTATCAGATTTATCACTCTCTTTTTTTCACATTTCTCCCAAAATTAAGATTATCTGTCATTACTACCACAGGTAATGTGGGAGATCTGAGTACATTGCTTATCCGACACTCCCGGTCTCTTGCTTTACAAAAATCTGTTTTCCCGTGTAGACTGACGTGGTTATGCAATGAAACCCGTATTTCAAGTACGTCTTACGTGGAGTCAGTCTGGTTGTTATCACCTTTAGTGATTCAATTAATCTTTCGGGGTGGTCATTTACGCTTGACCTAACATGAATCGAAGTGTGAAAATCTAAACATTGACTGTTGTATGGACTTCTGGGGTCCGAAAATGAGAAATAGTTAGAGAATGAGAAAGAAAATACGGGGAAAAAGCATCCAACTCTGTGACAGCTATACTAGTCATTATTATCATCATCATCATCATAACCCTTCACTCCCAAAGGAGCATAGGCCTTCAACAATTATATGCCAAGTCCTCTTGTCACGTGCCATCATCTCAAGTTCTTTCCACGTTCTCCTCATCATTTTCACCTCTATTTCCAGCCCTCTTCTCCGTGTGCTTCGTGGTCTACCTCTGCCTCTCTTGCCCTGGGGGTTCCAGAACAAGGAATGCCTTGTAATGTTATCAACAGGTTTTCTCAGTGTGTGTCCTATCTATCGCCATCGTGTTCTTCTCATCTCTTGTCCCACTGGCACTTGTCTGGTTCTAGTTATAAGCTCCACGTTGGTAACCTTGTCATACCATTTTAATCCTTCTATTCTACGCAAGCACCCAGTCTGTAACTTTTTGGTTGTTGTCTTTGTTGTTCTCCATTTTTCGAAGCAATATAATAGTACTGACTTAACATTTGAATTGAAGATTCTTATTTTCGTGTTGGATCCAATTTCTCTTGATCTCTATGTATTTCCGAATGCAATGAGTCATTATCCCTGAACATTATAACAAGATTTATCGTTGAACTGTCTAAGCTGTCATTATCACTGAAATGTGTATTATAGCTAAGCGGTCTATTATCCTGAATTGTGCTTTACCACTGAACTATTCATGGTCTTCTTTTTTCCCTCGTTGTCAGTCTCCTATTTTCACCATGTGTAACCAGTTTTCACAAATAATGTTCAACTTCCTTTCTCAAACAAATCGCTTTCTAATGTGTAAGTAATGCTTTGCATTATCATCTCTGTGCAATCATCACAATTTCCAACAACAATCAACTGGTTTCTTAAAATCGTCAGTAAAATCACATCTCCTTGAAATTCATCTCTTGTGTAGCTGCCAAATTAGAACTTTGGACAGTGATCCTATACCCTGTATCGTCCTCACTGCAAAGAAGAAGATCCTAAATAGATCTTTAAAAATCTTACATGCCTTTAAGGTCTTACTTGTCTTTACACGAACTGCGCCAAAATCCTTGACAACGAACAGCTAGAACACAGTTCGTCCAACCACCCTGGTGGAATGAGGTATTCGAGAATGTTTGGGTTGACAAGTAAAGTGCTACCAATTAATGGCAGAAAGCCCGACAGAGAGATATGAGAAATGATGTAATGGTTGAAGTGAAGTAGAAAGTAAAAAGCGAGCCATCATTACATGTAACAGCTTGGCAAAGGAGGTCACAGATAAAATGTGGTAGGCATTCGTGACAAAGGAATAGTCCTGAAGGTGAATAAAGGAAAGCGACGATCATGATTCGATCGATATATGGCCCAAACAGATAAAGGCGACAACGATGTTGGTCTAAAAATTAAGGACCGTGTTCTGGAAAAAGACATAAGAAACGAAATATTCGTCGACCTCATATCTGAAAAAAGGATGATGAGTACAACTGAAAAACCAGTACAAACACTGTCGCAGGTTTTGGTGGTGAGGGATTTAACATCATCATACAGAACGCTGACGTACGGAAGACGGGTTAGATAGTTAAGTTCGGCCACTTCTTAAACCCGGTAACGACCCCACACTGCTAAGCAGCTATTGCGTTTTCACAATACACAATGCGTCTGGTAAAAAGGACAGTTCCGGGACAAGAAATGAGGCACGTGGAAAATGCACACATCCTCTCTTGTACCCTTGGTTGCTGTAGGCCCCCGAAAACAACAGGGTAAAATAAAAACTGTGACTGTGATAATTAACTTAGTGCAGGGGTCACCAACTATTATGAGTAAAGTTCATAACATGTATGTCGATATAAATTCAGTTCGACGTGTAATCTATTTGTTTACTGCCGTTGACCCTGGTTACAGGAAGTGACGTCATTACTTTTGTTAGCTCACGTGGCAGACGCCAGATTTTGCCGTCTGGTGAGTTGAGCGTTCCTTGGTTGTGATTCGCTGTGTGTCTTTTTAAGGCATTGGACGTATGTGATATATGCTCCTGAGTGTTAGAAGATTTATTGTTCATATTTCTGTGTATTCCATCATTGGATCACACATACACCTCCGTGCGATGATGCCAGTATTTATTTAAGAGAAATGCTGTTTGACCTGATGAACGTGAGTTGAATTATAATAAAATTGTATGGAAATGTCCTCGATATTGTTCCAGTTACAAGACTGTACGGCGACGCTGGAGACTGTCTAGATGATGCCATAACCTAATGTGCATATTATCAAGATTTGTTTGGAGCTACAAGATGCGTATTAAATATTTATGTGAATCGTCCAACCCGGCCTTGAAGAATCTTTTATGTTGAAGAATACGGCTTTTGGGCGGGTACTGAATGGTCATACCCCTATCGGCAAGTGAGCTGTATCAGTGTCCCATTCATTGTGCAAGAATCAAATAATATATGTATATAAATATATAAATATATAATATCAGAAGGACCACGAGCTCAACGTAAGTTTCCCGTATCAATGGGGGGCCAGGCTTTGATCTACAGCTGTAAATTAAGAAATATTTCAAGTCATCGCATTTTATTTCAAGCACTCACGAAAATTTCCAAGATGGCGACATGTATTGTCTACTAACCTGTGTGAAAAGTTGAATGAACTTTCTGCAAGAAATAATGTCGCTTATACTTCATACCTGAAGTTATCAGTCAGGAAAAGTCTTTCCTGCAGAAAATACGAGTTTCAGTTTTCAGTTTGATGCCCGAAGATGGCTTATTTTTATGAAGATGACGGACCAAAGTGATGTCCTGTTCACGTCAGCTGTTCGTGACTTCTAAGCCTAACCTGGTCTACTCTGTGTTATTTTCATCGTTCCTTGCTGAAAGTGACGTGGAATCCAAGAGGAAATTTTTACTGGCATTACAGATAAGTATATTTATGGTTACATACAGCTTGTGTTGCTGATGATACTGTTTGCCAGAGTTTTTTTTGGCCATGTATGTATTTACGGATCTAAATGTTCTGTGCCTAGTGAGAGGTTAGATTGGAACATGTGAATTTTTTCCAATACCACAAAATGTATGGTCGGGAAAGATTCATGAGCGTTCTTTAGGATTTGGTTTATGATCTTCTCAAATAGCGGGGCCGGCTTTATAAAGCTTGAGTTATCTGCTGCTATTGAGATCACCATTACCACTGTTTGTTAGTTTTGCAGTAGTGTTAATTGGCAAGTTTGTTTTTGTGGTTAAGTTGATTGTAATGTTTTATTCAGTTGTTATCCATTATTGATTGTGATATTGTTGCTCTTACCTTGCTATCCCTAATTTATTAGATGTCATATATGTTGTAAACTCGTGCTTGTCTTGTCATATGTGTGATAGAGCTGCATTTCATTCATTTGTACTCTAATTCAGACCTCATTTCTTCATTTGTATTCGCTTCATTTAGCTCTTGTCACAGTATTCAGTCATCTTGTTTGTATCTCTGTTCTTTTATTTTTCCATATTAAACATCTACCATAATATCTAATATTGCATGCAGTTGGGTGATTTTGAAGTGGTGAAATAGATGTTGAATATATTGCTCACATATTCCTTATATAAAATTTGCATTATTGTAAAGCTATTGGAAAACACAATAACTGTGAATTATGGCTTCATTGGAGTATTTTATTAAGATTGGAAGGCTTTAAGGGAATATGCATCCACTGATTATGAAACAGAATTAAAAAGGTTGGAAGCTAATGAACTCAGAGATCAAAGACATTTGAAGAGAGTGGAGAAGAAAGCAGCTGAAGAATTAGCTGAGAAAAGGAGACAAGACAAATTGCAATTAGCTGAAAAAGGAGAGAAAGAGAACTAGCTGAAAAAAGAAGAGCAGAAGAATTGGCTCTTGAAAGGAAAAAATGGACTTTGCTCAATTTGAAATGAAAGCACACCAAGAACGTAGAATGGCAGAATTTGAGTTAGAAAAATTAAAACTGCAACAACCACAGGTTAATGTACTGATTGGCGAGACTGGTAAAAAAGATCATTCTTCTACGTTTAAGCTCAAGTTGCCTAAATTTAACTCAAATATAGATGATATTTCATGCTTCCTCAATAGATATGAGACATATTGCCAAGAGTTTAAAATTGATAGAGCTACCTGGTCTAGTTAGCTCATGAACTTATTAGTGAGTGAGGCACTTACTGCAGTCTGCACTATGGATGATCAGACTAGAAAAACATATAAAGCTGTAAAAGCCTTGCTACTGAAGAAGTATCAATTGGATGAAAATGGCTACAGGTTAAAATTTCAGTCACTATTGCCAGATTCAGAAATAATTTTTACAGAATTTATCTCATCTGTTAAGCTGTACTTTTCTAGATGGGTTGATTTGTCAAGGATTGAAAAGAATTTTGAGGGTCTATCTGATTTGATGATGAGAGAAAAGGTTTTGTCTTCAATTAGTGGAGACTTTTTGTCATTCTTTCAGGAGAGGAAACCAGAAACTTTATCTACCCTTGAAATTTTTGGTTGTCAGTTTCAAGTTGCACATCCGGGTAGGAACCTTAGTAAGAAAAACATTAAGGATTCCTTGCCAGTGGCGTCTGCTAGGACGGTAAATTATAATACACCTAGGCAGAGATAAAAAACTATAGAGTTAATCAAACCCATAACTATGGCAGTAACAGAGGCAGATATAATTTTAACAAAAATTCCAACAGCCTCAAAGAAATTATAACTCTTATGATGATGGTTATTATGGTCAATAATCATCATTCAGGCCTCATGAGTATCAAAATAGAGGAGGATATAATGCCTTATCAGGCAGAGAGGACAAATATCATTTATAGAAATATTGACAATTCTTGTAATAATAGAGGTTCTCAACAGAACAATAACTTCAGACAGCCAAGGAACCCTGAACGTTCAAATGCTTTTGTACATGTTGGTGACAATAATCCAGTTCAGAATAATAGTGGTTTAGCTCATGCAAATGCATGTAGTGCTGATTTATCAAACAGTGCTAATTGCGCTGAATGTAACTCTTTGTTTCAGCTACAGAGAGTCCCAAGGCTTCTATGTGAACATCCGTTACAAGTCACGTCCTCATATGATGGAACAGGTTCACTGGTTCTTAATAAAGCTTTGTGAACAACAAACCAGTGTCGCTTTTGAGGGCCACAGGC
This sequence comes from Oreohelix idahoensis, assembly GCA_024509875.1. NCBI lineage: Eukaryota > Metazoa > Mollusca > Gastropoda > Stylommatophora > Oreohelicidae > Oreohelix > Oreohelix idahoensis. Next base: position 431,148 of record JAMPIV010010945.1, read on the forward strand.
GTCACAACCATTGGAGTGCGCGGGTCGTTGGTGCATCAGTCAGGTTATACAGGAAGAGAGGTGAAATGCATTACATTTGGAGGCACAGTGGAATACTATCCAACTGCGGAAGTATTTTTGGATACCCTATACTTTACAGGGAGAACTCTCGTGTGCCTGTTGAATAGACCCATCGCAGGAATTACCTTAGGCAATATTCCTTGCATTCGTGAATGTGCAAAGGATGATAGTGAAAAATGGAAACAACAGCATCTCAAATTTGCAAATGCTGTTACAATCAGAGCTCAAGATCGTGCTGAATTGGATAGTCACATCCAATGTGATAATGTAGTAGATGAGGTGATGAATGATGAGAATGAGACTGAAAAGGTGTGAATGAAGAAGAGCATAATAATGATAATGAGATTAATGATACTGATGAAAATAACGATGATGAGGAAAATATTGATGAGGATAAGGAAAGTGATGATAATTTCCAGGTGGAACTTATTGACAAGGAGTCTTTTAGTCAGAAACAAAATGATGATGATTCCTTGAAGAAATGTTTTTCAAGTTGCAAAATCAGATGATGTGATGTTTGATAATAATGCAAAACGCTGGTACACTTTAAGAAATGGTACTTTGATTAGAAATTTTCAGGATTCTACATCTGTAAAAAACAGATTATGGTACCAGCTTGTTTTCGAACCTTTGTTTTACGACATGCCCACGAGTTTAATTGCGCGGGTCATTTAGGTATTTCAAGAACAAAGCAGAGGGTTTTATCTCATTTCTTTTGGCCTGGTCTGACAAAAGATGTTAAAGCTTTTTATTCGCACATGCACAGTGTGCCAAGGTGTGGCAACGAAAAGGCCTAAACATGATGCTCCGATCCAGGCAGCTGATATTTCTTTGCATCCATTCGCAAAGATGGCTATTGACCTTATTGGTCAATTAAAGGTCATGTCAGCTAGAGGGCATAAATGCGTGCTGACATGCATTTATATGTGCACAAGCTGGCCAGAAGCGATACCTCTTAAAATTATATCATCTGTTGAGATAGCGGATGCGCTATTTTTAATTTTCAGCAGATTGGGTTTTCCCGAAAACATACTATCTGACCGGGGATCTCAGTTCGTCTCTGACGCAATGAAACAGGTGATGAAAGAGTTTGGTATTGAGCGCTTTCTCAGTTCAATATATCACGCACAAGCAAATGGTAAAATGGAGAGATTAAATAGGAATTTAAAGCAAATTTTAGGTAAAGTTACCACTAAATATCCACAGGATTGGGACAGGGTCTTACCCATCATTTAATTTGCTTACAGAGAGATTTCCAACGAACACACCGGGTTCGATCCATTTGAAATGGTTTTTGGTGCAAAACCTAGAGGACCTATGTCCATTTAAAAACAATTTTTGGTTGGAGCTGATATGAATGAAGAGGTTCAAACCTCATACCAATATGTTGTCAATTTGAGAAAAAAGATTATCCACGCATGCCAAATAGCAGTGCAGTCGTCAGAAAAGGTTCAGTGTTTTTAAAGTAAATGCCAACAGCTCCTGTCTTGCCCACCAGTGGTGTCGGGAATGACGGAATTTATCTTTCAATGTACAAGTGTAGAAAACCAAAAAAACACACAAAAAACACACACACACACACACTCTCTCTCTCTCCCTCTCTCTCTCTTATTTAAAGTTAATGTTACATGGCGATGTACTGATATTTGATCATATGCAACAACAACAAATGTTATGCCTACAAATGACAGTAGTTTATACATAAAAAGGATCATCGAAGGTATTTTCACACAATCATGTATGCTACTACTTTACCAAACCGGTTGTTTCTATCTCCTCCTGCTTCTCCACAGACACGCCAAGCACACGTGACACATGTTCAATGTTATCTGATGAATCTGAATCCAGTTTGTTGACATTTTTTAACACCTCGCGGCGGACCTGGAAACAGTACAGTGCTCGTTAAAATACATTTAATGCACGCAAAAATACAAGCACACTCACAAGGCATATTTTTATTTTCTACGGCCGCCCGTATTATCCAAGGGAAATCCACTGTGTAATAACTATAGTGATTTAACTCTGAAGCAAAATGTATCATTGCTAGTCTCTTATTTCTATTTCCAATGGTTCTTGAACAACTCTCCATGTTTCAATGTCTCTGACTAGATCTACAGAGTAAACACATTTCTGAACAAAAGTTCTTACATACAAACTTTTTTTTTTGGCAGTCTGGAAACAATACAAACGATATGATAAAGTCATGCGCTTCTGGACTTTACACTAACTGCAAGATGCTTAATATAGCGCACATCTGTTGTTTGCACCAAAATCGAATTGGATTTTAAATAATAAATAAAGGGCACACAGCAAAGTGTCAAATTTCGACAACATACTTTATTGTTATTATTACTTTTTCTGATCTTTGATTGTTTTCCTTTGACTTAGGATAAGTTACATCTATTGAAAAAACGTAAACTTGTTCCCATTAAAGCTGAGTCTGGAAATTATGTAAAAATGGTGTTCTTCTGGCCATTGCATTAAATTGCGCGACCCTTGAAATAGCGAGCTTTTCATGCTAATATTCTTCGGTATGCAATACTAATGTAAATGGAACAGTTTTAAAACAGGTTAATAAATTCAAATACCTGGACATGTTAATAAGATTAGATGAATGGTGCATCTGATAAGTAAACAGTAGAATAGCAATGGCTAAAAGAGATTTCTATAAAATGATATGTATTTCATGCAACAACTCTTTGTCAGTGGAAGTCAGAAAAGTTCTTCAGTCCTGACATATGGGAGTGAGTTATGGACTGTTAGTAAACAAGCAGGGCATTCAAAAAAGTAATCCGGTTTTAATGAAAGAGGCCAATAAGAAAAAGGAGCTTATTAATCAGGGAAGATTCTGGACAGTTTTACTTTGCCAGGAAGTTGTGGAGAGAAATTATCACATATGCCACTAAGTATGTGTAGTGAAATGAATCTGTGCCACAACGCGCTCGAATTCCCCCATTCAAAAGCCAGTAACGTAAATTTCCAACCCATAACACTACTACTATATTTGAAAATTGCCAAACAGCAAAGTCAAACGATTGCTAAGAATTGGACAAAACTTGATTTTCTACTACCACAGTTTGAAAAAGTTTACCCTTCCCCTAATCGTATACACACCCGCCATATTATTTAGCGGAGGTTGTAACTAAAAATAACTACAATGTTTGAAAATTATGCACTAGTTTCTATCTCCTCCTGCTTCTCCACAGACACGCCAAGCACACGTGACACATGTTCAATGTTATCTGATGAATCTGAATCCAGTTTGTTGACATTTTTTTATCAAGAGGGTAAATATAATGAATGCATGGAATTATAGCGATGATAGTGTTTATTAAAATACCATACCATTCCCTATAAAAAAAATCTTGCCTTATAGAAAAGTATTTTGTTCAGAATAAATATAGCGACAAACTACATAGATGAAAACGATGAAGAAGAGTTAGATGAAAACTAAATAGGATGATAGAGGCCAAAGGGCAGTTTAAGAATCACTTTTAAAAGTTGAAATCGACCCAATAATAACCGAGATATTGTAGAAAAGAAAAATGGAGAACAGACAGACGAACACACAGGAGAACTGCTCAATTTTGAAAGTCTTCGATAGTTACATTTTCGGGACGCTTTTTTTGAACAGTCATATTTTCTTGACTCGTTTGATTGGTTAACGCTAGTTTAGGAATAGGGGGATAAAACTAACGCGTTACCAGAATACACTGCCACTTGAGAAAAATATTTCAACACTGTAGATTAAGATCAGCTGCATAGCATTTTGTGACCAATGCCTTTGCGGTCTGGGCGACAGCGATCTGCACCTGTGCCATTGATTGCCGGTTAATCTTACATTTGTGTGAAATATTTCATTGATTGCTGTAAGATAAATACTTTTATTGATATGTTTTGTTAATATGTAGAGGCAAACCCAGATAGGGGGCCAAAAATTTGTGTTGTACGACATTGCCATGGGAAAAGAATTACGACATCCCAGCAAGCATGCCTAAGCAGACTTATTGAGAAACGAAACTAAATTGTGTTTGAATATTGTCATAAAGAAAAACCATTATGACTGTAAGTCCAGAAAGCTACTGGCAGTCTTCTGCAGTGTCACAGTGTACAAATGAAGCCCGAAAACATACTTAGAATGATTGCACAAAAGAATTAACAGGTTACAAGGATTCAACTGTATACCTATCTGATTATATGGAAGAAAATCATTGTTTAAAGTGCCAGGGGCGTTGCAGCCATATGGAAAAAGAATGTAAACACAGTACAGAGTGAAGTCAAACAAATTAGGGGCTAGTTCAAATGTTTGCACACGACCCTGACCACAAATGATGGTAAGTTTGAGTAATTGTGGAAATATTATAGCCAGCATATAAACGTAGGGGAACGTCCTTCTTTTTGAGAGTTGTATTGCCTGTTACCAGTTGGTGGCAGGAATCCTTGTGAAGACAGACTTGGAAGAAGAGAAAGCCTCAACCAAGCTGTATGCTGCATTTTATGGCCTAAGAAAGACCTTATGTTGAATTTATATTATCTACTGAAGCCTACGTCAATTAGAAACATCAGGTGAAGTCCCCTTACGTGGACTCTGAACACTCATTCATTAAAAGAAAATTTCCACACGTGAACTTTCATATTTGTGGGTATGATGACAAAATTAGTCCCTCCCACCACTGACTCTCACTTTTTGACAGTACTACAGCAGTCTGTGTTATACACCTACAGTGACACCTGTTTATTATCAAGTTATGGACACAGAGTCCTCCTTATTTATTTATTTTATGTAAATACATTTCTTTTTAGTTTTAACTATTCCTGCCCCAAAAAGATTTGAGGGATAGGAAAATAAAATTGTAAAATAATTGACTAAACTTAACAACAGTCTTACTTAAGTCCATTTCATTGAGTTACAGTTGTGTTTGTTTTATGCACACATCACTATACTTACATTACCCTAGACACGTAGCCATATAAAACACATAACAATACCATAAAATATTTCTCGGAGTAAGATCTCAGAGAGGTAGCGGATAGGTACCCTGATAATACATCATCATCAACAATTAGACTCAGGGATTTACATAGCTTGACCCCACTCCAAGTACACGTAGTTTAATAACATCATTAACCTCTCCGGCACACTCGCCACATATATTGCGTTCTTGTACGGGAATCTTATCATTATTATTGTTAATTAGACCCAGGGAATCCCCATTGGTAAAATAACAAAAAGTAATTATTTGTGGAAAATTGAATGAGTTGTCATTGAAATGATAATTTAGTCATACTTGTTAGTTAATATATTAAGATTTACAAAGTTGTATGACAGACAAGATGGCAGACTTGGCCATGTTTAGATCTGCTGCTTGCAGATTGCAAAGGATATGGGTATGGAGGGGCAAATTCGTATTCAGTATGTGACTTCAGAATGTGACACATTTATTGAGAGGGAAGATAGGAGATTAGCTGAAGAGAAAAGTTTTCCATTAGAGGCTGAAAAGGAAACTAGAAGATTACAAATAGAAACTGATAGGGAGGCTAAGAAATTAGAAGCTGATAGGGAGGCTAGGAAATTAGAAGATGATAGGGAGGTTAGGAAATTGGAGGCTGATAGGGAGGCTGAAATTAAAAGGTTACAGTTAGAGGAAAAGAAATTGGAGGCAGAAGAAAATAGATTGCAAACGGAGGCAGAGGATAAAAGATTGCAAAGGGGGCATGAATTAAGACTAAAAGAACTGGAACTGCAACGCCATGCTCAAGAAAATGTTAACAGCCCATCTACCTCTGATGCTAGTGCCAGTCAGGGAGCCTCTAATTTAGCTATGAACTTCCATTTATATCCTTTTGTGGAGAAGGACGACGAGATTGAGTCCTATCTCAGTAGATACGAAAGACTAGCTACAAATTATGGGTTAGAGAGGGAAAAATGGAGTTTAAAATTATCCCAAGGGCTTAGGGGAACATCGTATGAAGTGTTCTCAAAGTTGAGCAGAGAAGATCAGAAAGACTATGACATTTTGAAACAGGCTCTTTTAATTAGGTATGAGAAGAATGGGGAATTTTACAGGAAGAGATTTAGAAATTCGAAACTACTGTCTGGGGAGACCTACCACCAATTCTCTGCCAGGTTGGAAACCTACTTGGAAAAATGGACTGCTCTGGGGAAAACGCAAGATCTTAAGGAAATGATCATGATAGAGCAATTGAGAGAGTCCATGGCTCCAGACCTGAGAAAATTTCTCATGGAACAAACTGCAGAGAGGTTGGGTGAGGTGTTCAATGTTGCTGAGAGGTATCAGGCAGCCCAAAAAGAAGTAGCTGGTATTAAAAAAAAACAGTCAGATAGTAATAGAACCCCTCCAGACCAAGATGATTATAATAATAAGGATCAAAACCCTAGAGGAAAACAAAACTATGATAGGCCAAAGTATGATCATAGAGATAGAATCCCGCAATTCAATGAAAGGAAACCCTACAGACCAGAAGGAATATGGTGTAAAATATGTAGGTTGCAAAACCATAACACAATTGAATGTGGTAGGAAAGTTCCTCCATATCACGCTGCATGCATGATAACAGTGGGAAACAAGGGAAAGCAGGAACTGTCTACATGGCAGCATGAACTTCCTCATCCCCATCTGTGAAGAAGTAAAGTTTAATGGCAATAAGGTGATGTGCCTTTACGATTCAGGATTGGAATATGACTCAGTTGTGAGTGCAACCCTGGTGCACCCTGACCAGTATACCACAGACAAAGTGAAGATACAAGGGACATTGAAGGATACAGCCACCCTGACACTTCCAGTAGCCAGGATAAATGTCAAAACTATGTACGTGGAAGGAGTGATTAGTGCAGCAGTGCGTAAGGATCCTAATTACCCGCTGGTGTTAGGAAAAAGATTTGTGTTTCTAGGGAGCCCTATAAAACCTGTGGTAATGGCCACGCTCCAGGTCAGGTCGACCCATAGTAAGGAGGAGGAACCACCACTTAATATTCATCCGAGAGAGATGAAAAAGGCCCAGGCAAAGGACAAAACAATAAAACCTTGTTTTGACAAATTGCCAATTAGCCATAACAACCCCAGAAAAGGAGACTTTTATTTGAAGGAGGGACTGCTCTACAGGAAGGCTGGAGCAGGACCCAAAGGATATGGACAGTTAGTACTGCCATTGGAGTATAGGGCACAAGTTATGGCACGTGCACATGTTGTACCAGACAGTGGACATATGAAGGTTGGTACCACACGTCAAAGGACATCAGTGAGATTTTTCTGGACAGGTGTAGATGACGACATTTATCAGTTTATTAATTCCTGTGACCAGTGTAGCAAGGTACATTCCACACGGTGGAAGAATAATAACCAAATGCTAGCAAAGCATTGTGGAGAACATGGTCCGGAAATAACAGGAGAAATAAAAATGATAAGGTAGACATAATGAATAGGCATGCACCTTCTCACACCCAGTCTTCCAGAAGACCTGTAACCCTGGCAACACTACGTATGGTAAGAAGAGAACATACAGTCAAGAACACCCCGCCCCACAGTAGGTCGGAATTCTTGGAAATAACTAAAAATAGCATTGAGGTTAATCGGCCAACATTGAAACCGAAACTAATTGTTAACCTTAGAAAAGGGGGGAGCGGGAGTTTGGACAATTTGGAAAATATGCAGTTCGCTTCAGAATATGGTTATTAAGTAGCATTATAAGGGCATCGGTGGCAGTGGTAGTTGACCGACCCTATACAGTCCAAGTGGAAGTATTGTACGGACATTGGATTGAGATCACACATTTTACATAGCAATGCTCGGGCGAATTGATTCTTGATGCAGGAATTCATTTCCCCACATTATATATTATATCAACAATTGTCGTTGGGCGGAGAAAACAGCTGGTGAATAAGGCCTTTATCTGCAAGAATGAAAAAAAGTCATACGAATATTATTAAACGGTAATTCCAAATTCCAATCAAGCCTGAGCTCAGACCAAGAAATGGCTGTGATCACATCGGAAGAGCACATTGAATTCATATGTTGCTTTTGGAATTGAGATTACTCCGAGTGTTTTATCCAGGCTGATTAGAAAATTACTGGGTCCCCTACATAACTCTGCTATTACAAAATTTTATAGATTCTATCCTCATAACTATTGAAATCTTGAGGAACATCTAAAACATCTAGACATGTCATGGGACAGACTCAGAGAAGAGTAATGGTGAATATTGATTGATAATCAGCATTTGACAGACAGTAGCACCTGCAGCTGTGTATTAACATACACTGCAATAGATTCTTGGATTGCAGAGGTCTGAGGCAGATTTCTTGAGTCGTGCCTACTTTGAAATGACCCACCTGCAGTAATTCAGGATAATACAAAGGCAGAGTAAAGTCGTTTGACATAATTTGATCGAGATTGTAACACAGATTATAAAGCTGCACTAGTGGTGCAGACTTTTTAAACCGGGGAGATCTGTAGTGAAATGAATCTGTGCCACAACGCGCTCAAATTCCCCCATACAAAAGCTAGTAACGTAAATTTTCAACCTATAACACCACTACTATATTTGAAAATTGTCAAAAGCAAGGTCAAACGTTTGCTAAGAATTGGACAATACTTGATTTTCTACTACCACAGTTTGAAAAAGGGGTACCCTTCTCCTAATCGTATACTAACCCGCCCTATTATTTAGCGGAGGTTGTAACTAAAAATAACTACAATGTTTGAAAATTATGCACTAGTGCCTAGCCGAACAGTCCACGATTGGCCCAAGATTTGAATTTTAAAAGACCAAGCCGTATTGAGTCCTATCCCCAACAACACGCAGCTCGCGTTACCCTTTCCAATATTTTATGACGAAAGCCAAAATAGTTGGCAGAAGAAAAGAAAAAAAAAACAACTTGTTACCTCGTCTTGAAACGGGAGAGAGGGGAAAAAGGGGAGGATTGTAATGAAAAAGATCAAGACTAACTTATGCGTTTGAAACTAAAACCAAAAATTTGTGCAGAGAGGAGGGGGGAAAGAGAGAAACTTAGATAACTTATAAAGAGGGTAAATACAATGAATGTATGGAATTATAGCGATGATAGTGTTTATTAAAATACCATACTATTCCCTCCCAACGGGCTGATCACCCGTTTGCCAGTCACTTTGATTACGGAAACAACGACAAACGGATTGATTTGTCGTTGCCCTAAAGACGCCATTAGGCGTGATGGGAACAACGGCAAAGAAAATCTATTCGCTGTTGCCCTTAAGACGCCACTAGGCGTAATGGCCACTGACTGCTTTGCCGTTAGGACGGAAGAAGAAGAAGAAGATACTATTCCCTATAATAAATTATCTTGCCTTATAGAAAAGTATTTTGTTCAGAATAAATATAGCGACAAATTATATAGATGAAAACGATGAAGAAGAGTTAGATTAAAACTAGATACGATGATAGAGGTCAAAGGGCAGTTTAAGAATCACTTTTAAAAGTTGAAATCGACCCAATAATAACCGAGATATTGTAGAAAAGAAAAATGGAGAACAGACAGACGAACACACTGGAGAACTGCTCAATTTTGAAAGTCTTCGATAGTTACATTTTCGGGACGCTTTTTTTGAACAGTCAAATTTGCTTGACTCGTTTGATTGGTCAACGCTATTTCAGGAATAGGGGGATAAAACTAACGCGTTACCAGAATACGCTGCCACTTGAGAAAAATATTTCAACACTGTAGATTAAGATTAGCTGCATAGCATTTTGTGACCAATGCCTTTGCGGTCTGGGCGACAGCGATCTGCACCTGTGCCATTGATTGCCGGTTAATCTTACATTTGTGTGAAATATTTCATTGATTGCGGTAAGATAAATACTTTTATTGATATGTTTTGTTAATATGTAGAGGCAAACCCAGATAGGGGGCCAAAAATTTTGTTGTACGACATTGCCATGGGAAAAGAATTACCACATCCCAGCAAGCATGCCTAAGCAGACTTACTGAGAAACGAAACTAAATTGTGTTTGAATATTGTCATAAAGAAAAACCATTACGACTGTAAGTCCAGAAAGCTACTGGCAGTCTTCTGCAGTGTCACAGTGTACAAATGAAGCTAGAAAACATACTTAGAATGATTGCACAAAAGAATTAACAGGTTACAAGGATTCAAATGTATACCTATCTGATTATATAGAAGAAAATTATTGTTTAAAGTGACAGGGGCGTTGCAGCCATATGGTAGAAGAATGTAAACACAGTACAGAGTGATGTCAAATAAATGGGGCTAATGCAAATGTTTGCACACGACCCTGACCACAAATGATGGTAAGTTTGAGTAATTGTGGAAATATTATAGCCAGCATATAAACGTATGGGAACGTCCTTCTTTTTCAGGGTTATAATGCCTGTTACCAGTTGGTGGCAGGAAACCTTGTGAAGACAGACTTGGAGGAAGAGAAAGCCTCAACCAAGCTGTATGCTGCATTTTATGGCCTAAGAAAGACCTTATGCTGAATTTATATTATCTACTGAAGCCTACGTCAATTAGAAACATCAGGTGAAGTCCCCTTACGTGGGCTCTGAACACTCATTCATTAAAAGAAAATTTCCACACGTGAACTTTCATATTTGTGGGTATGATGACAAAATTAGTCCCTCCCACCATTGACTCTCACTTTTAGACAGTACTACAGCAGTCTGTGTTATACATTTACAGTGACACTTGTTTATTATCAAGTTATGGACACAGAGTCCTCCTTATTTATTTATTATATGTAACTACATTTCTTTTTAGTTTTAACTATTCCTGCCAAAAAAGATTTGAGGGATAGGAAAATAAAATTGTAAAATAATTGATTAAACTTAACAACAGTCTTACTTAAGTCCATTTCATTGAGTTACAGTTGTGTTTGTTTTATGCACACATCACTATACTTACATTACGCTAGACACGTAGCCATATAAAACACATAACAATATCATACAATATTTCTCGGAGTGAGATCTCAGAGAGGTAGCGGATAGGTACCCTGAGAATACATCATCATCAACAATTAGACTCAGGGACTTACATAGCTTGACCCCACTCCGAGTACACGTAGTTTAATAACATCATTAACCTCTCCGGCACACTCGTAACAGTATGGTACATGAAAAAAGTCATGAAAAGACTTAGATAGTAATATCAATAAATGACTTAAAGTGGTGATGATTTTTTTTTATTATCTTGGTAATTAAACTTAATTTTAGTTTGTGAGACGTATCTGTAAGTTTTGCCACACTGACGCTCTTTGGAACTTGGAGCCTTGTCTATTCTGCGTTCATATTAGACAGTATTTTATTGAATTATTTTTCTTCTAAGCACAGGTAGGATCATTATCTCAGGATAGTGCTTTCTTAGGATTTGTTCAAACGTGTTCCTGACGTCTCGTGAAATTAGTGCCAAAATACATGTATTTAACTTTGTAGTATGATAGAAAATGTCTAAAGGAAAAAACAGTTAGTTGCTTATCCTTTACAGGACGTGGCAATCAACCCCAGCTTTTATTAGCTGTTTGTGATTTTTCTAGGCAATTTTTTTTTTATTCAGTAGTTTGCCATTGCTTTCTGAACGGTACGGCGCTTATACCATTGTTAAAAATCCATACAAAGCGATCTGCTACCAAACCGCCTGCAGCAGGTTTCGAACCTGGTATATCTGGATTATGAAACTGCGTTCATATCCATTAGGCCACAGACGTCTAAAGGAACTCCAGGAAAATAAGCGGCTGCGGGCTGTCACCTGAGGGGAGCATTCCCATAGTCAGTTATGACTGAAGGGGCTATTTTTATTATGATCACCTGAGACTACAAATAAATACACTAGAAATGTATTGCACACTTGAAAGTTCCAAACACTTAATCAGAAATACTGTACCTACTCAATGATAAATCAATGAAACATCAAAATTCTTTATATATATGTGTGTGTGTGTGTGTGTGTGTGTGTGTGTGTGTGTGTGTGTGTGTGTGTGTGTGTGTGTGTGTGTGTGTGTGTGTGTGTGTGTGTGTGTTTTACGATGCCTCATTAAAAGACTCGAAGGCAGTGCAACAGACAATAGAAATGGCAGACAGAGGGCTACAGATCATAGACCGAAGCAGACACCTAGGCAAATTCAAACTGTGGTTCCTCCAGTTCATGTTGATACCTAAGTTGCTGTGGCCACTGCATATACATGAAATAAGCACAAGTACAGTGGAAGCTATAGAGCAGGAGGTCAACAGGTTCATGAGGGAATAGCTATTGGTACCACCAGGTCTGTCAGACGTAGCACTGTGCTGCAAAAAAGTCAAAACGTCTGCTTCCTTTCAAGTCAGTTGTTGAATAGTACAAAGTTGGAAAGGCAAGGCTTGCAATGATGCTACGTGAGTTAGCAGATGACGTGGTTAAGTCCATTCAGCTCACACTGAAAACGGGAAGGAAGTGGAGAGTGGAAGAAGCTGTTGATGCTGCCCAAGAGTCGCTCAAACTGAGGGAGGTAATCGGATACACACAAACGAATAGGCGGGAATTTGGTCATGGAGACATCCGTTGGTGGTGCCAATGCATCAAGCAGGAGCGCAGAGACATGGTAGTTTAGGAGATACGAGGTGCTGAGAATGATAAGAGGCTGCAAAAAAGCAGTGCAGCAGGCCCAACAATGCGAATGGACTACATGGGAAGGAGCTCCGCAAGGTCCTTAACATGGAATGATATATGGCAAATAGCACCTCTTAATAATAATAAATAATAAATTCTTTAAGCGCCAAACACGGCGCATAAGGCAGAAACCAGTGCTCTCCAGGTTGTTCGTTGTGACGCACTCCTCTTAGCTCTTGCACATTATTTAGGCCCAACGTTCTTCCTTCTCTTATTATTGTTCTTCTGAGTGTTTCTTTTGGTCTTCCTTTTTTCCTCTTACCCTCAGGAACCCAAGTGAGCGCCTGTAGTGGTATTCTGTTGTTTTGCATTCGTAGGACATGACCGATATATGACCATCGTCTTTTCCTTATATAGTCGGAGACATATTTCTGCCTAGGTCTTCTCTTATTTGTCGATTAGTCTTGAATTCTTTCCAACTGATGTTCATGAGTTTTCTAAGACATTTGTTCTCGAATGTATTCAGCTTGTTCTCCAATGATTTTGTTATTTTCCAACTCTCACAGCCGTATGTTAACACTGAGATAACATTTGAATTAAACAGACCAAAGCTTGGTATGTATATTCAATGATCGTAATTTCCAAATGTTAGATAATCTATTGAAGGCGCTGTGCCAAAGCAATTCTAGTATGGATTTCTCTTGTTGTGTCACCATCCTGAGTCATTTTACTGCCTAAATAATTGAAACTTTCAACTTTCTGTAGTTTTTCCCCGTTCAAGATGATATCAAAGGTCTCGTTAGAAAAGTTCATAGCTTTAGTTTTAGAGGCATTTATTTGGAGACCAATTTTAACCGAGAGATGACACAAATTATTTATTGCTTCTTGGGATTGTCTTGGTGTTGAACTTAAGAATGCTACATCATCTGCGAAATCCAGGTCCCCCAGGAATTTTCCATTTGTCCATTTTATACCCAATTGTTCATTGTGGGTATAGTTGCACCTCTTAGGCTCAGCTTCATTATTAGATCAATGTACGACCTCCTGCCATTGGCCACAAACCGTGTGAGATGGGGAAAGTCGGATGATGCGCAGTGTCTCCTGTGCCACGAGAGGCAGCCACTTGAACACGTGCTCTCAGCTTGCAAGGTGTCATTAGGGCAAGGGCAATGGTCATGGCACCACAAAAAAGTACTAAATGAGCTGGCTGCGACAATAGATCTGGCACCGCAGGCCGAACATCGCAAACACATACTTTCTGAGAGCAGTAAAGTCAGCACACACCAAACCGAGTAAATCAGGTAGCAATGTACCATCTCACCTTGACTGTGCAAATGACTGGGAGATGGAGGTAGACCTACCTGGACGAGGGGCGTATACAGAGAGTATCAGGAAATCTCGAAGACGGCCGGATATAGTGCTGCATTCTTCATCATCGCACCAGGTTATATTGATTGAACTGACCGTGCCATTTGAATCCAGATTGGAAGAGCAACATTTGTTCAAAGTGGACAAGTATCGTGATCTTGCCGCGGATCTGAGACACGAAGAGCTCACTGCAATATTCATGGCTGTTGAGGTGGGTGCAAGACGGCTCGTGGCTGTACCAGTGTCTGCTTTATTGAAATTATGGGGGATGAACGAACGAACTTTATTTTCGAAGGGTTCAGAATTGGGCGCGCAGGCCCGTCTAACATTCTGCCCTTTCACTCATTAACCTTGCATATTATATCCTTTTATTCCCACATGTTACTTTAAGCATTAATTTAAAGGCATTCATTTACATGCACTATTGCAATACCAACACGCAGTGTTTTTTATATGAGGTGTAAGGCACAAGTAGATTTCAGTTGCTAGCACGCAGTGGCTTCAAGCCTCGTTGTCTTTGCGCAGGTGAGACAGTGTAAGTAGTATGTCATGGAGGAACCGACGCGCATTCAGGCGTAGCGCAGGTGGGGCGGCAGGCGGGGCGTGACATTTTATATAAGGAAAAACGGTAGTATTCAGGCGGAGCGCAGGAGGAGTGGCAGGCGGGGCGTGATTTTTTTATATAAGGAAAATGTGGTGGAGCATCAGGCGGAGCTGCCTTGTTATATATAGATATATATTAGGCGGAGTGACGAGCAGCTGGCGTCCTGGTAGGTTGTGTGTAGTGTATCACAATATATATTTTACAACATTTAGTTATATGTTACACCAGTTACACGATAAATTTAGACATACAATAGAAAGACGATATTTATGTTACAACAGAAAGACGACATATTGAGACAATAGAAAGACGATATATTGAGACAACAGTTATACGATATATTTAGACAATAGGAAGCTTTTTAGACATATATTTAGTTAGATATATATTATAACAGTTATATAGGCATGGGTATCAAATAAAGGTCAAGTATGGCATTGTGTTGTTGTTTATATAAAATATGTAGTTAGACGTGTATTTATTTTACAACATAGATACAAAGGTTTATAAATAGAAATATATAGTTAATGAGCTTCTTTAAATGAGTACTTGAGTTAAAGAGGAAAATATAAAAAACGAAAACGGCGGCTTAGTTTACTAAGGTGTTTGTTTAAGGGAGCGGGGTATTGTTTTTGTGCTGGCGAGGTTTACGATGTATAGTGGGGTGTAGGTTAGGGGTAATTTTTTTGATGAGGGTGACGATGTATAGTGGCGTATAGGTTAGGGGGGATATTTTGGCGAGGGTGACGATGTATAGTGGGGTATAGGTTAGGGGGGATTTTTGTGTGATGTTGGGTGTGTTTGTTAAGACATATATATATATATATATATATATATATATATATATATATATATATATATATATATATATATATATATATATATATATATAAAGCAATAATGACGGAAAAATAAAAAAAATAGATAATTAGTAGGTTACTAAGGGTTACCACCTTATACAACTCATCGCACTGCTGTACCAAGAACATCAGGCAGCCGTAAGAGTAGAGGGGGAAACATCAGATTGGTTTGAAGTACAGAAAGGAGTAAGACAAGGCTGTACCCTTTCCCTATACCTGTTTAACATTTATGCCGAGAATATCATGAGAAACGTAAGAGATGACCAAGAACACACAGAGTTTGACTCATTTAACATCGGCGGGTACCAGATCCCGGAAATCAGATATGCTGACGACACAGTCCTCCTATCGACCAACCCAGAAGGACTTGAACAATTAATTCTGTCCACCAAAAAACACAGCGAGGCCCAGAATCTATACCTAAACACCAAAAAGACCAAAGTATTGACAACAGACAAAGTAAAGACCAAACCAGAAATTGAAATTGATAACGAAGAACTGGAAAGTGTTAATGAATTCGAATACTTAGGATCAATCATCAACAGGTCTGGCGACTGTGCAGTAGAAATTAAAAGAAGACTTGCACTTGCTTCACATAAACTAATAGAGATGAAAAACCTATGGCAAGGCACAAGCAAAGAAACAAAGTTACGACTGATCAGAGCATGTATATTCCCAGTAGCAACATACGGCTGCGAGACTTGGACACTCAATAAAACAGTTGCAAAAAAGATTACATCATTCGAAATGAAATGCTACAGAAGGATGTTGAGAATACCCTGGACAGAAAAAAAGACCAACAGAGAAGTACTGCATTCACTAAACGTACAGGAACATTGGCTCCTAAATACCATCGCAAAAACGAAGCTGAAATTTTTCGGTCATATAAAAAGACATAATAGTCTGGAAAAAACAGTGATGGAAGGCATGGTCCCTGGAAAAAGGGGAAGGGGTCGACCTAGACGACGGTGGACCCAGGACATCACAGAGCGTCTGAACTTGTCTTTGGCTGATGCAGGTCGACTTGCCCAGAATCGTGATGCGTTCAGCTACGCGCTCATCAACAGACAGCGATTTTGATAGAATTTCGGTTCTTGCCTTCAGGGAAGTACCCAGTTTTTATTTTATTTAGTTTTTATGTGTCCTATCTAGCCTTCACTTTCTTTCCTTTCCTGACGAAGGACTTGTGGCCGTAACGTAGACTATTTTCTTTGTCTTTTGTCCTCGTAAGACGAATCACCTTTTTTCGATTTTTTTTCAAACCCATCCATTGTATTCCACGTCTTACCGCAGTTCCCCTCCACTTCCTGTAATGGAGACAACGTACTGGAAAGAATACGTCACATGATGATGACTAAGGGGGTTTTTGAAGCGAGTGGAGGATTTTTAGTGCGGGTGAGGGTGACGATGTATAGTGGGGTATAGGTTAGGGGGGGATTTTTTGGCGAGGGTGACGATGTATAGTGGCCTATAGGTTAGGGGGGATTTTTGTGTGATGTTGTATTGTACTGTTATACATATATATTTACATATAATACAACAATTAGACATATAAGTAGTATATCATGGAGGAAACGGTTAGCATTCTGGAGGAGCGATGGAGGAGCTATGGGGGAGTCGATGGAGGAGCTATGGAGGAGCCGATGGCGGGATGACTTTTGTATAAGGAAAATCTGGAGGAGCGGCAGGAGGAGCATGAATTTTAGATAGTAATATATTTAGACAACAAGAAGACGGTATATTTAGACAACAAGAAGACGCTATATTTAGATAACAAGAAGACGATATATAGTTACAACAGTTATACGATTTTACAACGGTTATACATACCAACAGTTAGACGATAGTTAGACATATTTTACAACAGTTATACGATATATATTTAGACATACAATAAGTAGACATACAGGACAACAGTTAGACGATACATTTAGACAACAGTTAGACGATATATTTAGACAACAGTTATATATAGGTAACAAAAACGAATTTTAGTTAATATAGTTTATTTTTTTCAAATAATATCGAGCTAAAGCACAAGTCTCAGCCGTTTGGTAGGTTTCTTCTTCGTCTTCGGTGGTGGATTAGAGACATCGGCCAGGTGGTTGACTGTGGTGGTTGTACAAGGGTTAGGAAACCAACTCGGTTCTCGTGATATTGGACAACTAGACTTCATGTATTCGTCAAACGTGTTACTGGCGGCGGTAGTAGGTTTCTTCTGCTTCTTCGGTGGTAGATTGGTGACATCGGCCAGGTGATTGTCTGTAGTGGGAGCTGTTGTACAAGGGTTAGGAAACCAACTCGGTTCTGGTGATATTGGACAAGTAGAGTTCATGTATTCGTCAAACGTGTTACTGGCGGAGGTAGTAGGTCTCTGCGTCTTCGGTGGTAGATTGGAGATATCGGCCAGGTGATTGTCTGTGGTGGTTGTACAAGGGTTAGGAAACCAACTCGTTTCTGGGGCTATTGAACAAGTAGAGTTGATGCAGTCGTCAAATGTGTTACTGGAACATAAACCTGTTTCCGATAGTCTATATTTAGCGCTGACGTCACCCGCCCTAACCGACTACAAACAGTATGACTCATTCATCGATTACATTTGATAATGTTTTCCTCGCGAGCGCAGACCATCGATCGAGTTTAACAACGAGTGGTAAAAAACACGTGCGTGTTGGGTTTTCTTAAAATGGTTGAAACTCGCCTCGCTATTGTCCCGATTGTAATATGTAACACTAAGGAGTATCTAGTTGGCGCCATAAGCTAGTCTGCCTGTGACATATATCTCTACGGTTGGGTTCAATAAAACTGTCTATTTGGCCTTGTCCAACCTGGCTTTTGCTATTATTTTTTATGTTGGAAACTTCGACTGTGTACGGGTCATTTACATAACACGAGATGGACATTGGGATGAGTAGATTTTATTACTCGATGCTAGACCTAGTCAAGTCTCTAACACTTCACTCCCACTTCTCGCTGCTGGCTCTGGTCATGTCTCTAACACTTCACTCCCACCTCTCGATGGTAGACCTAGTATAGTTTCTAACACGCCCCTTCCACCTCTAGTTGGTGGCCCTAGTATAGTGACGTCTCTAACACTTCATTCCCACCTCTAGCTGTTATAACTGTTTGTAAAATATATATTGTAATATGTACGTATAACTGTTGTATAAATAAACAACACATAACACAATACAATACAACACACCACAATGCAACCCACACACTACCTACACACACCCGCCATTACTGAACTAATATATTGCTATACCATAGACCATCACTTGGACATGTTTCAGACATGTCTGGACGCGGCGCACAAAATTTTTTTTTCACATCGACAACGCGTCAACGATCGATTAGTTTTTCAACTAAGCAACTCTCCGTTAGCGTACAACAAGGCTGGCCGCCTTTCAAACCCAGATTAAAACTAGTTTTCCTTCATATAAATAGACACTTGGAAGACCAACGTCCAGGCACTCACGGTCATACATTACTGACGAGGTGGCGTGATAACGACAGACACTAGCGATCATACCTCGTTGAACATCACTTCCACTGTTCCCACCAATTGGATGTACATGCGTAGAAGTGATGCAATGCTTAAACCATTGGATAGTGGGTTGAAGGCCGCTTCTGTCAGTTTTTACCGAGGCCAACCTTTACTACACGTGCGAAAATACTTTGGTGAGTCATATCTAAAGTGTCCTACCAAACTGGCGGGCACATTTCTATCACCTCACGGGCACCTTTCTATCACCTCACGAGTACATTTCTATCACCTCACGGGTACATTTCAATCACCTCACAGGCACATTTCTATCACCTCATGGGTACATTTCTATTACCTCATGGGCACATTTCTATCACCTCACGACAACCTTTCTATTAAAATTATGAAGTGAAAATGTGAAAAACTGATACCACAAGTATGAAATGGAAAAATGTGAAGGTTGTGTTGCAAAAAGTATGAAATGGAAATATGAAAACCGATACCAAATTTAAGAAAATGGAAGTGTGAGTGTTGTGTTGTAAAAATTAGGAAATGGAAATATGAAAACCGATACAAAAATTATGAAGTGGAAATTTGAAAAACTGATACCAAAAGTATGAAATGGAAATGTGTGTTGTGTTGTAAAAATTAGGAAATGGAAATATGAAAACCGATACAAAAATTATGAAGTGTAAATTTGAAAAAAACTGATATCAAAAGTATGAAATGGAAATGTGAAGGTTGTGATGCAATAATTATGAAATGGAAATATGAAAACCGATACCAAAACTAAGAAATGGACGTGTGAGTGTTGTGTTAAAAACTTGCCCGCCATTTAAAATTGTGGGACCCTCTTTTGTGGTTGGAAGAAAAGCTTTTACTAAAATTTGAAAATTACAGGACAACGTAGATACCCATTTGATAACTGGAACAAATACTTAGTTACATTTATGTAATGTACTACCTTTCCGTGGTCGCCGCATGTATGAATCGCTTGGGAGACAATATAAAACCTATCATCAGATGTCGCCCGTATGAAAAAACTGAAAACTTAAGTCGCGGGGATTCGAACACACGAACGAAGGAATGTTTCTTTTATAAATTTCTACTATTGATCGATTGTGTTTTGATCTTGTGACGTGAACAGAAATTTACGCACGATGTTTTCCTGTGATCATCGATCTGGTTCCAAAACAAGGGAGGGTAAAAGCACGTGCGTGTTGGGCTTTATTAAAAATGAATGAAACTAACCTCGCCATTGTTCCAGTTACAGACTACAACACTAAGGAGTATCTAGTTGGTGCCATAAGCTAGTCTGCCTGTGACATGTATCTCTACGGTTGTGTTCAATAATCTGTCTATTTGGCCTTGTCCAGCTTTTGCCATTACTTTTTATGTTGAGACTACGGCTGTGTGCGGGGTCACTTACATAGCACTAGATGGTCATTGGGGTGAATAGATTTAAATTACACTCACACGTAGTTATTTTATAGCTAGACCCTACACAACGTGAGACTCCCTGTTTTCAACAACGTGAGAATACCTGTGAACAAAATACACATGTCTGGTTGTTTTGCACCACTCGATACTCACTCAATCACGCAAAGACGTGAATCATTCACAATAAATATCACTCGTTTGTTATTTATTCTTCGTCAACACACCATAACAATATTAAAGATTTGCTTTTTCAAAGGTTGTTCTAATAAAAGTATTAAGTTCTGCATATAGTGTCACATTAACAAAACACTATCACACACAAAGTTTGACAATCTATATTTTAACATACAACATTAACAAACACTAACAGAGAAACACTGAGACGAACAGTGTCACAGATAGTTATAACTAAAAAGCATAGTTCTACTTTGTAAACCTTTGTTCGACAGTTTGCTCGTAAAAAACATGGCTTCAACGGGAATCAATTATTATTTCATGAGTTCCAGCTACCAATTAAACAATGAACGAAATTACATATCGATAACGACTTCCGACCATTGTGAAACAAAACCGCACGCGCGAGTTCTGAAATTATCGATAACGCATGCGGACTGCACATGTGAGAGACAATTCTGTTTTTGATATAATCTAAGACAGAAGGTTTTGAAACATATCGGTTGTTATATTCGTGTAAAAGGGTACAAGCACAACGCCTTCCAATAAAAATGTAAGTCTCTAACTGTAACTGTCTTTTTCTCTTGTTGAGGTGATCATTGGCCCAAGACAGTATACTTGTTGTTAGATGTGTAGTGCGAGCGTATGATGAACTGAGTGTGGGTGCGAATGAAGGCGCGAATGTGTTTAGGCTCGTATATATGAAGACCCTGCAACCCATACTCTCACATGCAGTAGTCAAGGATGCTTGGACACTGCAGGCATGTTTCAAAACATTTATTGACGAGAACACACATGGTATCAACAGGAACAGTCAGTGTAACAAGGTCATGCTGACCGGAAATCGATAGGTATACAGTTGGCATTCAAAAAGGTAAACATCGGAATAGACGTGCATGGTCAATAGCAAAGTTCTTCAATAATGACAGTTCGTAGCGTCGCCCTTGGCATCTCTGACTAAACGCGTCAGATGCCTTAGTCACTTTGACACATAGGTGCAACTTGGCATTCCCCGCCAATTGCACATTATCAGGCTGTAGTATAATAGCCGAAAGCACAGGCCTCGTTCTGACGTCGGCTGTGTACTTCTGTTAAATAGGTTATCATCAACCCTGCAGTAATGCTTATTGTAGACATAAATCCCGCCAATCTGCGGTTCCCACAATATATCTTCGTCACTGGATTTCTGGACAATATAAAGACTAACAGTCTTGGATGGCTACCTCGAGCACAAAATATAAGTTCTGTAATATATAGGATCGGTGAGCTGCAGTTCACACTAAGTAATCCTTTTACATGTTCTGCCACCGAAAAGCGTAATAATGCATAAAGGTCGGTATTACCTGGAAAATGAATCCTCAGAACATAACAAGGAATTCTGTCGTCATCCCGACGCACAGAGATTCACTGGGGAAAACTGCCATAGCAGTTACTTCGAAGATTCTCCCCGAAAAAAACAATGGACTCTTGGTCCCTTCAGAAAAACAGGACCTTCCCGGCTTGCCGGAAGTATAACTCTCTCCCGCTTAAAAAACCTTCCCATAGGCCTACGCCCGAACTGTCAACCTTTAACCCTAAAGGTCAAAACACAATGAATGAATAAACAAGGGAAGACAACCCCTAATCAACCTGACATCGCAGGTAAAGACACAATTATACTTATGATAAAACATAGGCAAATAACTTGACAGATGACTCCGTCGAAAATGACAGCAACATTACTACCACCCCCCTGTAAAAAAAAAAATGAAATTTTTTTTTTTTAAAATATGTCCATGAGCAAGATAGCACCAGTATCACTTCTGTGCTCATGCAAAAACTGAACCTAATATCAGGTACAATAGACGCATAAATAAGGCGTCTGAAGAGAATACAAATCATCTCTCAACATAGGAGAAAATATTTCCTTTAAGCCAAACAAACTAAGGGATACCATTCAAGAAACCTAAGTTGCTGGCAATACCAATCATATATCAAACATTACTAAATAATATAATCATAGCAATATACAAATGTCAATGCTATTTTAGCAACATATCACTGATGGATGGACAAAATGAAATTTGTTAAATTATCTAAACATCATCCAAATACATTTGTATTACAACATATTATGATATTAAGGACAGACCTAAGTCTAAAAGTATATCAGGAAAAACTAGGACACAAGATTTAACTGGAATCATGTGGGCATCTAGACAATATGTCCGCCATCACATTATCCGAACCACGGATAGCTCGAACCGTGAAATGGAAAGGCTGAAGAGCAATAGCATAACGAGTAGATCTCGAGCTCTTCAAATCCTTACTTTGCATAGCCGTAAGAGCTTTTTGGTCGGTTTCCATAAAGAAATGCGCGCCCAGAAGGAACCTTTGTAGCTTAAGAATGGACCAAACCATAGCCAACAATTCACGGTCCAAAACCGAGTAATTCCTTTCTGCCGCATTTAGCTTCCTAGAAATATACATTACAGGATGCAGAGTTCCTGAATATTCCTGCATTAGTGCCGCTCCAATCCCAGTGGAAGAGGCATCACTACGAAGGACAAAAGTCTTATCAATCGTTGGTAGTCTTAAGATAGGATGAAATGAGAACAAATTCTTAACCTGATCCAATGAAGATTGGCATTCTTGGGACCAACGCACCATATTAGGAGAACCTTTTTTCAATAACGTTGAAAGTGGTGCCATAATGGAGGACAGATTCTCAATGAATCTTCCATAGAATTGTATCAATCCCAAGAGACTACGCACTTGCTTTTTCGTCTTCGGAACCGAGATATTTAATATCTTTGAAATGTTTTGGTCCTCTGTCTTCAACAGACCATGACCAACTCGATGACCTAGGAAGGAAATTTCACTAAACCCAACAAAAGCTTTAGAGGGTTTAGCAGTCAAACTATGCTCACGTAGAGTAGATAGCAATTCCTTTAGACCCAAATAGTGTTCTTCCCAAGTATCGCTGAAAAGACAGATGTCGTCTAAATATGCAATGACATCTGCACGATCTGATAGAATTCGTCGCATCATGCGCACGAAAGTCGCTGGGGCGTTCATAAGCCCGAAAGGCATAAAATTCCATTGAAACAGACCCCTAGGTGTCGAAAAAGCAGTGAGAGGTTTGGCGTGTTCCGTCAGTGGGACTTGCCAATAACCTTTTGACAAGTCTAGTTTAGTAAAGAATTTAGCTTTAGAAAGTCTAATAAGTAGATCATCTAATAACGGCATAGGTTCAGCATCGAACTTCGTAACTTGATTTAATTTGCGATAGTCAACGCAAAGACGTATGTTATTGTCTTTCTTTCGAACAATAACTATCGACGAAGAATAAGCTGAAGTGGATGGTTCAATTATTTGTAGTTGAATCATTTCATCCAATTCTTTCTCGACTTGTGCTTGAAAATGAATAGGTATTGGGTATGGTCTTACTCTGATCGGATTACGATCAGTAAGTGTGATGTCATGTTCTATGACATCTGTGTGTCCAGGAATGTCGGTAAGGACATCCTGATATGATTGTAACGTAGAGGATACTTGACGCTGTTCCTCAAAAGACAAGTTGGAAGAGACTGTAACGTCTCTCCACGATTCCGTTGAAGTAAGTGGAATCGCAGGAAGAGGTAAGTTCACGTCAGAAAAAATAGTTTCCTCATCCTGTATAACGGACAGGGATGAGATGTGACCATGTTGGACTGGAGAGTCGTCCGTCGCCTGGAAAATAGGCTGCAAATAGTCTGGACGTTCAATAAACTCTGTTAGCATATTTATATGGAAGGTTTTATGCCTTCCATCCACATCGACAATATAGTCGACATCGGAAATTTTTGAGACTATAGTGTATGGACCTTTCCATGAAATGAGAAGTCTATTCTCTCTTGAGGGCAGTAAGACATATGCTTTGTCTCCAGGACAAAGTTGACGTAGGCGTCTTTTCCTATTAGCAAATCGCCTAGCTTTTTCTTTCGCAAATTCGGAAGATGAAGTTGCTAACCTGCACGATTCGATAATCTTTTCTCTAAGAGCTATGACATATTCATATGACGATTGTGTATCATCGTCAATATTATCGGAAGTTATCAAATCGTGTAACAAGGACATCGGACCGCGCGGTTGCGCGCCAAAGACAAGTTCGAAAGGAGAAAACCCTGTATGCTCGTTGGGAACCTCTCTATAGGCAAAGAGGACTGCAGGTAAAACCCTGTCCCAATCTTCAGGATGATCCTCCGTTATCTTGCCAAGTAAGTTCTTTAGTGTCCTGTTAAGACGTTCTACCAATCCATTGGACATTGGATGATAAATACTACTGAGAGACCTTTTAATGTCTAGCGTAGCCATTACCTGAGACATAACGTCCGAAATTAACTGAGTGCCGTGATCCGACAGTATTTCTCCGGGGAATCCCAGACGAGAAAATACGAGCCAAAGAGCATCAGCGATATCGACAGTTGATATGCTCTTCAGAGGAATAGCCTCTGGCCAACGCGTGCACATGTCCACGCAAGTGAGGATAAATTGGTGTCCTCTGGCTGACTTAATCTTGAACGGACCAATGATGTCTATAGCCATTTTCTGAAACGGCCGAATCGGAATATCTGCAGCCTGAATAGGAGCAGCATGTCTCGGACCCCTAGACTTGACCTCTTGACAAATTTTGCAAGATCGGCAATAAATTCGGATGTCTTTATTCACGAATGGCCAAAAGAAGGACGCAAGGACTCTAGTTTTAGTTCTGGAAAAACCCATGTGTCCAGCACACTGAGAATCGTGTGCATGCCGAATAATTAAGGCTCTCATACACTTAGGCACAAGAATTTGCGAGTGCATAGACTTGTCCGAGTGTTGTACCATTCGTACCAATATACCATTCTTCATAGTGATATACGATTTGTGATTCGTATTTTGATTGGGATCCCCTTTCTTTGCAAGAAGGAAGAATTTCCTCAAAGAAGGATCCTCTTCTTGACGTTTAACAAACGAGTCATGGGAAATCACCAAGTGCTCGTCTTGGCTATCAACTTCATTACTATTATCAGATGAAGTTGGGGGATTAAGAGCTTGAGCTCTTGTCACCACTGCATTGACCGTTTGAATGTTTTTTTCTTCCCAACTAGAAATTTGTTGCGGGGTGCATTCTTTAACCCCATGAATACGACCGATTATAAGATCCGCAATAGGATTAGGAAGAAGACATGCATGGACCTCTCCTGTGAAGAAAGGAGTGTCAATCCTAATAATAGCAGTAGGATAACTTTCCATAGTACCACCAAATGTAACACATTTGATTGTTTTTCCAGTGGCACAGCAAGGATCTATCAGAGACTCCCTAACCCCGACGGTAGTACATCCCGAATCGAAAAGTACTGAGACTAGCCTATCATTTATTAGACCTTTATGTAAGATGAGAGATCCTCTCCCATCATGCGCAACTGTAGCAGGTAGAGCAGGAAGAGGGTGACCACAACTTAGCGTAGATACAGTCGATGAGTCAAACAATGCTAAGCATTGGGGGCATTCAGTTGCTCTCCCAAAATCGAAAGCACAACCAGTGATAGCCCTAGAGTTACCACTATCATTTACTGTATTACAGGCTCCATCAAACTCTTGTTGTGCAGAGTTTGCCTGTTGGAAAGGTCTTTTCTTGTTAAATCTAGGTCTGCCTCGATTATCGTTTCTCCTGTAATTATTTCGACTATCATTTCCCCTGTAATTATTTCGACTATCATTTCCCCTGTAATTGTTATCATATTGCCTATTGTAATCATCATTCCGGTTTGAATCCCAGTTTCTAAATTCACCATCGTCATAATCTTGACGTCGAGAATGATTACCTCGAAAGTTCGAATAGTTATTATTTGGATAGCCTTTGCGAAAGTGTCTCAAATTATTACCACTAAAATTACGAGAACTACCATCTTGTCTCCAATACATAGACGAAGAACCATCATGTGTTGGATTACTCCGCTTCTGAGTGTAATTTTGATTACTTCCCCTATTCCAGTTTTGTTGAGCACCCTGAATTTTTTTTTTGAAATTAGGGCCATATGGTGTTGCCGAAGCAGCTGGCAACCCTTCTTTCACTTTAGAATTGCTAACTGTAGCATGGGGATGCGCTGTGGCATACTGACAACAGTATTCCTCCATATCTTTTAAGTTTTTAGGCTTACGCTCATGAAGGAATGCAAGAAAAGAATCATTAACAGATGCCAAAACCTTATCTCGCAATAATAAGTCCATTAGACCTTCATATGTTTTCTCAGTCTGAGACAACTCAACCCATCGTGTAAATGTACGACGTATCTTTGTAACAAAATCAGAGAAATCTACTCCATTTTCTGGCAACATTGTCCTAAAACGAAGACGATAATCTTCTTCTTTTAGTTGGTATTTTTTTTTTAGCAATGCTGCCCTGACAACATCATAATTAGTCCTCTCATGTTCGACTATTGTCATAATAGTAGTCACTGTGTCACCTGTAAAAAATGGCATCAGTTGTTCAACATATTTTTCCTTTTTTATGTTATGCGTATCGCACAAAAATTGGAATCTATCTAGATAATCTGCTACGTCATCCTTTAAAGGATTGAAATGAGGCAATTTAATCCTACTAACAAACTCCTTTGTCGTACTCGAAGTTGTTTGCTGAGCACCCGTACTCGCCAATTTCAATTTCTCTAACTCCAAAGTTGCGAGTTTCCCATCAAGTTCCATCTTCTGTTTTCTTTCCTCATGTTCCATTTTTCTAATTTCAGCCTCAGCTTGAGCTTTCCTCTCCTCTGCAGCAGCTTGAGCTTTCCTCTCCTCTGTAGCAGCTTTTTTGTCTAATCTCTTTTGTTCAGCTTCAAATCTCCTTTCCTCCACCTGCATCTGCAATTTCTTTTGTTCAGCAGCTAATGCTTTGTCATACTGAGCAACAGCCCATTGTTCTAACTGTTGACCAGTTTTATCAAGGGCTTTCCCTTGTGTAATAAAGTACTCTAATGTAGACATCTTGTCTAATGAGATCAGTAACTTGCAGAAGTAAATATATTAAATTATCCCACTTTAATGGGAGACAAGTCTGAAATGATAGACTTGTATACTCACTTCACTTTATTTCACTCTCTTAGTCTTAGACAAAGACCTTGTATGGTCCCCTTGTTTATAATGTAACCAAAAAATCACTTGAGTACCTGTGGAAAAAAAATCCCTTATATCCCACTCACTATGGGCACAAGTCTTTTTTATAAAGAACTTGAATATGTATTTCACCTTGTCTCAATCTTTGTAGATAACAAGTCTTTTATCAAAGAACTTGTATAAATATCTTATATAATAATATTTTATTAACAAACTCTATATGAAGAGTCTACCTTATCAATAATACCAATACATGACCAAGTATATGTATGTAGACTGTGCATGACAGTAATGTAGTACAAAAAAAAAAAAATACAAAGACAAAGATACAAAACAATACAAATGGCAACACTGTTTTAACCAAAAATGTGTAGAGAAATAAAAAAGAAAGGAGAGACCTACAGAATACAAACAAAACAAATCGAAAATCAAAACTGAAAAACAGACAAAATATTACAAAAACAACGTTAAGTACAGTTACATCACAGCTAACATCAATAGCGACCAATTGTCACTAGCAAATTTTCAAATTAAGAAAATTTGCACCTACAGAACGCTTACAGTAAGCCTCGATTAAGTGGCATATTTACTGTAAGACCCACCAACCGAAAACCCGCTGAAAAATACACAAAAACAGTAGAAGTAACATAAACATATAGCAATCAATTTCAATGTGTTGCAGAACAAGTTCAGTCACAGCTGAAACTAAAATAAATTTCTTGCTCCTTGCGAACACAGAAACGAAATGTCAAACGCGCACTGAACGTCAAATCCACTGTAGCATAAAGTGGTATTCACGA
The DNA here is from genome assembly GCA_024509875.1 of Oreohelix idahoensis. Taxonomy (NCBI): domain Eukaryota; kingdom Metazoa; phylum Mollusca; class Gastropoda; order Stylommatophora; family Oreohelicidae; genus Oreohelix; species Oreohelix idahoensis. Next base: position 459,660 of record JAMPIV010010945.1, read on the forward strand.
ACCAAAGTTACTATGACCTTCTCGAATTAGGACTTGCACATTGAATGTTTACAATTTCCACGTACTGTTTACAAACACTTGACCTCGAACAATGTAGCTTGAATGCTCGGACATAGAAAAGTCTGTTGTTGACTGAAACGTGTAACAACCAGCAGTACTGTTCACAATAGGAACCCGCCTTCTATGCAGTTATGGTCCACGTAGCAAACGCCTAGATGTTAACTTCAGTACTTGTCTTGTTGTGGTTTATGTAGCATTATAATATAAATGCTCGTACTGTTTATCTGGGTCAACCGTTGATGACCTGTTTCTGTCCTGTTGTAGCCAAAACTTGCAAATGTAGAATTAGCGCTGTGTGTTACGGCTGTCCCGTGTGTAGCTTAGACCCACAGATCAGAAGTGTAATGTGTACTTGTCCTTCTTGTAAATTTCTGGACAAAACTGGAGACATCATATATGTAACAGCCAACCAGGAATGAAAATTTCTGGATAGATTAATGTCAACAACAATGTCAAATGCTCGCTCTGTTCTTTTTAAACCCACAGATCTGGTCCATCAGAAATGTAAGTTTCTAGGCCACATTGGCGACAAGAAATGTATCTTAAGAGCCCACGTAACTGGCCCACCAGAAATGTAACTGTCTTTTTCTCTTGTTGAGGTGATCATTGGCCCAAGACAGTATACTTGTTGTTAGATGTGTAGTGCGAGCGTATGATGAACTGAGTGTGGGTGCGAATGAAGGCGCGAATGTGTTTAGGCTCGTATATATGAAGACCCTGCAACCCATACTCTCACATGCAGTAGTCAAGGATGCTTGGACACTGCAGGCATGTTTCAAAACATTTATTGACGAGAACACACATGGTATCAACAGGAACAGTCAGTGTAACAAGGTCATGCTGACCGGAAATCGATAGGTATACAGTTGGCATTCAAAAAGGTAAACATCGGAATAGACGTGCATGGTCAATAGCAAAGTTCTTCAATAATGACAGTTCGTAGCGTCGCCCTTGGCATCTCTGACTAAACGCGTCAGATGCCTTAGTCACTTTGACACATAGGTGCAACTTGGCATTCCCCGCCAATTGCACATTATCAGGCTGTAGTATAATAGCCGAAAGCACAGGCCTCGTTCTGACGTCGGCTGTGTACTTCTGTTAAATAGGTTATCATCAACCCTGCAGTAATGCTTATTGTAGACATAAATCCCGCCAATCTGCGGTTCCCACAATATATCTTCGTCACTGGATTTCTGGACAATATAAAGACTAACAGTCTTGGATGGCTACCTCGAGCACAAAATATAAGTTCTGTAATATATAGGATCGGTGAGCTGCAGTTCACACTAAGTAATCCTTTTACATGTTCTGCCACCGAAAAGCGTAATAATGCATAAAGGTCGGTATTACCTGGAAAATGAATCCTCAGAACATAACAAGGAATTCTGTCGTCATCCCGACGCACAGAGATTTACTGGGGAAAACTGCCATAGCAGTTACTTCGAAGATTCTCCCCGAAAAAACAATGGACTCTTGGTCCCTTCAGAAAAACAGGACCTTCCCGGCTTGCCGGAAGTATAACTCTCTCCCGCTTAAAAAACCTTCCCATAGGCCTACGCCCGAACTGTCAACCTTTAACCCTAAAGGTCAAAACACAATGAATGAATAAACAAGGGAAGACAACCTCTAATCAACCTGACATCGCAGGTAAAGACACAATTATACTTATGATAAAACATAGGCAAATAACTTGACAGATGACTCCGTCGAAAATGACAGCAACACTAACACTTCACCATCACGTCTTCCTGCAGGCTCTGCTATAGTGTCGTTTCTAACACTTCACCCCTACCTCTTCATGTTGGCCCTAGTACAGTCAAGTCTCTAACACTTCACTCCACCTTTTCATGCAAGACCTAGTATAGGTAAGTCTTTAACACTTCACTACCACGTCTTCCTGCTGGCTCTGGTCATGTCTCTAAACTTCACCCCCACCTCTTCATGCTGGTCTAGCACAGTCAAGTCTCTAACACTTCACTCCACCTCTTCACGCTAGACGTAGTATAGGTAAGTCTCTAACACTTTACTCTCTTACAAAGAAAATAATCTTGTAAATTTAAGAGACGAAACAGTTAGTATAAGATTTCATGATAGTGACAGTTAAAATGTATCTTAGAAAAATGTATGAACGAGTAAATTAAATATTTCTGGCGCTCAAAAAGACAAGATACAAAGACCTAACAAAGAATAATACAACTGTTGCTATTAGAATAAATGCAGAACCGGGAACAGGTGCTTTAACCTTATCAAAAAAGACAAATAAACAAGTTACAAACGCATGTTCTCAAAACCAAAGGAGCTGACTTTACTTTGACTGAAAAGTAAAATTAAACATAACAGGATGCTTTGGTGCATATTCTTAGTTAATTTAGCTAATATGGCTTTACCATGAGTCATATACTCACAAGGCCAGCACACAATCAATTTTCACAACGCGTCAACTATCGATTAGTTTCTCAATTAAGCAAGTTGTGGTTAGCGTGCAAACAAGGTTGGACACGTTTCAAGAGACCTACAAAGCGCCTGAGCTTAGTGTTTTAGCTTGACATTTAGACTTCTTTTTAAAAAATTATATATCTTTATTACACTTAAATAGCCTTTGTTATCTATGCTGCCTAAATATGGTATGTATAAATAGAGTATTAATATTGTCTAATTGTTGTAATATATGTCTAAATTTATGTATAAAAAGACAACACAACACAATTCCGAGTCATACACATTACAACAACACACAGAAATATCTACACAAAAATGGTATAGCGAAGTCTCTTACACTTTACTTCCATCTCTAGATACTAGACCTAGTACAGGTCTCTAACACTTCACTCCCACCTCTCGACGCTGATCCTGGTATATCCAAGTCTCTAACGCTTCACTTCCACCTCTCGTTGTTGTCACACCCGCCTGCTACAACCCAACACACACAGACACACACAGACACACACACAACCACACCCGCACATACCCACACGCACACACAGACACATAACCACGCACGCGAGTGCCCACACACACACACAGGCGCACACACACACGAACACATACGCACACTCAAATAAGTAAGTCTCTAACACTTCACTCCCACCTCTCGACGTTGGACCTTTTATAGTCAAGTCTCTAACACTTCATTCCCACCTCTCGCTGTTGGCACACCCGCCTTAAACAAACACACTACGGACACAATACAACATCACACAAAATACCCACACACTAACACACTCCACGAGTCGGCAGCCCCACCAACTACTCACAATACACCCATGCGTCGCCACAATACTCCCATGTGTCGTCGCCGTCGCCCGCACAAAAAGACTCCACTGGATTCAAATACCCCTTAGTAACCTACTAATTATCGATTTTTTATTTTTCCGTCATTACCGATTTTTTTATATTTTATATTTTATGAAGGCTTATGGCAAGTAATGAGAAAATTCAATTTTGATACCAACATCATAGATATCATTGAAGCACTATACAAGGACGCAAGCAGTGCTGTTTTTGCAAGCAACGACATTGGAGAATTTTTCAAAACAACTGTAGGAGTTCGGCAGGGATGTATCCTGTCCCCAGTGCTCTTTAATATTTATCTAGAACATATTATGCAGGAGGCTCTCTACGATTATAAATCAACCATATCGATTGGAGGCCGACCTCTGTGCAACCTACGTTTTGCTGATGATATTGATCTGATAGCTGGATCAGAATCAGAACTTCAAGACCTTACCTCTAGACTGGAGAAAGTAACAAGATCGTATGGGATGGAAATTAATATAGAAAAAAGCAAGATATTGGTGAATAGCCATAAGAAACATGTTCCGACCAACATTACGTTAAATGGGCAAACGTTAGAAGAAGTTAACACCTTTAAATATCTCGGGTCCACTATATGTAGTGATGGAAGATCAAGTAAAGAAATCAAGACAAGACTTGAGATGGCCTCAGCTGCCATGACAAAGTTGAATGTGATCTGGAAAAGTAACATCAGTTTTCCTGTGAAGATCAAATTATACAAATCACTTGTATTATCTATTCTCTTGTATGGGTGTGAGGGCTGGACACTCACTGCAGATACGGAGCGAAGGATTCAGGCTTTCGAGCATAAATGTTATAGAAGAATTTTGCGCATTTGCTATAAAGAGCACAAAACAAATGTCTATGTTAGAGAGAAGATAAACACCTATGCAGGCCACCAAGAACCACTTTTGTCAATAGTGAAACATCGAAAGCTTGCCTGGTTTGGGCATGTAACTCGTCATGACTCCCTTTCGAAAACGATCCTTCAGGGGACAGTCGAAGGTAAACGGAGAAGAGGAAGGCAAAGAAAATCATGGGCTGATAACATCAAAGAATGGGCAGGACACGGTTTTTCCACACTTGTACGCATTGCTGAGGATAGAGAGCAGTGGAGGACCCTGTCTGCTGATGCTTCCACCATGGCACCCCTACGACCCATGACGGGTTACGGGCTGAGATGAGATGATGATATATATATATATATATATATATATATATATATATATATATATATATATATATATATATATATATGTCTAATTGTTGTATTATATGTAAATTTATATGTATAACAGTACAATACAACATCACACAAAAATCCCCCCTAACCTATACCCCACTAAACATCGTCACCCTCGCCAAAAAATCCCCCCCTCTAACCTATACCCCACTATACATCGTCACCCTCGCCCGCACAAAAAAACCTCCACTCGCTTCAAAAACCCCCTTAGTAACCTACTAATTATCGATTTTTTTTTTCCCGTCATTATCGCTTTATATATATATATATATATATATATATATATATATATATATATATATATATATATATATATATATATATATATATATATATATATATATATATATATATATATATATATATATATATATATAGATATATAGATATATAGATATATAGATATATAGATATATAGATATAAACAAACACACCCAACATCACACAAAAATCCCCCCTAACCTATACCCCACTATACATCGTCACCCTCACCAAAATATCCCCCCTAACCTATACCCCACTATACATCGTCACCCTCATCAAAAAATCCCCCCTAACCTACACCCCACTATACATCGTAAACCTCGCCAGCACAAAAACAATAACCCGCTCCCTTAAACAAACACCTTAGTAAACTAAGCCGCCGTTATCGTTTTTTATATTTTCCTTCTTAACTCAAGTACTCATTTAAAGGAGCTCATTAACTATATATTTCTATTTATAAACCTTTGGATCTATGTTGTAAAATAAATACACGTCTAACTTAGGGTTCCCATTCATGCCGTTTTTCCCGGGACAGTCCCGATTTTTTATAAAATGTCCCGGTGTCCCGAATTTATTCCAAATGTCCCGCTTTTTAAGGGTCCTTCTTGGAAAAAAAATCTTTGGGTAACGGATTTTATTCCGTGTTTTAGTAGTGTTACTTTATCAATTTCTTGTTACAGGGGACCCTCGGTTTGAATCTCGAACAAAAATTCGAAAGTCGACCAAAACAGTGTTCAGTGAGCTTCTACCAAATGATTTAATGCGTATTAGCATTATTATACAGTATTTTTTTTATCGTTTTTCATTCGCATAATGCCGAAACGTAAGTGCAGTATAAATGATAACAATACAAGAGAATTTCCCTTCATTAAAGGTGTAGATGAAAATGTGGAATGTACTTTATGCAGCTCTAAATTTTGCATTTCACATGGTGGTCGGTCAGACGTAGTCAACCATGTGAAAACGAAAGAACATAAAGGTGCTGTTGAAAGTAAGGCTTCCAACAGCAGTATAAGTAATTTCTTAAATACGAACACCCAGAGTGAAAAGGAAATGGAAAAACAGTTATCATTGGCCGCACAGGAAGCAACCTTCGCTTATCACACGGCGGTGCACAACTACAGGAAGGCAGAAAAGTTTCGTACCACTACTGGGAGAAATCAGTTGCAAGAATTATAAAAAGAAGGACACATAACAGTTGAAAAGTTTCAAAGCTATGCAGTAGATTTCTATGACACCTGCATTGAATATATTCAGGAGTGGTGTACACCATTTCTTACGCCTCTTCAGTCTATGGATTGGATCAATTTGAAGGGAAAGGAGTCTGTGACTTGGAAGAACATCCAAGAAAGCTACATATTCATGAAGACAGTGGCATCAAATTTTGCTGGGAATGAAGAGGACTTATTTGATGAGTTTGCATGTGTGAAAAATTATTGTGAAAGCAAATTTGATGTGTGGAGTGAACTGAAGGATCAAAGTGTTAGTGAAAACTGGTGTGAGATATTCGCTTATTTTACAAAGCAGGATATAAATGCTGAGAACCTGAAATGCCTAGTTAGTTTTTGTTTGGCACTGCCAGGATCCAATGCAGCTGTTGAACGCGTTTTCTCATTAATAAATGCGCTTTGGACAGACAAAAAAAACAGACTTAAAATTGAGACAGTGAAAGCTTTAACCATTATAAAGACCCATTTTAAGGATTTCTCTTGTGCTGAGTTCTATGTCCAAATATTAGAAGAAAAAAAAAACTTCTTGAACGTGCCCATAAATCTGATAAATATTCTAATGAATCCGAAATATAAACTTGACTATTGTGTATTTTTTAAAGGTACGATTTTTCTAATTAAGTATGTTTGTAATTTAGAATTCTTTTTTAAAGTGGAAGTTGTGTTAGTTAATGTGTGTATTTTTATACCAGTATCTTATTTTAAGTGCAACATATAATAGATTTATTTGTGCTTTACCGTAATTTTTAACATGTCCCGTTTTTTTCGAAATGTCCCGGGTTTTTTAGGTAAAAATTTGGAAATGTCCCGGTTTTTAAACAAAACATTATGGGAACCCTAGTCTAACTACATGTTTTATATAAACTACAACACAATACCATACTTGACCTTTATTTGATACCCATGTCTATATAACTGTTGTAATATATGTCTAACTAAATATATGTCTAAAAAGCTTCCTATTGTCTAAATATATCCGCTTTCTATTGTATGTCTAAATATATCGTATAACTGTTGTCTCAATATATCGTCTTTCTATTGTCTCAATATGTCGTCTTCCTATTGTAACATAAATATCGTCTTTCTATTGTATGTCTAAATTTATCGTATAACTCGTGTAATATATAACTAAATGTTGTAAAATATATATTGTGATACACAACACACAACCTACCAGGACGCCAGCTGCTCGTCACCCTCCTAATATACATCTCTGTATAACAAGGCATCTCCGCCTGATGCTTCATCACATTTTCCTTATATAAAAAAATCACGCCCCGCCTGCCACTCCTCCTGCGCTCCGCCTGAATACTAACCGTTTTTCCTTATATAAAATGTCACGCCCCGCCAGCCGCCCCACCTGCGCTCCGCCTGAATGCGCGTCGGTTCCTCCATGACATACTACTAGTGTATGCCCTTAGTCGTTGTCTGCTGTGGTACAATAATTTGTTTTCAACATAAGGGTTACTTTCACATTTGCCTCCGGCTTGCAGAATTGTGGATTTTAAAGCTGCAACCAAGGTGGAGTGGGTTCATTTTCTACATAAGACAAGAGGAGGCGGAGACACTTGGGAGTCATGACCCAGGTATCTCCCCCCCCCCCCCGAGTGTAAAGGAGAATAAAGGGCCGAAATACTTGTTCGACTGGGGGACCCCTTCTGATGATCAGATTGCCTCCTGTTGTATCGCTCTGTATAGAGTTTCCTATCATATATAATATATATGTCATGAACCAAATATAACATATGTCCCAGGTTATTTAAACGTGGCTTGTTGTCAACAAGTTGGGGTATGATAATTCTTGAGTGAACATTACCAACACAGCCTCACTGGCGACACTAGTTCATAATCTCAACAGAAGTCTATTGTATAGTACTGTGTACATATATATTTCACCAATACAGAATCTTCGACATCGGTAACATCATGTATGGCTAACTTTTGAATAACAAGCCGGTCGCACCTAACAATAGCTTCAGACACAACTCATGTTACACTGCTCATCGTAACATGACTGCTGCCATTCTTGCGCACACAGTCGGCTCACTTCTACTATCTTGACATCCTCTAGTACGGCATGCACCTCGCACCAGGAATCTCCTAGTCACTACACACACAAACACATAATAACCTCTGACTGCATATGACTCCTAAATTCAACAAGATACGGCACTTCTCATAGCGTATACAACGTACTCCTAAAGACAACACGGACGCAGCATCATCCCCTCGCGAATATAATTCACATCTAGGTCCTATAACATCACGTCTAGCGGATCAAAACCATTGCGCATTTTAAAATCACTTCTAGGCTCAACAGTCTAACAATAATCACTTCAGATAATATTTCACACTCACATCTGACCCGTCTTCCATAACGGTCAGTCACACCAGTATATCTAACATTACATACTCCTCTTTGTCATACAGACAGTTTACTATCCAACATGCTCTCCACGAGCTCACGTGAATCTCACCAATGTATGACGGCTCTGAACAGCACTACAAGCATTTTACTTTAAACATAACACATGACCATGAAGCACCCGCTTGTCACAATGCTAGTGGCATTCAACCATAACAACCATTCTCTCCGTTACCCACACACACCTTGAAACATACGTCATGTGTATCATGACAATATATATATATATATATATATATATATATATATATATATATATATATATATATATATATATATATATATATATATATATATATATATATATATACACACAAAATCCTCCTGAAAATGGGCTGCCCTGCTAAATTGCTAGGAATGATGAAGTCATTACATGACGACATGAAGGGAACAGTCCAATATGCTTGAAGAAAATCACAGCCCTTTGACATACGAAGTGGTGTTAAAAAAAGGCTGTGTTCTGGCTCCAACCCTCTTCGGAATCTTCTTTGTCTTACTCTTGAAACATGCATTCAGAGATGCAACTGAAGGAATATGTCCTCATACTAGGTCAGACTGACGTCTGTTTAATCTTTCAAGGCTGAAGGCACACAAAAAACCCAGAAGGGTCGTTATAAGAGACATGTTTTTCGCTGATGATGCTGCAGTCGTCATTCAAAGCCAACAAGAGTTTCCGAGCTTGATGAATCGCTTCACCCAAGCATGCAAGGACTTTGGCCTCACAATAAGGCTAAAGAAAACGAATGTGCTGAGTCAGAATGTGGGTGGTTCACCAGTTATCACTATCGATAACTAAGAATTGGCAGTGGTGCACCACTTCACATACCTGGGGTCTACCATCAATGACAAACTCTCACTGGACACAGAAATTGACAACCACACTGGCAAAGCTACAGGTACCTTTGCCCACCTCAGATCGCGTGTTTGGGGAAATTCTAAACTCACAATGAAGACCAAAACTGCGTTATATAACGCCTCTGCCAACAACACACTCCTATATGGCAGCGAGACGTGGACAATGTATGCTAAGCAAAGAAGAAGGCTCAATATCTTCAATATATGGTGCCTACGCCACGTCCTTGGCATTTCTTAGAAAGATAAAGTGACGAATGTCGAGGTGTTGTCACGTGCTTGTCTTCAAAGCATGTATACACTGCTTAGACAGCGAAGACTACACTGGCTTGGCCATGTCCTCCGCATGGATGATGGTCGCATCCCATAAGATATCTTCAATGGGCAACTAGCAGATGGCAGAAGAACAGTTAGGCCCGCAGCTGAGGTTCAAAGATGTGTGCAAGAGAGACATGAAGGCACTGGACATAAATCCATCAACGTAGGAGGATGACGCTGCCGATCGCACCAAGTGGCGATGCTATCAACGGCGCCACCTCAAATTGAGCGACAAGAAACTTACACAAGCAGAAGAGAGGAGAAAACGTCGAAAGGAGCACCAGAAAAAGAAGCAGCTGAGGGCTGTCACCTCAGGGGCGCATCCCATAGTCAGTTATGACTGAAGAGGCTATTATTATCATGATTATTATAATATACTGCTCAAAAAAATTGAAAGACCACTTACAAATTCATGTGCAGTTTAAAAAAAAAAATAAAGATACAATTTTGAAACTCACATATCATAAACGGTTTTCATTGCACATTATATTGACATTAAAATGAAGAAAAACAAATGATTTCATTAGTAAGAAAATCGATGTCAATCGTCTTACCTCCCTCTTTGAAAATTCAGAATCATTAAACAAAAGTTAACATGATTCAAAATCGAGTGTGTCCACCATGAGCTTGAATGCATACACTGCACCTTTGCCTCTTTGATAAGACAAGAGTTCTTAGAGTCATTTGTGGAATCGCTTGCCACTCCTGCTCCAGGAAGAGGAACAACTGATTGAGGTCTGTAGCAGGTGGATGATTTTCTCTAAGTCTCCGTCCTAGCACGTCCCATACATGTTCTATCGGACTGAGATCAGGAGAGTAAGCAGGCCAGTCTAAGCGGTTGACATGTTGCTGTTGTAAGAAGTCGTTCACGACCCCGGCTCTATGTGGTTGGGCATTGTCGTCCTGCAGGATAGAATCAGGTCCTAGAGCCTGAAGTGCCGTAAGAGCAAGCGGCTGTAAGATGTCATTTCTGTAGGCCAAACCATTCAACATACCATGCAATCGATACAAGGGTGTTCTGGAGGTCACATGTGGCAGTGGGGTTCCTTTTAGGACTGGTCCTAAGGCATCATTTACCATATGTGTAGCCGGGGAATAGTATTTGTTATTACTTGTTATGTGAGAGTAGATGGTTAATGGCTTGTAGCACGCCAGAGATAGTAATTCTCTCTTCTATTTGGGAATACATGTTCTATCCAAAATCCTTCAATTTCTGATGTTATAGTTAAAGCATATTTTTGGTCGTGATCACATAGGAACTGGCATACGCATCTTCACTCATTCCAAGGCAAAGTAATTTGGCATCTGCCTGACCAAATTTAAAGGTGAACTTTATTTACATAAATCATTTAGGAAAATGATAATCATGTGGTACATTATTGGATTCTTTGACATCCAAGATTTAAAACAATGTCTTGATGTCTCAATTCAAGTGGGCATACACATTTTTAGTAGGTCTACAAAGTAAATCCTTCTTATTCATAATGTTCAACTTTTTCTCATCTTGGGCCAACATATCCACATAATACTCTTTATTTCGTAGTTTTGTTCCAATGTAATTTATAGATCCTTTCTATACTATGGCTTCTCCATTGTTAGTACGTTTCGCATCTCTTGAAATGCAATGGAATTCATCTTCAGTTTTATGTTCTTGCTGAAACATGTTACAATAAATGGAAAACCTAGCACTCTACTTACGGCTTTTCCTCAAGAAAAATCTGCATCTCAAAAACACTTGAAATACATATCAGCATGCGAATATAACTGACAAACAAATCAGTTTCTTATCGTTGAAAAAAAATCCTCAACGGACAGAAAAAACTAGAGGATGTCTTTCTGCTTCGCTCTTCTGGTGGGAACTGCTAACCCAGCGTCTTTCTTAGCCGGGGAAAAGCTTTTGAGCTCAATCATTGGACAAAAGGATCACGTGTTGAAGGTGACATCTTGAACGCAATCTAGCCTCAATAACGCACATCTCTGAGTTAACCTTTTTTTCCTTTTTTTTATTATATTGGTTAAGATTTTATAATCTGTTTCTAAGGAAGTGGTAGTTTTATGCCAATCTGTATTTTATTTGGCTTTGGTTAAAATTATAGTCTGTTTCCGACCAAATAACAGTATACACGGCCACACACACTAATTCCGCCCCACACCAGTACTGATCCACCGCCATAGCGATAATTTCAAGGACGTTGGCATCATGATAACACATAAGGAAGGGAAACCCGAGGCCTGTAAACAGTAAATAAATATTAGACAAACATAAAGGTATGTTTTCAGGCACTCGTAAGAAATAAAGAAGTAGAACACTAGACAACAGAAAAATAACAGACGTGCGGGTTCGAATCCTGCGTAAGCCACTCACGTCTGTGGTTTTTCTGTTGTCTAGTGTTCTACTTCTTTATTTCTTACGAGTGCATGAAAACATACCTTTATGTTTGTCTAATATTTATTTATTGGCATCATGATAGCGTTCTCTTGGGCGCCTCCAGTCACGATTTCTGCCATCTGTGAATGATCTTGTGAAACATGATTCATCTGTGAACAGATCTCTGCTCCATTGATGCCTAGTCCAGGTCACATGATGCCGAGCCCAAGCCAGACGAGCTGCGCGATGAGCTGGAGCCAAGACAGGTCGGATGACAGGTCGTCTTGCATGCAGATCTGCATCTCTCAGTTGGTTTCGTATGGTTTGGTCACTGACGATTACGTTGGTGGCGGCTCGCAGTTGCGTCCTGATGGCACTGGCAGTGATTGTTCTTCGTCTGAGAGATAATACAACAACAAATGTGTCTTGCCGTCTTGTGGTAGACCTTGGACGTCCTGACCTGCGTTGTTCTGCGACACTGCCGGTTGCATTAGAACGATCACGCAGCGTTTGTATGACAGAGTGGGCAACTCCTAATCTCCTAGCAACTTCTCGCAGCCCTACATTATCCTGCAATCATGCCATCGCTCTCCATCTGTCAACATTGGTCAAGCGTCTTCGCTGAGCCATGGCTAAAATGGTAAATGTTACAAACATACCCATTGCCCGTTCCTTCCGAAAAGTTGGTGACATGTGTTCACTATAGTCACGACTTGCACGTGAAAAGCAAATTTCAGCAATGTTATCAACAAGCTTTGCCATAGGAAGCATTTTCAAACATGCATTATTTCCCTTTCCACCACGTACATTTGATTGACCTTGGAGGTACACACACGTAACACAGATTTGATCTATTGTCAGATTAACAAACATTGTTTAAGCATGCAACAAAATGCAGCAAAACGTTTTTGACTGAGTGTTCAGGTTTTAAAAAAAAAAACAGCTTAGTTGAAATGACCTAAAAATTGAAAGTGGCCTTTAACATTTTTTGAGCAGTATATATACATTTTTTCTCCTAAGCCTAGATCTACAGTGTAGATAATAATAAGTATTTAACTTGGTACTGGTTGCAAACGAGCGAGAAGCTCTGCTGCCCAATTAAACAACAACACATCACTATATGTACTATCACTTGTAAATAACTTTATGTTGTAAACGTCAAACAGAGTTGGAGATAAGAATTACAAAGAACACCCTATTTTTAACCAAAGACTCTTTTGAGATGGGGAATGAGCTGAGGCAAATGATGCTTATCTGAAACTTTTCCGCTCGTCTTCCATTTCTTAAAAAAAAAAGACTATGGAATATTCAAACATTGCAGAGTCCGTACACTCTCAGCGTGTGTGGGAATATTTAATAGTGTTTGATCCATTGAACCCCTGTCTTTAGTTTCACTGGTAGGACTATATTGTTTGCCCAAGGCTGATAAAGTGTTATGTTTTCAAATTTGTTTTTGAAGTGAAAAAAAAAATTGTGCTGTCTTGCATAAAGATTCCATCTTACATAATGGTCGCACATTTCTCGCTACCGTCAGTCGGGTGAATACAATATGTATCTGACAATTCTCTGGAAATTGACTGCTCTATGTTAAATACCAATTTAACATAGAGTAGACAATTTCCAGAGAATTACACTGGTAGTGGAAGTTGAAACGGGAACACAGTTTTAAGTAATGGCCTAATCGGATCCCGTTACACGCCCATTGAGGCATATTGGGAATATGGTGTTTGTCACGGCGATTTATTCGCCGAAATTTCATGTTGGTCACCCTGTGGGTGACAACATTGATATAAACTTAAAACCCGTTCGGTCAGCCGACGCGGACGGGAAGTGGACACAAATTTAGGCGCAACAGTCAGTTGACTTCTGGCTAGCGACCGAGATAGGTCGTTTTTTGGTTCCCTGTCAGCATTTCACTGGGAAGTGTTATGCCATGACTGCCTAGTTGTAGTATACTGAAGCACATTAAAAACGCACCACCTGTATAATCCAGGAACAGAGTGTGAAATGTAAATATAAGTGTTTACAAGTTTACATATTTGGAATCTTTATTCATTTTCCTATGAATCCATGCTGGTCATTAATTTGTACATTTGATTGTTATGAAATTCATTGCATTCTGTGCAGGCAAGGGAGAAAACCAAAAATACAAAAAAAAATGCACGTGCGTTATCCTGCTGGAGAAGCTGCAAGTCTGGATAAATTGTGAACGCAGGAGCAACCAGTGCATCCAGAACCTCATCTCGATATGTCACAGCATTAACATTTCCACGGAAGACGTGAAGAGGCAAGCGATGGTGAAAACTGAATCATCCCCAAATGTGAATACTGCCACCTCGAAATCGGTTGACACAGCAATCTGCAAAGCGCTTTTCACACCGTCGCTAAATCCGCATACGTCCATCTGCAAAGGATATGTTGAATCTGTTCTCTTCTGTGAATAGGACAGCATTCCACTGCAGTCTAGTCCATCTGATATGTTGCTCTGCCCATTGCAGGCGCTGCTGACGATGTCTGTGAGTCAAGTTTGGCCCAACATAAGGTCGTCTTGCAGTAAGGCCTGTATCTCTGAGTCGTCGTATGACTGTCATTCGAGAGACTTGCCCATGTCTACCCACTATTGCTCTTGCTGTTTGACTTGCCGGGAGAGTCAATTCCTTAGGTGACTCAGCACAATATGACGATCTTGCGCAGGGGTAGTAACTCGTGGTTGGCCACTCCGAAGTCTATCCCGGGCACTGCCAGTGGTTCCGTAACGTTCATTGAGACGTACAATAGTGCTGTGGTGGCAATTCATCCTTCTGGCAATGGCCCGCGAGCTCATTCCGGTCTCCAACATACCAATGGCTCGTTGGCGGTCGTTTTCAGATAGTCGTGGCATTTCAAGCACATGTACTGGGTGTTTTGTCTCAACGGCCTTTTTATACCGAGTATACTGCCACAACGCGTACACATTTTCAGGGTCATAGCTGTTGAGAATCGTGTTGCACGTGTAACTTTCATCGTTTTCATGTAGTCTGTACACACACCCATGGGTTGAATCTTGCACTTTCCATTCCAGCAGCCATTCGCTCTCTACCTCATGGCAAACACGGGGAAAATCCATTCCCACACTTTTTTTTGCCAGCTTCTCGGCATCAGTATATAAAATAGTGGTGCGTTTTTAATGTGCTTCAGTATATTTGCCATTTTCTTCATGCGTTGCGGAGTTATTATATTATTCTAGTGTGATAATGGATTATTCAGTGGCATTTTCCTAGGCTGTTGTATTTTGGTATTGACGATTAAGTATTGCTTCATCATAGTACAGATTTTTCCGCCAGTGAGCGAAAGTTATTGTTATGTTCAGTGAATAGAGTCATGGCAGTGATTATGAAGCAGATAGTTTGAATTTGTATAGGAAAGTTTGGCATTTTTGTATGTGCATGCGTTTCCTATGTAGTGATAGCCGTGTGTGGCTCCACTGTGTGCAGTGTGTAATAAAAGGGAACTTACCTGTTAAAGGTGTTTAATTGATTTATTGTCACCTAGTGTATGCTGTGGTCGTAACCTTAGATGATGAGCCAGAGAGTGGATATTTGTTAAAGTGTTAAAATCCATAGCATAACTAGCTCCTGACAGTGTTAGTCCCATATTTTCTTGAACGTCGGCACACTAGGGGTGATGTGGTCAGCATCACGCCGGCCGCCTTAACCTTCCCAGAGTTGCTCTGGTACCTATTTGGGGCTGGGTCGACCCAGGAGCCGTTTGTGGCCTAAAAAAATCCCACCTCATCTGAGGATCGAAGCATAGACAACTGAGCTAGGAAACCAGTGCTCTAACCACTATGCTACCGCGGCTCCTCTAATTACCTAATAGGGGCATTATTTATACTCTTTATGTACACATTCAATGAACAGAGGTTCAAGAGAATTAGCATTAAGCCGCCCCGTAATAGTGTAGGTAGGACATTCTCCATCAACTATAAAGAGACACACACAATTAAGTGGTTTGGCAATCTCTCTAGAATGGAGCAGGAGAAATTGTCACTACACTATTTAGGGACGGTTTAATGCTTATTGTCATCAGCTTCTGTTCATTGCATGTGTACATAAAGAGTATCAATACTGCCCCTATTAGGTCATTGCGTAACACTATGTTCCCCGTATTGTCTCATAACTTTCGCCTCATTTCACAGGGTGTGTTTCTTTTCTACTATCATTTTCCACAGATATCATGTTCATAGATTACACCAATGTCTTAGACTGCGTACAACATCAGACATTGTAGAACATCATGAGAGGTATTGGGTTTCCAGCGCATTTGATCCACCTAATCGAAACACTATATCACGAACAACAAGCAGGATGGTTTGAGGTGAAAACTGGAGTAAGACAAAGTTGCATCCTCTCTCCATACTTGTTTAATATTGTGACGAAATGGATGACCTCTTAGCGATCTTTGGGTCTCTCCGGCAGTATCGGCACATTTGTGGTACTGATTTTTATGATGTGCTGTCAATTATCGCACTTTTCCTTCTCTCTTTCTTTCTTTCCGCGTTCATTTTCTGCAAAGTAGCGGATATTTCATTTTATCAAAGCACCCTGTAGGTGATAAATATCACATTTGCCAGGAGCGGCTGATATGATACATCACATTTGCTTGGCGCTACCGAGATTTGTTGTTTATAGGCGCGGCAGATTAACACGTATTTCGACCAGAGCTTCGGGTTAATCACCGATAAGACACGGAGTTTGCGTACTCATACGACAGATAACGAGATTACTGTCTGTGTGACACATGTGGGCAGACAAGTGTGATATAATCGTTTCCGGTCACTTGGTTAAAAGTAATCATGGATTTATCACATTTTAGACAATCAATCATCAATACCATTTAGCTCCCCAAGTAGCATAGGCCTTAAACAAACACACGCCAAGTCTTCCTGTCCTGCGCCATCCGCTCAAGTTCTTTCCATGTTTTCCTCATCATTTTCCATCTGTTTCCAGTTCTCTTCTCCATGTGTTTTTGGTCTACCTCTGCCTCTATTTCGCTGTGTATTCGAGAACAAGGACTGCCTTGTAATGCTATCAACAGGTTTCCTCAATGTGTGTCCTATCCATCGCCAGCGTCTTCTTCTCAACTCTTGTTCCACTGGCACTTGTCCTTCTATTCTGCGCAACCACCCGTTTATAAAAGTCTGTAGCTTTTTTGGTTGTTGTTTGTGTTGTTCTCCATGTCTCAGATAGGACTGACTTCACATTTGAGTTGAAGATTCTTATTTTCGTGTTGGACTTGATTTCTTTTGTTCTCTTTATGTTTCCCAATGCAATGAAAGCTCCTCTTGCTTTTTGTATTCTTATTTTGATATCACTGTCTGTCCCTCCAACTTCTTTGTCTATATTACTTCAAAGATATGTGTACGATTCTACATATTTTAGTGGTGTTTCTTCAGCCTTGTTATCATTTCTTGCATTTATTCTCATAATCTTTGTCTTTTCCCTGTATATTTTCAGGCCCACTTGTTGTGACTTCTCATCGAGAATTTTCATTTTCTTTTGCATCTGATTATGGTTATGGGACAGAAGAGACAAGTCATCTGCAAAATCCAGATCATCAAGCTGTTTAGTCAGATTCCACTGGATTCCATTTCTGTTGTGTGATGTCGATGTTTTCATAACCCAATCTATTGGTACTGCTAGTAAGAAAAGAAATAGGAGACAAGAGGCATCCCTCTCTCACTCCCGTTCTAATCCTAAACGGTTCTGTAAGTTGTCCTTCATAAAGAACTTTGCATGTCATATCTTCATAGGTCTTTATTAAGTTAATGATCTTCATGAGAACTCCATAATGCCTCATCAATTTCCGAAGCGATTCTCTGTCTACACTGTCAAATGCCTTTTCATAGACCACGAATCCGATGTATAGCGGTGAATTCTATTCCAGACTTTGTTCAACTATTATTCTCATTGTGGCTATCTGATCTGTGCAGGATCTATTTTGTCGAAAACCTGCTTGTTCATCTCACAGTTGCTGGTCTATGGACTCATTTAATCTCTCCAGGATGAATCTGTTTACTACTTTTGCGGGCACTAATAGTAACATTATTCCGCTATAATTTATGCACTCTTGTAAATTTTCCTTCTTAGGCAACTTGGCCAGATAACCTACCTTCCATTCTGCTGGTATTTCCTCTCTCTCCCATACTTTACCAAGTAGTTTGTAAAATATATTTGTAGAGGTATCTATCTGCTTTGATGGCCTCTGCTGGAATGCAATCTGGACCAGCTGCTTTTCCATCTTTCAGAAGCTTTACGGCTTTCTTTATTTCTTCTCTATTTGGTCGTTCACAGCTGATTTGTACTCCTCTTCTGCTGGCTGGATGTCTGGGGGATTAGTTGGAGATGGTCTATTGAGAAGTTCCTCAAAATGTTCTGTCCATCTCTTCATTAGTACTTATATATTACTAAGCAATTTTCTATTCTTATCTTTTATGAGGCCATTTGCTTGCTTGTA
Source organism: Oreohelix idahoensis (assembly GCA_024509875.1). Classification (NCBI taxonomy): domain Eukaryota; kingdom Metazoa; phylum Mollusca; class Gastropoda; order Stylommatophora; family Oreohelicidae; genus Oreohelix; species Oreohelix idahoensis. The sequence continues at coordinate 478,208 of JAMPIV010010945.1, forward strand.
TTTACCTGTTAGCTTCTTTGTGTTGTTGTACATATCCCTCATACTTCCATTGGCTGCAGCATCCTTTGCTTCCCTTGCCAAATCATCAATATATTTCATTTTGTCTCTTTTGATGTTTCTTCTTACTTCTTTGTTTGCTTCTATTTAAATCTGCTTTCTTGTTTTTCCTGTCTTCTATCTTACTAATGGTTTCTGTTGTTATCCATGATTTGTACTGGTGTTCTCTTTCTTCTCAGTACTTCTTCACATGTCTCGTTCCATATATTTTTTACTTGTTGCCAGTGGTCTTCTGTATCTGTTTCATCTTCTAGCTGTTGGAGTACTTGGTATTTGTTGGATACTGTGATTGAAAGTTTCTCTCTTATTCCCTTATATCTTAGATATCCGACATTATACTGTTGTCGATAGCTATATGCTGTTGTAAATTTCTTGAGTTTTAATTTTGTTTTAGCCAACAGAAGATGGTGATCTGGTACAACATCTGCTCCTCCACATACTTTCTCATCATGCAATGATGACCTAAACTTCTTGCTTATGTATATTTGATCAATCTGATTCTCAGTTCTGTGGTCTGGTGATATCCATGTTGCTTTATGTATTCTTTTATGTTGAAATATGCTGCCTCCTATAGCTAGTTGATTTGAAGCACAGAAGTTTGCTAATAGTTCCCCATTCTCGTTCATCATACCTAATCCATGCTTTCCCATGATTTCTTCAAAGCCAGTGTTGTCTGTTCCTATTTTCTGATTTAGGTCCCCCATCAAAAGTGTGATGTTCTTTCTTTTCTGATTGCCCAAGACACTTTGTAGTCAGGTGTAAAAGTCTTCTTTCACAGATTCTTCTTTATAGTGTGTTGGTGCATAACACTGAATGATGTTTATATTTACTTTCATTTTCGATGAGTTAAATCGTGCTGTTATAATTCGGGGTCCCATTGCTTCCTATTCTATAAGTGCCTTCTGTTCTTTCTTGAACAGCATTAGAGCCACCCTTTCACTGTGGTGGGCTCTTTCCTCCCTATGTCCTGAGGACAACACCTCGTCTCTGTGCCTTTCCACCGTGTCTCGTAGAGATCCGGGATATCAATCCAGTAATTTTTCATTTCTGCTGCTACCTGTGCAGTTTTCCCTTGTTCACACAGAGTGCGAACATTCCAGGTGCCAATCCTGGAGATGTTCCTAGACAAAAAAGGTTAGTCGGCAACCCAGACTCCTTTCGGCTTTTTCTAGGCTGCTTCATGCGCCTCCTTTCCAGAGGACATTCTTCTGTCTTGGGCGGTTAAGTTGATTTATATTCTTTATTTGACTTGTCCATGTTTGTTGAAGTTTTTGTGGTAAAATGTTTTTTTACGGGATGGGGTAGCCAGCCCCATGCCCAACCGTCCTTAGTCGCTTTTTACGACATGCCCAGTAGAGTACAGTGTTACGATTCTTTGCTCCCCTTTCGGGCCCCGGTAACACACAATGTGAGTACAAATGTGTTTGTGAGAGTGTATGCAAGTATCAGATGTTCATAAATGGTAATACGTGACTTTTGTAGACACGCACTTTTTTTCACGTGGGACTATTTTGAAATATCACACCCTATCTGCAAGATTTGAAATGTTTGTATCTTTCTGGTTAGATTCATAACAACAACGCTTGGGAAAATAGGAATACAGACGGACCATTTCGCAGTTTTATTTCACTGTGAATTTCCCGCTCGCCAAGACAACATCAGACCTCGCCAGAGTGAAGACTATCTTCATAATTCCTTTTTGTTAACCGGACCTTTTATTGGAGAAGCAGATAAGACTTAAAATAGCACATGAACTCTCTACATTTTAATAAGGAATCACAGGTCTAGGAAACTGAAGAAACACGGAGTCAGAGGGGGAATCTATGGTCCAAATTAAGGACATCCCAGACGCGTGTAAGAGAACGATTCGTCTCTTTTATTCATCAGAGCAAAAAACGCATGAAGCCAAGATTAGCGTAAGCAGTGCATTTTCATTCCTTGTTTTATTACTAACATATGAACTAATCTATATTTATGCATTTATTACCAAGTGCATTTTAGTGTGCGAAAACTGCTATTGGATAACAGTCATTTGAGGCTGGCAACCTCAACGTATAGAATGATGATTCATGAACCACCACTGCATGGGCTAGTGATTGCTTTACTGATAGTTTCGTAAAAGTAACTAAAAGCATAAATAGTTCCAGGTTCCCTATGGAGCAGGTAGGGAAAGATGACAAGAAATGAAGAACGTTCTAAGCATAATACATACATTTTCAAAGCAGTGTAATCATCCCTATAAAAATATTTACTTCAAAACTAATGTAAGTTTTCAATCTTTAAACCAGTATGAATGTCTAAGTGAAAATATTCATTTTAATTAATTTTCCATAACTGTAAATATAAATGAAACATCGATGAATTTATATTGTGAACACTTTTCAAACAGTGGAGATGTAAATGTAAAACATATTATGTCTGTACGTTTAACCTTTTCATTTAAATTTAATGAAAAGCTAAAGCTATTCAGTTTAAATGTAAAGGAAGTTTTATCCCAAGGGATTAAGTTTAATTCTCATGGAGGGTAATTTCTGATATGGGATGGTAGAATAGAAAAGGGCGGCACATAACTGTGTCGGAAAACGCCATATACAGAAGAGCGTTTTGTTTCTATTTCCATTACCAGTTATTGGTGATACCAGCAGAAAGTATTATCTCTGGAACCAAGTGAAGGTAGAAGTGGGCTGACGTTGTACGAGACGCCATCATAAGATGGCCTTATTGACAGACGCAGAACAAACGTGGCCGTTACTACTTGACGGTCTGGGAACGTGCGGCGAATGAACTTTGACCAGAGACGAGCGCGAGCAGAGTGAAAGGAACTAACCCAGAGGGGGAAGAAACTACCATTGGCAGATATGTGAAAATATCCACTTCTTTATTCAGTTAAATCCCATTCAAGTGATGAAATCCTTTTCATAACTATTCAAATTATTTATTTTAAACTGCTAAACTTAAAGTGATTAATAATTTTTTTTTATTTGTAATGTTACAAATTTAACTTCGCTTCAATCCTTTTAAATGTAGTAAATGTTTGTCTCAGTCAAAGTTACTAAACACACACTCTAAACAGAGCTAAATATACAGTATTATAATAATTCCACTGAATAAATCAGGGGTGGGGGCTTAACGAGCTAGAATAACCATTGCTTAAATTCTTCATCAACGTTTCGGCAGATTACAGAATTAACATGCTCAGGGACAACCTGCATTGTTTTCGCTTATCTGAATATCTTGTGAAGACTCCCATGGGATAGAAGCTTCACTGATCTTCTATCTACATTTCTGCTAAGAGTAATCTTGTGTAAAGATAGACTCCATTGAAGCATATAATAGATACTCTTGAGTTTTGGTCACTGTTGCACCACTGCTGCAAAGTAGAAGAGGCAATACCGTCACAAGTGCGTGACTCGCTTCGGGGTAGATTATAGAACCTGTCTAATAATTTCCTAGACGTGATTGACATAAATTTCAGATTTACTGAAAGAATATTGTCAAGAGTGTGTTATGATAAGACTACGCATTCATTGTATGTGTAAATAACAGTAAAAATAACTTTGTAAAGAATAATTGAATAATTGAAAGATACACAATTTTTTTGTAAACTAAAGTTAAAGTTAAAGAAATAAGAAATTCACTTGGTGCGGCTAATCAGTGTTGTACATTTGTGATTTTCTAATTAAATTGCTTTTGTAATCTGGTGTAACTTTGTAAACAGACTTGTGAAGACTCCCATGTGATAGAAACTTTATTGCTCTTCTATCTACATTTCTGCCAAGAATAATCTTGTGTAAAGACAGACTCTATTGAAGCCTGTAATAGATACTCTTGAGTTTTGGCCACTGTTGGACCACTACTGCAAAGCAGGAGAGTTAATACCCTCAGAAAGATCTATGCAGAAAACATAATGAGAAATGTTAGGAGTGACCAAAAATCTGAGAATTGCGATCTGTTCACAATTGGTGGAAATGCAATCACAGAACTCAGGTATACAGACGACACTGTTATTCTTTCAAACAATGCCAAGGGAATAGAACTGTTAATCCTGTCAGAAAAAGACACAGGGAGGACTAGAACTTTTTTCTGAACACAAAAACAACAAAGATAATGTCCACTGACAAAACAAGATACCAAACAAAAATTACCATCAATGATGAGGAATTTGAAAATGTAACACATTTTGAATTATCTTGGCACCATAATTAACAACAATGGAGACTGCTCAAAAGAGGTCAGAAGGAGACTGGCAATCTTCTTCTTCTTTGATCCTTAACTGCCGACCGTCAAAGCAGTCACTGGCCATCACGCCTGGTGGCGTCTTGTAGGGTAACAACAAATTGATTCCACCTTGCTCGGTCGGCGGTCATCCTTCGTACAATGCCCCAACTCTGGTTCATTCCCTGCATTTCAGCCTCCACAGTCCTCCGCCAAGTTGTTGTTTGTCGCCCTCTCTTTCGTTTTCCCCCAGGGGTCCATTGCATTGCTGCTCCGGTGATGGCATCGGGGTCTCCCCTGAGGACATGGCCAACCCAGCTCCAGCGGCTGCCAGCTATGATGGTGTACAAGTCCTCTTGTTTGCTCCGAGTGAGCAGATCTTGGATGGTAGCGACATTCGGCCAAAAGATTCGGTGAATTTTTCCCACGAATGTCGTGTGAAAAGAGGAAAACCTCGAAATCTCCCTCTCTGCAACTCTAAAGCATTCCGCTCCACAGAGAAGCACCGAAAGCACACTGATAAAATCCCAATTTTGTGCTTTGTCTTTGCCTGCCGCGCCATCTGGTGCCACCATGCATCCTAGGTATGTGAAGGTGTCTGTCTGTTCCAGTCGCTGACCCCCCACCGACATGGACCCAGGGCTGCTCACACTGAGCGCCATGACGTCTGACCTCTCCAGATTGATGTTCAAGCTCACCTGCTGGCTATACCTTTTAAGTCTACCCGTCCTTTCCTGGATGTGCTGATGTGAATGTGCCAGTAGTGCAATGTCATCTGCACATTCCAGATCTTCCAATGTAGAAAATGCAGTCCATCTTATTCCTCCAGGAATGCCCTCTGTTGTCCGGCACATCGCCAAGTACATGACTGTTAAAAATAGAGTGGTTGATAAGGGGCATCCCTGTCGTACTTCCGTCCTCACCTCAAAGGCTAGGCTGCCCTGCCCAATGCTACACGCAAAGCCGGCACTGAGGCTTTCCATGACCAACACTATGCAGCCTGGAATTCCACAAGCCCTCAGTACCTTCCATAAACTGTCCCTATGTATACTGTCAAAAGCCTTTTCAAAATCAACGAAATTGATGTGCAGCTGTCTTTGCCACACTGAGCACTGCTCAATAATGTTCCCAAGGGTAAATATATGATCCACACATCTTCTGTTCGATCCAAATCTCGCCTGCCCTCTCCTCAGCCCGTGGTCCACTGCCTTCGAAACTCTCTGTACAATTATCCTGCCCAGCATTCTGCTGGGAACCGAGAGAAGAGTGATTCCTCTTCAATTATTGCAGTCTGCAAGATCCCCCCTCCTAGGCAATCCGACAACCATTCCCCTGTTCCACTCCGCTGGCGTTGTCCCCGCCCTCCAGACCCGCGCAAACAGTGGCTCCAATAGTTCTGCCGCCAGCCCAGGGTCTGTCTCAAATAGCTCTGCACCTAAGCTATCATGGCCAGGAGCTCCTCCATTCCCCAACCCTTTGATCGCTGTGATGACCTCCTCCCCTCGTGGAATGTCTGTATTAACATCTAGATCATTCTCAGCCTCAGGAACATTCAATTGTGTCTCCGGAGGCTCCTTGTTCAGAGTCTCTCTGAAATGCTCTGCCCATCTTGTTTCTTGTCCCTCTGCTGTCGTGATGAGATTTCCTTGCTTATCTCTTACTAATGTAATGTTGTTTGCACCTCGTTTTCCGCCGATGAATTTAGTTATTTTGTATACTGTGCTTTGTTAATTTCTCAGTGCTGCCTCCTCTGCCTGTCTTGCAAGATCGTCTAGGAAATTCCTTCTATTGGATCTGGTTTGGCGTTTAACTTCTTTGTCCACCTGACTGTACTGTTCGCTATTTAGTTGCTTCAACCTTGGGGGACCTCGCTCCAGCTTTCCCTCCCTCCACTTCCCCTCCCATCGCCATGGTGTTCAATGCCTCTGGTGCCATCCAGTCCCGCCGCCTACTCTCCTGGAATCCCAAGCACGATCCACCGCCTTCCATATATATTGCCCAAATGGTGCTGAACTTCCAGTCTACACTATCAGTCAATGTCTCTTACCGACCCGTGGCAAACCGACATCGCTTCTTTATATCAGCTGCAACAGCTTTTCCGGTAAAGGGGTCCTTCAATTTGCTGATGTCAAACCTTTTCTGTGTAGTCACAGCCAGTCCCGCCGCTCTCAGCCTCACCCTCAGCATTGCCACTACCAGATGGTGATCACTTCCCCCCTCCGCACCTGCTCCCACCCCCACATCCTGCAATGCATGTCTCCATCTACCATCAATCACGATGTGGTCCATCTGGCCTCCGTCTCGACCACCTGGCGACTCCCATGTTAACCTGTGAATTTCTTCGTGTGGGAAAAGCGTTCCTCCAACGACCAGGCTGCCAATGCCACAGAAACTTATTAATCTTTCCCCATCCTCGTTTGCTGCCCGCCGCCGTACCTCCCCACTACTCTCTCACTATATGTACCGTGTGCTCCAACCCTCGCACCGAGGTCACCCATTGCTATGATAAGATCACATCTAGGTGTGTCCTCAACCTCCTTCTGCAGCTGCCGACAGAACGCATCCCCGACCTCTCCACCGCTGTCACTCGCCGGCGCGTAGACCGGTACTATTGCAGTGCTGGTGAATCTCCCTCTCAATCCTACTCCTATCAATCTGTTGTTGATGGGTCTCCATTCCAGCAATGTCCCCTCCACTCCACTCTGTAGAACAATGGCCACACCCTCACTGTGCCGTCCATTTCCCCCCTCCCCCGTCCCAGAAGAAAGCACTGTTTCTCCTGTTGCTGTTTTTACTTTTCCTGCCCCTGTCCATCTGCTCTCGCCTATCCCTAGATCGTGCAATCTATAGTTCCTCATTTCTGCTGTGACCTGTCTTAGCCTACCCGTCTCGTTCACTATCCTGACACCCAAAATCCAATTCTTGTTTCAGGCCACGCGGTCAGGACGTCGGTTTTCATGCCAGTGGCTTCCTTTCGGCCTTCACCACTGGCAATCATACGAGCCTCAGTGTTGCATGCACGATTTCTGGGTATTGTATTGGTTGTTGTTTACTGGCGCTGGTGGAATGGCCACCGCTGTAGAATGGTGGTATTACAGGGTGCTTGTGGTGTGGTGAAGATCAGGAGTGGCCGACGTGGTGTGTGATTATATAGACAAGTCAATGAGTACGCGAATGGTTGTTATTCTAATGTAAACAGTGATGATCACACACCAAAATTACACATATAATATTGAAGACCTGTAGAACGCATGTGGTACATTTTGTGTACGATTTATTATACTACAGTACGAAGACGCTGACATCGAACACATACACTGTCAGTTGGACAAGGTTCAAGCACGTCATAGGCATAACAGAAATGTTCAATACTTCTATAACATCAATGGCTCTTGAGCAGTCGGCATATATCGTGGTGTTAGTAGTATGATAATAATTTTCTTGCTACCCTCTCTGACGAGATACGCCAGGTAAGACTCTGGCAGAATTAAGCTGCATAAATGATGAGCTCCAAATACCTAATATCTTTTATATTTCTTCCGAGACAACCAGTCAGATAAATCTTTTGGCGGTAAAGACCGCACGAGTGCCGGACTTCAAATATGTAAATCTTCTTCGGATTCCCTTTGACGAACAAGTCATGTAAATCTTTTGGCGCTAAAGACCGCACGAGTGCCGGGCTTCAAATATGTACATCTTCTCTGGATTCCCTTTAACAAACAAGTCATGTAAATCTTTTGGCGGTAAAGTCCGCACGAGTGCCAGGCTTTAAATATGTAAATCTTCTCTGGATTCCCTTTAACAAACAAGTCATGTAAATCTTTTGGCGGTAAAGAACGCACGCGTGCCGGGCTTCAAATATGCAATGTTCATCTAAGCTACAAAATAGAGTCAAAAGTACTTTTTACCTTTACAGCAATCCAGGAATAAATCACTTAATATACATCGTCTTCTTGGCACTAAGAAACATCGAGAAATATCGGGGGAAAATCTCAAACTTATTCTAACACTCAGAAAACTCTATCCCCGATAACACGGGCAGAGGAAAATACAGGCTGACCACCTTCTCAGCCGAAAACGCCCAGGCGACTGTCCTAAAGGACCCAGTTCACCGGTCCCGCGCAAATCATTGCGCATGCCCAGATAGTCGCAAGCCCTGAGTTGAGCTCACACGAGACTAGTCCAGAACTTTACCTGGAAACTGATCTATAAAACTCCTTAAATGGACAACTTGTCAAGTCAAGGGAAGATAACAACTAAATCTAACTTATACCAACAAGATACAACCAGTACGTTCACTTAGACAACAGATAAAAAGAAAACATCCCGGCTTAAAAAACAGACTGACCTTAACAGTCTACCGCACCCCGTCGTCGCCTACCCCCCCCCCCCCCTCCCCCCGCACCCCCCCCTTCCCCCCTCCCCCCCCCCCTTTCCCCCACCCCCCCCCCCCCCCCCCCTCCTTCCCTCTCCCACCCCCCCCCCCCCCTCCCACCCCCCCCCCCCCCCCCCCCCCCCCTCCACCCCCCCCCCCCCACCCCCCCCCCTCCCCTCCCCCCCCCCTCCCCCCCCCCCCCCCCCCCCCCCCCACGCCCCCCCCCCCACCACTCGCCCCGCCCCCCGGGCCCCCTCCCCCACCACCCCCCCCCCCCACCCCCCCCCCCGCCCCCCCCCCCCCCAACCCCGCCCCCCCCCCCCCCCCCCCCCCCCCCCGTGGAAAAATGATAACATTTTTTTTTGAAGAAAATACATCGAACAAATGAGGGCGGTGGCATACAAATATCTACATATAAGTATAGTCTATTTAAAGGCATAAACACTGGAGTAATAAGAATAATCAAGAGGGATGTAGATAGAACGACAAGATATCAGAAGAAAAGTGAAGAGTGAACAAAGACAGAATTGGGTACGAAAGGAAAGAGTAAAGATGAAGGGAAGCAATGCCCTAAGAAAGAAAAAGACAACAATATGACATGGTAATCACATGCATAGCGTAAATGAATATCATAGAAATATAGCAACCTACAAGACAATCTAAATTTACATACACACCCTAAAATAAGCATGATAACCTAGACCAGTGGTGGCCAAGCTAAGGTTGGCCGAGGGCCAGATTATGGTAAAGGGTAACACCAGAGGGCCAGACCTATAAAATCCTTAAAAAATAACGTTCTGAGATTTAGTTTTACATATATAATGAACCACGTACAGAAAGCAACGGCAATCTACTGTACAGCACATCTGCCAAGGCATGTATACCAGTCTTCGGACTGAAATTACTGTTAAAAAAATATAATGAATCTGTTGTTTTAATTTGTTTTGTAATTTGTAATATAACATGTAATTATTTATTTCAAACAAAACATTTATGTGTTATTTCATTGTGAAGAGTGTGGCTTATCAAAACTTTTCACCAGCGATTTGAAGTCTACTTCCATTTGTGACGTAGCAATTCTGATAACATGGGATAATACAGAGTCAGTTAATCTGTTTCTGGTCTTGGATTAGATAAGCTTCATGGCAGAAAATGTTGTCTCACAAAGATATGTGCTACCAAATATAGAGCACACTTTTAGGGCCCATTTTCTCAGTAGTGGGTAACGTTCCATTGGTAGTAATTTCCACAAATCAGCTCCAGTTGCTTCTGTTGTGTTGATGAAAGGGTCACACTGGAGTTCACATAACTGTAATTGTAGTTCTGCTGGCTGAGACTCCACTGTGCTCTTGAATGGGTTGTTAAAAAGTTCCATTTGTGGAAGAAACATCTCAACATCTTGAAATCGACAATCAAACTCAGAAATCAGCTGTTCAATGTCATCTGTGTACCTCCTGAAGTTAACACTCTCTTTCTCAGACAGCTGTTATACTTAACACTTGACAAGACCAACTGTGCACCTCAACTCCTTCCTATAGAAATGTACCTACCATCCACCCCCACTCCTACGATCACTTTCCCATACCGATGCTAAAGACAAAGCAACATCATTGGATCTCAGAGACTTCCGACCGCAGAAAAGATGTCATTGCTTTCAGTTTCTCATTATCAAAGTAGGTACCGACACTGTCTTCGCCTGTCCACGTGCATGATCAGAGATTTGACGTTATCATTTCCGTTTTGTCGGCACTAACTAGTAGAGCTCAATTGGTATGAGAGAGAGAGAGAGAGAGAGAGAGAGAGAGAGAGAGAGAGAGAGAGAGAGTTGGTGGTGTTGTGGGAGGTGGGGAGATGTTAATCGTACATTTTGGGTCTTTTTGGTTTTGTTTCTAGTGCCTGTGCGTGCTATTTTGTAATATTTTTTTTAGCACAGTGGTCGGAGTATACAGTAATTTTCAATCAACAATAAGAGGCCGGCCGAAACTGGTTGGCGGGCCGGTCAAAACTGGTTGGCGGGCCGGATCTGGCCCGCGGGCCGTAGTTTGGCCACCTCTGACCTAGACAACCGGTTAACAACGCACAAATGATGCGCTGACGAAGGGCATCGAAATATATACCGCCATAATATCAGGCTATACCGACGCACAATTGAGCGTCGAGGGAGAAGACAAAAATATCTCACAACCTTAGAGAAAATATTTTCTCAAAATTCAAACATTATATAAAAGAGGCGCTACCACAATCGCACAATAAAGTGCTGGGTACCGACGCAACATTAGAATGCTAGAAAGAATTACATTCACATGACTTCATATATCCCTACAAAAAATACAACAACGACATGTCTCGCAATGATAAGTTACAAAAAATAGAGATGTCATAAACATATTATACTCTTAACATCGTAACCTACAGCAATATATTGACGCCGACATATTATCAACAAAAGGTTATATCATAACATAGTACCATATCTTTTAACATAATATCATATACTAATGTATAATAATGTTAACTAACTGGAGCAGGTACAAAAAAGAGATGTCTTTCGAAGTCCGAGAACATTCTGCACTCAAGAGGGTATCACAGACGTCAAATCTCGAAATAACTGGCAAAATTGATGAGACTCTCCATATAACAGCGTCAAGTCACATCAACAAGTTTACGCTGTGAAACAATACAAATGAGAATCTCTGTTTGATAACCGTAGGATTATAAAATATGATGATAGGAAACACTTTACAGAGCGATACAACAGGAAGCAATCTGATCATCAGAAGTGGTCCCCCCCGTCCGACAAGTGTGTCGGCCCTATATACTCCTTTACACTCTAAGGGGGCGGGCCCACTTGGGTCATGACTCCCAAGCGTCTCAGCCTCCTGTTGTCTTGTGTCGAAAATGAACTCATTTCACTTATGGTGGCAACTTTAATCCACAACTCCGCCAGCCGCGGAGGCAATTGTGAAAGTAACAAAGAGAAGACAAATTGTTCCATTCGTTCCGTCGCCCATACTGAGACACCATCGCGAAGCCGACGAGTTTAGCCACTGCGCGTTCGCCACTGAAATTCTGACACTGGACACCCCTATAATAAACACCGCCTGTTGCCCCTCAGTCACAGCCCGTTCACTAGTACACCAAAAAACTCAGCGTATTGTGGACTTAGAAAAATTCCTGGTGTTTTCTGTACCGCAGCGTTTATTGTCACGATTTCCATTGCACATTGCGGTTGTTCCACAGCCAGCCTGAAGCCTTTTCGGCAGTTTCACTAAGTCTCTTCAGTGCCCTTGTTCTCGACTGTCCCCTCAGCCCCAACAGTTTCAATAGATCATACACTGATGCAGCCACAAGCCCTCTTACGCCCACTTCAACAGCCATGACCCTTGCAGTGAACCCATCGTGTCTCAGATCCGCGGCCAGATCACTATACATTTCTATCTATTAAATGTGGTCCCTTACGGCCCCTGTATGTATATAATCAAACCTTCCTCTGCTAACCTAAAAACGGTAGCAGAGTTAGTAGTACAGCCTATTTTAGAGTCTTGACTTATCAGGATCATAGAAATGTTCTACCCGAGTGTTAATTTATAACCACGGGTATCTAAATAAACCCGAAATCTATAAAGAGGTCTAAAAAATGAGAGTCAAATAGAATCATGTGGGCATAGTGACAGTATGTCTGCCATTACATTATCCGAACCACGGATAGCTCGAACTGAGAAGTGAAATGGTTGAAGAGCAATAGCATATCGAGTAGATCTTGAGCTCTTCAGATCTTTACTGTGTATAGCTGTGACAGCTTTTTGGTCGGTTTCTACTATGAAATGCGCGCTAAAAAGGAATCTCTGAAGTTTAAGAATTGCCCAGACCATAGCTAATAATTCTCGGTCTAGAACAGAGTAATTCCGTTCTACTGCATTCAGCTTTCTACAAATTTACATCACAGGATGCAAAGTATCAGAATGCTCTTGCATCAGTGCGGCTTAATCCCTGTGGAACAGGCGTCACTGCGAAGAACAAAAGTCTTATTCGCGGTGGGTAGTCTTAAGATAGGTTGAGATGAAAGTAGAGTCTTAATCCTATCCAATGAGGATTGGCATTCTTGGGACCAACGTACCATATTAGGCGACCCCTTCTTCAATAGGGTTGAGAGAGGTGCTGTGATAGAGGACAGATTTGGAATAAATCTTCCATAGAATTGTATTAAGCTTAAGGACTTGCTTCTTCCTCTTAGAAGTAGTGATGTTGAGAATTTTAGAAGTGTTGCTGTCCTCTGTTCGCAAGAGACCATGACCAACTCGGTGACCTAAAAAAGAAATTTCGCTAAATCCAATATAGGATTTGGACGGTTTGGCTGTCAACTTATGGAAGCGTAGAGAAGACAAAAGTTCGGACAGACCTTGAAAGTTATCTTCCCAAGAATCACTAAAAAGACAAATATCGTCCAAGTTAGCAATAACATCCGGACGATGTGACAGGATGTTACGGTATATGTTATTAACGCCGACTACTAAAGGTTAGCAGACGTGCAATTGTAAAGGTTAAGACATTTAATATATTGCGATAGATGTTTCAATTATTGAACGCTCCATACACGATCGATTATGACGTGTCTAGCGTTGTTTGGGTCACAGTCGGTAACTAGGAGACGCTACCCTTTGTTACTTTGACCGTCAAGCTGAATAGCTGCGTTTTTCTAGCCTTCCAAATTAATGGCATGATATAGCCATTTATATGTGTATTTATGCAGGAACAGGGTCAGTCCTAGAACTCTACGAGAGAGGAAACTTATGGAGGTTAGTGATTAACTAAATCCTTGGAAGGAGAAAGATAATCGTCTACTTTATACGAAGTAATTAGACTCACAGTCTCACTGTCGGCAGGTAGCCATTCTATCTGCGCGTGCATATAGCTGTGATGTTCTGACGACAATTACTGCATTGTATCCTTAAACGGACATTGACACGTAAAACAGCAGTCTACGCTATTGACTGATTGATGCATGTACCTCATGTGTGAATTGAACTGTTTATGTATGTGTGTAATCCATATTAAATTGTGAAGGACTCGAACCGGAGGCATTATTCGTTGAATCACGTTACACCATTCAACCTTATGAATTACGTATTTTATGTCAAGTTGCTGAGTTAATAAGATGAACAGTTGTTTACATCTTGATGCCAAGTTCAGGCATTACGACAAACCGAAGGTGAGGTTCACCCCATTCGCGTAAGAACATTAGCACGATCAGAATTCAGGCAACACAACCTGTACCCCCACACGAAAGTCTTTCAACAAAACTGGCGGCCGATTGCGGGGATCGACAGAAGAGAAAAAATTTTTTCTGTGTTCCACACGCCTCCACGATATTTACGTTTGAATGAAAATCACATGACCATTACGAAGCTGACGTGACGCACGTGATCATGAATAGCAACATGACGTCACTGTTGCATTGTCGCCGTGAAGAAGACATCTTTTCAACGCCTTTCTAGTTCGCTTCAAATTTATCAAGATGCACAAGATGGACTCCCGTTGCCTGCCCATCAGGAGCAGACAGTCAAAGGCACAGGCCTAGCCGTCGACGACAACGAGCATCAAGTGAAGCAGCAAATAAAGATAAGTTTAGCTCAATAACTATTGTCGTTAACGTGACAGTGCTAACTGAGTCCATGCCTTCTGCCTACATAGGCATGTTTTTACCTATGTTTAATGTACTTTTTGTTGTTTTAAGGTGTTGTTAACTAGTGGGCGGCAGGGAGGATGAACCGAAATTAGATTCTGTGGCTCTCACGATGCCTGAATTGATTTCGGTCGTTTCTTAGGGCAGTTAAACGATCGCACTTTTTGGGAGCTCCATCGAAGATTCTGCCGAATGGACTGCCTGTCCAAATCTGCTGTCGTTTGACGATTGTGTTAGCTGTACCGTTCCGTAGATAACTGGTGTATTTTATTTGTACTAAGTTCACATTTTTATTCAGTTTTGTATCATGTTCGTTAACTATTTCGTCCAGTCTACTCTTACTATCATTTATTTGATGATTGTTAAATGTTCGTCCGTTATGAGTCCTGTGATGTCATCATTTTTTTTTGCAGTCATTTTTTTTTTGTGTACTTTGCATATTCAGTTGACCTCGGGTCAATCTTTGACCCTTCGTTTTCCGTGTGACACTTCCGCTTGTTTTATTTAGTTCATAAATTCATTTTTAATTGTGAAAATGTCTTGTTTGCGTCTTGACATTGTTTGTACCCTTTAGTTGCATCATTGTTTTGTTTGTACTCATGATATATATTAAATACTACATTAATAATATGACATTATATTCAATAATACACTTGTAATTTAATTTAATTAATTTTTTTTCTGACATTTAAGGTTAATATGGGACATTGCATAATTATGCAGTGATAGTCCAAGAAATTAGCACTACAATTTATAAGAGATGCCTAGGGCATAATAATAATAATAATAATATAATATATATATATATTGACCAAATAAAATAATCTTATAGTCTACCTTTGAGGTGACAGACCCATTGTATATTATTTAATATACTTTTCTGGTACTAAGAGAGTGACTTAGTACATTGAACAATATAATTACTAGGAATCATACCCAACATTATTGGATATTAAGATTAATTGTGTGATGTAATTACATTATAGTTAACAGATATCATAACTATTTATGATATAGTTAGTACTTAGATACAATATTGTTACAAAATATTGTCTATTAGTTGAACTTAGACATAAGAGTTCAGTACTATTGTGATTATTTATATTGAATATTCCTAAGTTGAGTAAGTATAATAATTACTCTGAAGCTACTATTGACTATTTTAATCAGTAATTATCAATAATTACTTACAGATAAAAGTCAAAATGCTTACTATAGACCATTTCGTTAAAATTGGTAAAGAATATGGTTATAAATCCCAAGAACTTCGTCAGTTTGCTGAGGCAGAACTGGAAAAACATAAAGCAGAAATGGAGGAACAAAAGGCTGCATTAAAGAAAGAGGAAGCAGAACGTGAGATGAAGCAAATTGCCAAGGACAATAGATTAAGAGAAATTGCTCAACAGGAAGAAGAGTATAAATTGAAACGAGAGGAAATTATTTTACAACAAGAAATGGAATTGGCGCGTATTAAATTGGAGACAGCAAGATTACAAGCACAAAGTGCTGATGCAAACCAGAATAATAACGCACAAAATGGATCGTCATCCAGCCAAACTAAACATTTCTACAACTTTAAATTACCCACTTTCAACTTAAACGTGGACGACCTTTCATCGTTCCTGTCACGTTTTGAACAGACTTGCAAAACAAATCATTTGCCCGAAGAGTCATGGGTACTCAAGTTAAATGAATTCTTGGTTGGAGAACCACTGACGGCTTCTCAAAATGCTGACCCATCAATAGCAAATAACTACGGTGCTATTAAGTCCTTGCTTTTACGAAGGTTTCACCTGGACGAGGAACACTGTAGGTTGAAATTTAAGGGAATTTTACCTGAATCTCCAAAAGATTTTGCAGGATTCATTGCGAACATACGCAATACATTTAATAGATGGGTTGAACTGGCAGAAGTCAACAAATCGTACGACAAATTAGTTGATTTGCTACTACGGGATAAGGTATTATCTTCGGTTAGCCAGCCATTCTTTGCATATTTGCAGGAGCGTAAACCAGGTACTATTGACGAGTTGGAAAAAATTTCTTTAAACTACTGTTCGGCACATCCGAATGCAACCATTTCTAACTCCTCATTAAGAGAACCTCTACCTGTGGCGTCTAATATGGCCTACAATCATAATAACAAACAAAGAATCACAGTGTAGACAGAAGTAGGTTCCAAAGAAATCACAATGTTAACTTTCAGAAGGGACATAATAATGATTTCAACAATAAAAATGAGTTCAACAGAGGTAGATCACGAGATAGAAATTATTCACCTCAAACAAACTACCACAATAGTCAACATAACACTAATTATAATCGATCACATACCCCGAAAAATAACAATAACTGGAATGGTAATAATCATGGCTCGAGACATCGAGATAATAGTTACTATAGAGGACGACGAGATAATTCTAACAATTATACTCGGAATCGATCTCATTCTCGGGGATCATCTCGTTACAACCATAATACAGGGGCGGCAGTTACAAATAATACTACCCCTATAGCTCAGGTCCCACTTGACAATAATACAACACAGTCTTTTGCTGCATGTTTTGCTATTAATTATAATGTGGCAAATAGTTGCCAACAATGCAATCTTATTTTTCAGAAGGCGAAAGAAACAGTGCTTAACTGCGGACATATTACACCAGAGGTAGGTCTTGCAGTCAACGATGGAACAGGCTTACTAATTTTTAACAGGGGAATCGTTAATGGATCCGTCGTCTCAGTGCTGAGAGATACAGGATCCACGACGATTGGTGTACGTCAGTCGCTGGTACATCCTAGCTGTGCGACAGGAGAATACGTCCGCTGCATGACATTTGGTGGAACTATTGAGTTTTACCCCACAGCTATTGTTCATATTAGAACACCCTTTTTCACAGGGAATGTAAAAGTATGTATGCTAAAAAAGCCTATTGCTGATCTGATGGTTGGTCGTATACACGGCAGTAAAGATTGTACTCCAGATGAGATCATAGAATAAGAGAAACATAACCTATGCACTGGAAACGCCGTGACGACTAGAGCGCAGACTCAACTCATGGAGAAAGTTGGTGATAATAAAATGGATGTAAACAACCAAGAGGAATTTGTAGTCAATTCACCTATTGACAGGGAAACATTTGCACGGTATATGTTATTAACGCCGTCTGCTAAAGGTTAGCAGACGTGCAATTGTAAAGGTTAAGACATTTAATATATTGCGATAGATGTTTCAATTATTGAACGCTCCATACACGATCGATTATGACGTGTCTAGCGTTGTTTGGGTCACAGTCGGTAACTAGGAGACGCTACCCTTTGTTACTTTGACCGTCAAGCTGAATAGCTGCGTTTTTCTAGCCTTCCAAATTAATGGCATGATATAGCCATTTATATGTGTATTTATGCAGGACAGGGTCAGTCCTAGAACTCTACGAGAGAGGAAACTTATGGAGGTTAGTGATTAACTAAATCCTTGGAAGGAGAAAGATAATCGTCTACTTTATACGAAGTAATTAGACTCACAGTCTCACTGTCGGCAGGTAGCCATTCTATCTGCGCGTGCATATAGCTGTGATGTTCTGACGACAATTACTGCATTGTATCCTTAAACGGACATTGACACGTAAAACAGCAGTCTACGCTATTGATTGATTGATGCATGTACCTCATGTGTGAATTGAACTGTTTATGTATGTGTGTAATCCATATTAAATTGTGAAGGACTCGAACCGGAGGCATTATTCGTTGAATCACGTTACACCATTCAACCTTATGAATTACGTATTTTATGTCAAGTTGCTGAGTTAATAAGATGAACAGTTGTTTACATCTTGATGCCAAGTTCAGGCATTACGACAAACCGAAGGTGAGGTTCACCCCATTCGCGTAAGAACATTAGCACGATCAGAATTCAGGCAACACAACCAGTAACCCCACACGAAAGTCCTTCAACATTGAACTGTTTATGTATGTGTGTAATCCATATTAAATTGTGAAGGACTCGAACCGGAGGCATTATTCGTTGAATCACGTTACACCATTCAACCTTATGAATTACGTATTTTATGTCAAGTTGCTGAGTTAATAAGATGAACAGTTGTTTACATCTTGATGCCAAGTTCAGGCATTACGACAAACCGAAGGTGAGGTTCACCCCATTCGCGTAAGAACATTAGCACGATCAGAATTCAGGCAACACAACCAGTAACCCCACACGAAAGTCCTTCAACACAGGATACGACGCATCATGCGTACAAAAGTAGCTGGGGCATTCATGAGGCCAAAAGGCATAAAGTTCCATTGGAACAAACCCCTAGGTGTTGAGAAAGCAGTAAGAGGTTTGGCACGTTCAGCAAGAGGAACTTGCCAATAACCTTTAGAAAGTCGAGTTTTGTAAAGTACCGAGAATTAGAAAGCTTAGTGAGCAGCTCGTCTAACAAGGGCATAGGTTCAGCATTGAATTTCGTCACCTGGTTTAGTTTGCGATAGTCGACGCAGAGACGTATGTTATTGTCTTTCTTTCTGACAATAACCATAGACGAAGAGTATGCCGAAGTAGATGGTTCAATTATTTTTAATTGAATCATTTCATCCAATTCTTTCCACCGACCGAGCAAAGTGGAATCAATTTGTTGTTGCCCTACAAGACGCCACTAGGCGTGATGGCCACTGACTGCTTTGACGGTCGGCGGCTAAGGATCAAAGAAGAAGAAGAATCCAATTCTTTCTCGACTTGTGCTTGAAAGTGCAATGGGATATGATAAGGTCGGACTCTAATGGGATTATAATCGGTGAGTATTATGTCATGAGAAACGACCGCTGTTTTCCCCAAAATGTCAGTAAGTACGTCTTGAAAAGTTTGCAGCAGAGATGAGACTTGCTGCTGCCTTTCGGCAGTTAACTCTGAAGAAATCGATACGTTTTCCCATGATTCCGTTGAATGCAGTGGGATAACAGGAAGAGGAAGATTTACATCGGAAAAAGTAGCCTCTTCCTCCTGAATAACCGATAACGATGTATAATGCCTATGACTGACCGGAGGATCGTCTGTTGCTTGGAAAATAGGTTGTAAATAACCTGGACGCTCATGAAATTCTGTCAGCATATTAATATGATATGTTTTATGTGTCCCCTCTATATCGACGACATAGTCGACATCAGAAATTCTTGACACAATAGTATAAGGACCCTTCGATGAAGTAAGCAGACGATTGTTCCTACTAGGAAGTAATACAGGTGCCTGGTCACCAGGATAGAGTTGTCGTAGACACCTGTATTTATTCGCAAAATTCCTAGCGTTCTGCTTAGCAGACTCAGATGTGGAGGTAGCTAATCTACATGCTTCAATAATTTTCTGCCTTAAAGCAATGACATATTCGTAGGAAAATTGAGTGTCCTCGCTGATATCATCAGCAGTTATAAGGTCGTGGAGCAACGACATGGGACCACGCGGTTGTGCGCCAAAGACGAGCTCGAATGGAGAGAACCCCGTATGCTCATTAGGGACCTCTATATACGCGAAGAGGGCAGCGGGTAGAACCCTGTCCCAATTCTGAGGATGATCCTCAGTTATCTTTCCTATCATATTCTTGAGCGTTCTATTTAGTCGCTCAACTAACACGGTAGACATAGGGTGATATATACTGCTTAGAGACCTTTCAATACGGAGTGTAGACATCACCTGAAACATAGTGTCTGACACTAATTGTGTGCCATGATCTGAGACGATTTTTTTGGGAAATCCTAGACGTGAGACTATTAGCCAGAGAGCATCTGCAGTATCAGCAGTAGAAATGCTTTTGAGAGGTATAGCATCTGGCCAACGTGTACACATGTCAATGCATGTAAGGATGAACTGGTGTCCCCTGGCAGATTTAACTTTAAAAGGCCCAATAATGTCGATTGCCATCTTTTGAAAGGGACGTATAGGAATGTCCGCAGCCTGGATCGGTGCTGCATTACGTGGACCTTGCGACTTAACCTCCTGACATATCTTGCAGGAGCGACAGTAAACACGTATGTCTTTATTTACGCCTGGCCAAAAGAAGGAAGTAAGGACCCTAGATTTAGTGCGGGAAAATGCCATGTGTCCTGCACACTGAGAGTCGTGAGCATATTGCAAAATCCGTACTCTTAGAATTTTGGGTACTAGAATTTGAGAACGTATTGCTGAGGTAGAACCTCGTACCATTCGGACTAGTACTCCGTTCTTAATTGAGAACCAATATTGAGGGTGTTTGTTATCATTTGTATTATCATCTTTGACTAGGAGAAAATATTTTTGTAAAGTCATATCATCTCGTTGGAGTTTGATAAAAGACTCTCGGGAGATTACCCAGTTAGCATCATCACCATGTACTTCATTACCTTCTGCAGATGGAATCTGCAAAAGATTTTGAGCTTGTGCTCTAGTCGTGACTGCATAAGCAGCCTGAATATTTTGCTCTTCCCAAGTAGCAATTTGTTGAGGGGTGCACTCCTTAATTCCGTGTATACGTCCGACAATAAATCCGCAATGGGATTCGGTAGTACACACGCTTGGACATCTCCCATATAAAAGGGAGTAGCTATGTAGATGATAGCAGTCGGATACTTTTCAAGTGTCCCACCAAATGTCACACATTTCACCACTTTTCCAGTGGCATAGGAAGAATCTATGAGAGATTGTTTAACCCCAACAGTTGTGCACCCAGAATCAAAGAGAACTGAGACTGGATTATTATTCACTAAACCTTTATGTAGAATAAGAGACCCTCTTCCATCATGCGCAGCTGCGAGAGGAAGAGCTGGTAGAGGATGACCGCAACTCAAGGTAGTTATAGTCGTAGGTTGGAACAAAGTTGTGCATTGCGGGCATTTAGATGCCCTCTCAAAGTCGAAAGCAAAGCAAGCACTAGCATTAGCGACACTATTATTATTGTTGTTACCATGACTATCGGCACCCTGGGACTCTTGTTGAGCAAAGTTAGCTTGGTGATAAGATCTATTATTATCTTGTTGTGATCTATCAGGGTTATTACTTCTATTGAAATTATTGCTATTTGCTCTATTGAAATTCTTGTTCTGGTTCGAACCCTAGTTTCCATAGTTGCAATTGTCATTTCTCCTTTGATCACAATTTCTATTAGATGGGTTTTGTTGTCTACCTGAGAAGTTATTATTGGTTTGATAACCTCTATTGTGATAACCTCTTCTAAAGTTCTTATAATTGTTATGACCAAAATGTTGAGGACTATTAAATTGTCTCCAGTTCCCTGAAGAAGAATCATTACGTGATGGTCCCCCTTGGTTCTGTCCAAAATCACGATTATTCCTTTTATCAAAATTGCGCTGAGGCCTTTGAAATTTACGCCGAAAATTAGGACCATATGGTGTTGCTGAAGCAACGGGTAAACCTTCTTTGACTTTGGAGTTGATAACCGTTACATTTGGATGTGCCGTAACGTATTGGCGACAGTATTGTTCCATATCTTTTATGTTTAGAGGTTTTCGCTCATGTAGGAAGGAAAGAAAAGGTTTACTAACTGATGATATAACTTTGTCATGAAGCAGTAAGTCAACAAGGGCCTCATATGTGTGTTCAGTTCTTGACAATTCCACCCAACGAGAAAAGGTCAATCAAATATCTAATATAAAGTCTGAACAATCTTTTCCTGTCTCTGGCAATAGAGACTTAAATCGTAGTCGATAACCTTCTTAATCCAGTTGGTATTTTTTAATCAGGGCTGCTCTAACAATATCATAGTTATTTTTGTCAGTATCTTCCACCGACATCATAACCTTTTGAGCATCACCTGTAAGTAACCTACCAAGTTGATCACAATATTGCGACTTGTCTATCTTATGAGAGTCGCATGCCAGTTCAAATCTACCTAAATAGAATGCAATATCGTCGAGGGTAGGGTTGAAAGCAGGTAATTTAATATCATAATGTTTAATATTTGCCGTATTGATAGAATTATTTGTCTCATTTTGAGCATTACTCATATTTGCCAACTTTATTTTCTGCAACTCCAAAGCTAAGATTCTTTCCTCGTGTTCCATTTTCTGCTTTTCTCTTCTTTCTTCAGCTTCTAACTTCTGTTTTTTTTCTTCAGCTTATCTTTCTGATTTCTTTTGTTCAATTTCCAATTGCATTTTTCTATCTTCAGCTTCTAGCTTCTGTTTTTCTTTTCTTTCTTCAGCTTCTAGCTTCTTTTGTTCCATTTCCAATTGTAATTTTTCTCTTCTGCTTGCATTTTCTATCTCTTTTCTTCAGCCTTTTGCGCCTTGCCGTATTCCGCAAGTGCGAATTACTCTAATTTCTCTCCAGTCTTACCAAGGGCTTTCCCTTGCTCAATAAAGTAATCTAACGTAGACATTATGTCTAATTATGAGATCAATACCTTGTGTAAACATATCCCTTGAGAAACTCACTTAATCCCAACACAGTGGGTGACAAGCCTTTGTACAAGAACTTGTATAATTACCTTACTTGACAATAATATAATTAATCACTTGTATACATATCGTGCATAATAATATAGACAGTGTATAACACATATACAGTACACACAAAAGTAACACGAACAAAATGTAAACCACAAATGAAAACGTTCGGAGGAATCAAAAGAACAATAAAGCGAAACTAAAGTAAATGCTACAAAACTTGTAATGACAGCTGCGAATATAACAATAAGATAATGACAACACATTGTATAAACGAAAAGGTGTAAAGGAATAAACGATAGAAAAGGGGAGACAGACAAATACGAACAAATTAATCAAAACTAAAGAACGGAGAAAAATATACGAAAACGACACTAACACATCTCGTCACAGCTAAACAATAAACGACTGAATTCAGTGCGAATTCAGACAAATAGTCCCTAAAGAACGCTGTCGTAGGCCCTCGGTAAAGTGGGATGTATCCAACGGCAGTCTCCGCCCAACCTGCCCGCTGAAATATAAACACATATATAACATATAAAACATAGAAACATGTAACATAAAAAACCAGGAATATGGATAATGTGTGCTGAAAGGAAGGCCTAATTACACCACACACAGCGGCACAGATCACAAAACATATAGCCACTTATCTGCTACTGGAAAAAACTGGCCTCCGAAACTAGAGCGATAATGAAGTTCTCAGCAAACACAGTTCAGCGAGAAGAAGATCCACCGCTGAAGGGATACACGAACTGGTCTCCAAAATAACAGCAACGATGATACAAGAACTGGTCTTCAAAATAACAGCAAAGATGATACAGGGACTCAAGGAACAGTTATATTTAACCATACAGATCCTTGACCTCTAGAGCTTACTCGAAGAAAATCCGTACTGGCAACACTGCAAGTCGTCTTGAGGACTAGTCAACAAAATTCCACACTATTGCACCGTAAGTTCTGCTTGATTTCCGCACAGGAAAACAGGATTGGATTTCACTGTAGTCAGATCGAAACATTTCCGGACAACGCCGGGTACTTTCAGTTAATGATGTGCTCTACTGTTGAACTTGACAACATCAATGTAGATAGCCCCATCAAGCTGGCTAACCACTGCTGCATGCACGATTTCTGGGTATTGTATTGGTTGTTGTTTACTGGCGCTGGTGGAATGGCCACCGCTGTAGAATGGTGGTATTACAGGGTGCTTGTGGTGTGGTGAAGATCAGGAGTGGCCGACGTGGTGTGTGAGTATATAGACAAGTCAACGAGTACGCGAATGGGTGTGGTTCTAATGTAGACAGTGATGATCACACACCAAAATTACACATATAATATTGAAGACCTGTAGAACGCCTGTGGTACATTTTGTGTACGATTTATTATACTACAGTACGAAGACGCTGACATCGAACACATACACTGTCAGTTGGACAAGGTTCAAGCACGTCATAGGAATAACAGAAATGTTCAATACTTCTATAACATCAATGGCTCTTGAGCAGTCGGCATATATCGTGGTGTTAGTAGTATGATAATAATTTTCTCGCTACCCTCTCTGACGAGATAAGCCAGGTAAGACTCTGGCAGAATTAAGCTGCATAAATGCCGAGCTCTAAATACCTAATACCCTTTATATTTCTTCCGACACAACCAGTCATGTACATCTTTTGGAGGTAAAGACCGCATGAGTGCCGGGCTTCAAATATGTAAATCTTCTCTGGATTCCCTTTAACAAACAAGTCATGTAAATCTTTTGGCGGTAAAGGCCGCACGAGTGCCGGGCTTCAAATATGTAAATCTTCTCTGGATTCCCTTTACAAACAAGTCATGTAAATCTTTGGCGGTAAAGACCGCACGAGTGCCGGGCTTCAAATATGCAAGGTTCATTTAAGCTACAAAATAGAGTCAAAAATACTTTTTACCTTTACAGCAATCCAGGAATAAATCACTTAATATACATCGTCTTCTTAGCACGCAGAAACATCGAGAAATATCGGGGAAAAATCTCAAACATATTATAACATTCAGAAAACTCTATCCTCGATCACACGGGCAGAGGAAAATACAGGCTGACCACCTTCTCAGCCAAAAACGCCCAGGCGACTGTCCTAAAGGACACAGTTCACCGGTCCCGCGCAAATCATTGCGCATGCCCAGATAGTCGCAAGCCCTGAGTTGAGCTCACACGGGACCAGTCCAGAACTTTTCCTGGAAACTGATCTATAAAACTCCTTAAATGGACAACTTGTCAAGTCAAGGGAAGATAACAACTAAATCTAACTTATACCAAAAAGATACAACCAGTACGTTCCCTCAGACCACAGATAAAAAGAAAACATCCCCGGCTTAAAAAACAGACTGACCTTAACCCTCAGACTCTGGATGTCCGTCCCGCAGTAAAGTTTGTTCATTTGTTGTTGTTTCCGTAACTTTATTTCTTTTTACATAGACAGGGGTGTCTTCCCTATGCTAAAACCCCTAACCTGGAGGACCAGGGTGTCTGCTTTAGTGTGACCCCTGCCCGCGCAAACCTGTCCAGCTTGGTAGAACCTTCCAGGAGTAAAACTCCCGCTGGCATAGCTCTGGGGGTAATCAGGGTACGCAAGTCGCCATACCTCGACAAGGTATTGACACCGGTGATGGCAGCGAGACTGGCCATAGCAGAGGTTAAATAAATTAAAGAACCTATGGCATAACATCAGCAAATTAATAAAAGTAAAACTTCTGAGAACGTGCATTTTTTCAGTGGCAACGTGTGGATGTGAATCATGGACCATTACACAAACGTTAAAGACAAAAATCTAATCTTTCGCAGCAAAGTGTTACAGAAAAAATCTCAGAATATCTTGGACCAAAAGGAAGACAAATATAGACATCCTACGTGACCAGAACATCGAGGAAAACTGGCTCAGAAACAATATCATTTCCCGGAAACTGAAAAACATTGGTCACTTTAAACGTCATAGTGGTTTAGAAAGAGCACTGATGTAGGGTATGGTACCTGGAAGGCGAGACAGGGGCCGACCAAGACGACAGTGGACACAGGACATTGAAGAAACCTTGAATGCGACAATTGAGGAGGCGGGAAGGCTGGTTATAGATCGAGAGTCTTTCATGCGGGCTGTGATGAAAGCGACGTTCTGCAAAGGACATGCTACATGATGATCATGTTTGACACTGATAGTAAAGATTGGTACAGAAATACATTTTGTCAGGTACCGTTTAGTTTTAATACTCTTATTGTGATGTTTGAGTAGCAGTGACATTTGAAAACATATATGCACTGATTTAGTTGACCTCTTGTTTTAACTTCTTTGTGAAGTTTTCTTTTTTCTGTAAAAATGATTTCTAGATATTTGAATTTGGGAGCCTGTTTAAGTCTTATTCGTTTTTTTGGACATGCATGTTAAGTTGCCCTAGCAATCTACATATCTTAATAGTTTATGCCTTCAATACTCATTAGAAATTTTCTTCAATGTGACCCATATGATTTTTATTGAAATGCTGCACTGAACTATTAACTTACCATTTTCTTGTCATCCAAGTCAGCAGTGGAGTTAACACTAATAACAGTAGCAATGTTCTTCATTGCCCTTGCATCCTCTAAAATAAATAAGACGGAAAAGAAAACAATTGAATGATATACAAACAGAACGGTCAGGGAACGAACGAACGAACGACCTTTTTTCCAAATGGTTAAAAACTAGGCCCTTAGGCCTGTCTAACATTGAGCTTGTCCACGCTTATCTTGATCTCAGTTTCCTTTCATTCCCACATGTTAATTTAAGCATTTGGGGTCAGAGTGGCTAAGAAAAATAGCGTTTGCCTCGAGTTCTAGGGGTATGGGGTTCGATTCCCAGTTGAAAGAATATAATTTATGGAAATTTTTTTTCTCAAAACCAGTGGTCCTAATCAAGTCATACTTCCCCCCCCCCCCCCCCCCCCCCCGTCCCCCCTCCCGGTCTCCGGGGTAGTGAAATCGGATGCTTAGCCTTCTCGGATAAGGGAGAAAGAATAAGAGGTTCCATGCGCAAGTTGCGCAAGTAAAAATTCCCACGGCAGTTGGAAATCGCAAAGAGTATGACTATCTGGAAGACCGCTGCCTGGCAACATTAAAAAAAAAAAAAAAGAAACTTACCCACCACAAAAATATATATAGAATGTGTGATTCTTACACACATTGAGATTCTAGCCGATGCTACGGAATTCGTCTACTGTGCTGAGATCCTCCATTAGTGATCTAAGGGGGGACATATGAGTGCTGATGGAGTTGTCCGTGTGCAATGAAGATAGTCCTTAAAACCAAACCGAACCAAAACCATTTAAGCAATAATTTAAAAGAATACAACATTATACAGGTAATATAGCAACATAATTTACAGTATCCAGTCGTAACCAACATTAAGTATGTTTTTGTAGAACAATCAAGAAAGTAATTTAAAAAACCAACAGACAAACAAGCACATATAACACATCCTACACTAAATCCGATAATAATTCGACCATAATCTGATTAGGGAGGCATAGAACTAAAATTCATGACATATTTGAACAGTCTGCTGTTGAATGCGTTGGGACTCGGTGTTTTTTTCTTTGCCACCCTAACTCAAGAGCAGAGTCAGATAGAACGAACGAACGTACTTTATTTTCCAAAGATTTAGAATTGGACAGCCATACCCGTCTAATATTCTGCAATTCTTTTCTCTCGTCTTCAATACTGAATCCATTTATTCTCACATGCATTTAGCAGAGTCAGTCAATCAATACCATTTAGCTCCCTGAGGAGTATAGGCCTTCAACAAACATATGCCAAGTCTTCCTGTCTCGTGCCATCCGCTCAAATTCTTTCCATATTTTCCTCATCATTTTCACCTCTGTAGCCAGTTCTCTTCTCCATGTATTTTTTGGTCTACCTCTACCTCTCTTTCCCTGTGGATTCCAGAACAAGGACTGCCTTGTAATGCTATGAACAAGTTTCCTCAATGTGTGTCCTATCCATCATCAGCATCTTCTTCTCAGCTCTTGTTTAACTAGCACTTGTCTGGTTCTTGTCATCAATTCCACATTTGTGACTTTGTCATACCATTTCAGTCCTTCTATCCTTCGCAAGAACCCGTTTTTAAAAGTCCGTAGCTTTTTGGTTGTTGTTTTTGTTGCTCTCCATGTCTCAGAGCCATACAATATGACTGACTTGACATTTGAGCTGAAGATTCCTATTTTCGTGTTGGACTTGATTTCTCTTGACTTCAATATGTTTCCCAGTGCAATGAAAGAGCCTCTTGCTTTTTGTATTCTTATTTTGATATCATTGTCTGTCCCTCCAACTTTATCTATATTACTACCAAGATATGTGTACGATCCTACATCCTGTAGTGGTGTTTCTTCAAGTACAATCTTTTTATCACTACTTGCATTTATTCTCATAATCGTTCTCTTTTCCCTGTGTATTTCCAGGCCCACTTGTTGTGACCTCTCATCGAGAATTTGATTATGGTTATGGGACAGATGAGCCAAGTCATCTGCAAAATCCACCACCATCGAGCTGTTTAGTCAGATTCCACTGGTTTCCATTTCTGTTGTGTGATGTCGACGTTTTCATAACCCAATCTATTGCTAGAGTAATGCAGAGTACATATACACATATACGTATGTATGGAAAGAGACAGAGTCAGAGAATGATATAGAGAAGTAAGAAAAAATAAAAATGGATAGAGTAACGTTTTGCAATAGTGTAAAGTATTGTGGCCTGGACATTATGTCTTCTTACGAGAAGGATGACCCATTAATGTTCAAGATTAAAGTTTCACGCTAATGTTGTATAAGGGAGCATATACGCACTGCATCACTGTTCAAGAAAGCTGATAGCACATTTCGTGGCTTTTTAATCACGTTCTTTATGCGCATATTTTATGTATTAAACAATATCTACAGGAGTCAACGAAGGAGGTCTCATCTTCGGGTACTGTTTAAAAGATAAAGATAGTCCCATAGCAGATATCGTACCGTGTGAAGTGTTTTAGACTTTACTGTACCGGTACTTGGTCCAGCATCAGCAAGTTGAGGTGACCAATTCCCGTCTTCGCTACCTTTGCCTTCTGTAACTCAAGAGCAGAGTCATGTACTTTTTTACACATGGGTCGACTTGGGCGAGATGCGACTGTGTTTCAAACCCTTTAGAGCTGAACTTAAGTCCACAACAGCAGTAAGAAGAAACTTCGCTTCCCACTATAAGATGGATGCTTCCAATACAAATTTTAAATTGTTTTTGGAATCTTCAGTTCAGCACTGATGTTTTTGGGACTCTTTTCAAATGTCCTCTCAATTTTACCCACAATCTCTTCGCTTGCTTGGCGTCTCCTAGATCTAGAATTGTCGTGAAGAGCCAGTTAAAACTGCACCAAGAACTCTGAAATACCCTGTTAGTGTTTGTTTATATATATGGTCAAGGTCAAGGCATCACAAAGAAATACTGCGTCAAGTCAAATCAACACGAAGGTCAAGGCATCACGAAGAAATACTGGGTAAAATCAATTCAGCACGAAGAACAAGGCAAAATTCTGCATCAAAATCATCTAAATTTATTTTGCACCTCTGACGAACTACAGGTGTATCCTACAGCGTGCACAGACAGTATGATACAAGGGTATGCCAATCGCGCGCGAATAAGACAGTACACCCGCGTTAGTTCATAAGATCCTACCTAGATGTCAAAGTATAGTCACGATAATGAGATAAAGTTATCCAATCCAAGCAAACAAGACAGATTAGTTAGCACACGAAGATTGTAGTACTTAGTTAAATTAGTTAGAGGATATTTAGATGTATTGTTTGCACTTAGGCATTTATACTTGGTTATATATTTTTGTGTATAATTGGCAGTGTTGCCAATATTTTTTTTATTTTTTTATTTATTTATTTTTTTTTTTTTTTTTTTTTGGGGGGGGGGGGGGGGGGGGGGGGGGGGTGGCGCCGCGATGTTTTCATGTATGTTTGTTTAGAATTTGTTAGATTTGTTGTCAGGTTAGCCAGGAGATTAATAAAATATTTTCCACAGGCAATTCCATTAATATCAACACTGTACAGGTGGTGTCAACATGCAACAACAGCAGCCGAATGTAGGTGTAGACCCTAATGTTGCCACCATGCAACATGTAGTCAGGACCTTGGCTAATATAGACGGTAATGCTAGATTTCAGAACAATAGGGGCATAATAAGGCCTTACGCAGGTAATCCCAGGTTGTGTAGGCAGTGGTTGCTAGATATACATAGGTATTGTTCTTCTATTAATCCACAACTTGTAGACTTAAAACAGGTTGCGTACTTGTCCTTAAATGGATGAGACTTGGGGAGAGCTTAAGAAGGAGCTCATTAGAAGTTACTCGGAGGTCACCGACAGCTCCTACGAGTGGACGCTTCTCCGCCAGATACGGCAACAACCGCAAGAATCCATACAGATGTTTAGCGACAGGTTGTTGAACCTCGCTGAGGAAGCCTTCATGGGACAAGATATCAACAACAGGAGGTTGAGAAACAATTAGTTGGGATTTTTATCGACGGACTCACTGGAACGCCTATGAAGCTGCACCTAATCCGAAAAGATCCTCAGAACCTAACACATTAGCTGTAGCGGAGAAAATGTGAGGAAGAGGTTAGACTTAAGGCTGGGAAGAACAGTGGCGTATGAAGAACGGGAGGAAGAGCCAATAGAGATAAGACACTGCCAACGAAGAGGAACATCAGGGCAGGAAAAAGGGAGACTAATAGTTAATAGGCCAAGAAGTGAGGAACACAGGTCACCTGTATGTAACGTCTGTCACAGAGCTGGGCACAAGTCCTACACATGTAGGTACAGGCAGGATGAGCCGCAACAGCCAGCAAGACGGGTTGAGACCTTCAACCACACACACACACACACACACACACACACACACACACACACACACACACAGTAGACACTGCCACCATGTGGGGTGACTGATAACGACGCTTATTCCTAGTATTCCTTCCAACTGATAAAGTATGTCATTCCATTCCTGTCTGTTTACATAACTGTTTGTTCATTGCATACGCTATATAGGCTAATTTTCCATGTGTGTACTGCTGTGCTGTTACCGTGTATGATATGTGAAGGGTGTGTAGAAACAGTCACTCACGCCACGATAGCTCACGTACGAGTCATGGAGGGTTGAACGCCTTGTGACAGTCAATGAACAGTTTATTTACACCAAAACACGGTCACGATAACGTAGACGAAATACAGCATGTTACACAGGTCATAATAGCATACCAAAAGAAGGATCCACATTATATAATAACAATAATCCGTCAAGAAGAACTACTGGCAAACGCGGTGCCAATAGTTATAGGCCTCAAATAACATTAGGCCTCAGCGCTATCTAATCCATCCAGAAGACTGCTGACCCCGCAGTACTAGTAAATAATAGGCCTCCAATATATATGACGTCCCAGCGCTCTTTAACTCATCCATAAGACTGCCGACACGGCAGCACTAACAGCCATAGGCCTCAAATAGATATGACGTCTCAGCGCAGTTTAATCCATCTAGAAGACTGCTGATAAATAATGGGCCTCACCAATATATGACGTCTCAACGCAGTTTAATCCATCCAGAAGACTGCTGATAAATAATAGGCCTCATAATATAAGTCGACACATCAAGCAGTGTACAGGCTTCCCTCGCAAACACTGGGCTGACTTCTCCAGTCACGCCCAGGACACAAACTCTTCAAAAATATACATAATCTTTAAACACTGGCCTGTATACTCAAAGGCCCAAGAAACATCTCCTTAACTAATACATCTCATCTGGGATAATCACACATAATATATCTCAGCATAAATGCCTGTACACTGGTACACATTGAAAAACACTTTTCAACTCCTCAGAGCATTCGCCCGGTACACACTGACCCCAAAAACATTCTCCCCTTGAACACCCCAGCCAATCACATCCATGGGGCTTCCCGAGAACTCTCGCTCACATGGTCAAAAAATAGCTTAGAACATTTATCTCACGTGGAACTCCGCCACCGTGACAAGCATTCTGAATCTCGAAGATTCGAATGCGATACACTCATATTTTTTAAAATAAATTAACAGCTGTTCAAGTGGAATAACCACTATAATCTATGGTACATCCGAGACTCATAACGATTACTGCCCTTGCTTAAATTTGGACTTATCAGTTTACACCACCCCCCCGGGGAAAAAAATGATATCATTTTTTTGAAAACATTACTCCGCCAAAAAATTAAGTGGGTGATAAAGCTCTAATCCGAAAAATTAATCAACCTGTTAAGTCCAAATACTATATATCATCCAAAAAATATCAGCATTATGAGTAAAGCAGAAAACTAAGCATACAAAATAATCAGCTAAGTCTACCAAAATAATCTGCTTTCAACAAAGTTAAGTCCATACAATATAGAATTAACCTAACAATATACATGATGTAAGTATCAGTATAGTAGGATGAATAAGAATACAATAACCTAACAATATACATGATGTAAGTATCAGTATAGTAGGATGAATAAGAATACAAATAGTATCAAGTGACATATAAATGCAACATGAAAGTATAATCCACATATGAACCGCTACCGAATAGTCAGTAGAAGAAATGGACTAAAATGAAGAATAATCAGGACAGACAAAAGAAAAACATAGATATGTCTGCAGAGAACGATGGATTAATACATCGTAATAACCATTTGATCAAAAACGTGTTATATAAATACATATAATGATGACAAGAAAGTATAGGACACAAAGACAATGTATGTGTATATCTAACAACCACAAAAGAAAGCTGTAGATAAACGAAGCACAATCTAACCTTAACCCCGTTATACAACTTATTCATAAGTAACCATCAACCATCAGACATCATACACAAAAAATAATGCCGTTATAAATAAACTCCAACTAACGCACCATGAAGCGTTAAGTAAAAAAAAACACATCATTACTCCCTCTAGCGCACAGTTAAGCGCAGGGTACCGAAAAAATTTTACAATCTTAGAAAACATTTTCCAAAAAGTAAAAAACAAAAATATTTCATGACGCTAAGTTAAATAAAAATGGTATTTTAATTTTTTTTTTTTTAGCTTAACCTAATATTAACATAACAAAATGTAATTAGGCTACCAAAAATGTGTGACATACAAAAATCTTTATACTTAAGCAGACACAAAATCAAAACAATCTGCTGGAAAATGATACATGTCTAAATTGCAAGAACAAAAAATCACATTATTATATTGTTTCGAAAAACCTCAGAAACCAATGTTTCAGAATATGTTCTCAACTTCCAATACAAACTTAACTCTGATATAATTAAACTATGTTTCCAAAATTATGTTTCACAATATAATAGATAGTACATAATGTCTTAGAATGCTAATACGTAAATAAACATGACATCAAAACACAAGAAAGAATTTTAAATTTAGTGAGTACAGAGACTCTCTAAAGATAACTACTGCACCATACCTAGCTAATGAGGTTGTGCATTGGGCTGACAAACTCATCATGCATATAAAACAGTCCTAATAATCATCGCTGCAAAAAGACATCAATGTTTGATGTATCAGCTCTAGTAGCGCTAAGCTATATTTATTTGATACAATAATATCTATATCTTAACCATGTTAAACAGGCAATAATTCCAGCCGTGTTGAATAATCTCATAAACTTGGCAAGATAACCGCATACAATTCAGAGTCAACTTGCTGTCCGGTTTCACTTGGTTAACCACATGGATACAAGGTGGCATACCTTACTCTGTCTGTTAATGTAACACCGGAACATAGACTTCTATTGCAAAGCCGTCGCTGTGAAAATATACAAATGAAAAAAATTCTATTTTAATTCACAGTAAGATTTAACGATGTAAAACAGAAATTAACTTTACATTTACCTAAAACTGTGGCTTGTATGAACCTGTAGCCCTTTTACTGATCAACAAGCCTTCCCTTGATACGTGTAGACACCACAGGAGGCTTATGGGGCAGAAAATGATCGTAGCTCAAGGTCGTCGCTATTGGATGCTGAAAAAAATCTCTACCCTCATGACGGCGAGATACTCTCTCAAAACCACAAGTAGAACAAGCAGTTGTATTTGAGACACTATTTTTATTATTATCACATTATTCATTAATAACTTTAGGCCTTTGTTGAGAAAAGTTAACATAGTTGTCATTATTATTTCTCTTTTGATAAAAATATCTGCCAGATTGGTTATGTTGACTTCTAGAAAAACTATTATCGTGAGATTTGTAATCTTTCATGTAATCATTTCTACCATACTTTCCAAAATCTTCAGAACCAAAATATTTAGATCTGTTAATCTGTCTCTGGTTTCTTGGAGAAGACAGATTACAATTTGCTGATCTCCCTTGGTAATGTTTCAAATCTGTATTATCTTTCCTGTCATGATTGCTTTTCTTCTTTTCGGTGGCAGCGTGCTTAATCTCTGAATCAGTAATAGGGATAATAAAATCCTTATGGCTGCTAACATACTGAGTATTACTTTGGGCACAAGTACTACTAGTCTTGTCCCTTGTTATGTTTTTATGAGGCTTTGTCACTTCAGATACAAGGTTAGTTTTTTGAACTTTGACATGAAATTTATCCTTGTCTTTACTGTGGTGTACAGAATCAAGTATCACAGTAGAATTAACCTTGTTGGCCTGTCGCCAGGAATTATTAATATTACCAGAATAGTCACTAGTACGATGAAAATTATATCTGCCACGCAAGGATTTCCGCTCACCACGTTTGATGTTAGTATTGGCATCGAGTGTCTGTTGCTGACTCGACGTTTTTAAGACGTGTTGATAACCGTCTTTCTGTCTAACTTTGTCAATATTAACAGTAGACAGCCTTTTTCTACCTAAAATTATATCAACCAAACCGTCCACTCTTTCCCTTAATTCCGTAATTTCAATATTTTTTTGTGAAATCTGTTCACTTTGTTTCTTAATTACGTCATCGAATGTCAAAACTCTACATCTCTCCTCCGCTAGTGATTTCTCAATCTTAGCTAATTTATTTTCCTCCATTATTAACTCTTCCAATGTCTCTTTTTCATCATTTCCTTTATCTACTCTTAGTTGCTGTGTTTCAATTTCACTATTCTCATTATCCATTAGCTCCTCAACTCCATTTGGAAATACAGTATACATCTCTTCTTCAATATAAGAATTTACTCTACTCACTAAATCAAGAAGCGTCTCTGTATAAGACCTATCACGGTCAATTGTCTCAGCTTCTAGTTTGCCACACCTCTCTTTCTTTTCCTGAAGTTGCTGCTCGAGATTACTAACTTCACCATATTTATAATCCACTTGAATTTCCAAATCTTTGATTTTGCTCAATGCAGAATCTAATGCTGCTTTCACTCTAGTAAGTTCTGCGTTTGATTCCTTTAAATCATTTGTAAGCCTCGATACTGTTTCTTGTAATTCGCTCTCTTTAGCAAAACCTTCTAAAATCTTCTCCCTGTCCTGTAACGCACTATGTTTAATTTCTTCCATCTGCTTCTCATTCTTTAACTTCTCTTTTAATTCCTTTTCCTGCTCATCAGAAGTATGGTTGTGGATTATTTTGAACATGCTCTGCACTATATGTCCGTGTTCAAGCTCAATATACTGTCGCAAAAACACACGAAGGTGCCATAGCAAGTTCACCAAATCCTCGGCCATTACCAAATTGCAAACAAACTTAAAGTTATGTTTAGCAAATAACTCCAGGGATGTTGACACATTAATCAAAAAATCATCCATTATCCATTCTCCAAGTCGTGCACCTCTCAATCCCTTACCATCTCTACCTACTACCAATGCAGACTCCAACATGGAAGACTTGTTGACACAAGATAAAATGGCACAGTTTCCACAACATAAACCACTTATCTTCAATAAAGGAAAATACGGCCGTCCAAAAATGCTGAACATCACAAAGTCTGCTGAGGAAAACAGTTCACCGCATAAGGTCACCGCAGCTTGACATTTCTCACTTCAGGTCCTTTGTCCTCACTACGGTATGTGTGCTCGTACACCGCATAGGTAAACAGGAACTGTATTACTGCCAATCATCTACTTGAGGCACCCGTGTAGAATGACTGCACATCAGCTTGAATTCCCTCTGTAACTGTAGGGGTACACAGTCTGTCAATCTCGTTGATATCCACTTGAAAGGAGGTACTAGACATCTCTTGTATACTTTGATGGTAAACTTCTGTAATTGCGCCACCAAAATACTGGCACAGTTGACTTGAAAACTTCAATTCAAAAAGGAGAACTGCATATCTTGGCACTGGAAATGTTAGATATGTTATATTCCTCTATGTGGATGGGTATTAATAAGCTGCACTCCATCAGATATGTTACCCCCCTAGTTATGTTAACGTCTGTTTTGGGGTAAGACTTCTATAGTAGGCATCACACCATGTAAGTTTGAAAACAACCACTATTGCATCCGTAGTTGGTGATGTCATCAATGTAAAGTTTGCTAATGATGATGGATTCTTAAATGCGCCACACAGCATAGAAGAAAGTCACATAAGGCAGATGACGTGGGCATCACGTCCGAACGTTTTGGCCACCCCCGTTGCCGCTAGGATTATTATTGCCGCCACTGTAACAGTCAGTATTTGTTGCAAAACGATGTTTCATCCACTGTTGCGGACGAAGTGTACAATTGCCAACGATAGAGTAGTCGAAATACCAGGATTGCTATACATTATATATCACGCCACACAGGCTACTAGTTATAAATGTCGTGAGTTCGATCCAACTGGAACTGGTATCCCCATACTGGCCACCACTGATAACGACGCTTATTCCTAGTATTCCTTCCAACTGATAAAGTATGTCATTCCATTCCTGTCTGTTTACATAACTGTTTGTTCATTGCATACGCTATATATAGGCTAATTTTCCATGTGTGTACTGCTGTGCTGTTACCGTGTATGATATGTGAAGGGTGTGTAGAAACAGTCACTCACGCCACGACAGCTCACGTACGAGTCATGGAGGGTTGAACGCTTTGTGACAGTCAATGAACAGTTTATTTACACCAAAACACGGTCACGATAACGTAGACGAAATACAGCATGTTACACAGGTCATAATAGCATACCAAAAGAAAGATCCACATTATATAATAACAATAATCCGTCAAGAAGAACTACTGGCAAACGCGGTGCCAATAGTTATAGGCCTCAAATAACATTAGGCCTCAGCGCTATCTAATCCATCCAGAAGACTGCTGACCCCGCAGTACTAGTAAATAATAGGCCTCCAATATATATGACGTCCCAGCGCTCTTTAACTCATCCATAAGACTGCCGACACGGCAGCACTAACAGCCATAGGCCTCAAATAGATATGACGTCTCAGCGCAGTTTAATCCATCTAGAAGACTGCTGATAAATAATGGGCCTCACCAATATATGACGTCTCAACGCAGTTTAATCCATCCAGAAGACTGCTGATAAATAATAGGCCTCATAATATAAGTCGACACATCAAGCAGTGTACAGGCTTCCCTCGCAAACACTGGGCTGACTTCTCCAGTCACGCCCAGGACACAAACTCTTCAAAAATATACATAATCTTTAAACACTGGCCTGTATACTCAAAGGCCCAAGAAACATATCCTTAACTAATACATCTCATCTGGGATAATCACACATAATATATCTCAGCATAAATGCCTGTACACTGGTACACATTGAAAAACACTTTTCATCTCCTCAGAGCATTCGCCCGGTACACACTGACCCCAAAAACATTCTCCCCTTGAACACCCCAGCCAATCACATCCATGGGGCTTCCCGAGAACTCTCGCTCACATGGTCAAAAAATAGCTTAGAACATTTATCTCACGTGGAACTCCGCCACCGTGACAAGCATTCTGAATCTCGAAGATTCGAATGCGATACACTCATATTTTTTAAAATAAATTAACAGCTGTTCAAGTGGAATAACCACTATAATCTATGGTACATCCGAGACTCATAACGATTACTGCCCTTGCTTAAATTTGGACTTATCAGTGACTGAGCAGAATACACCCTTACACCAATACCAAACACTCGCAGACATAACCCGGATACCATTCACTTGGATGGCAGAGTCCAACACGCAAACACATACACGCAGGGAAAAGCCAGACTCGCTCACTAAGAGAGACCTATGTGAGTAGGGTGAATAGAAGGTCTCAAAGACAGGAAGAAAGTGCCCAGTGGTATAACGCAAACGGTTATAACAGTAACAATACGGCTACTAAGCCGTGCCATTGGCATAGCTTACATAGAAGGAATGAGAGAATAGTCAAGAGAAATGGTACTACAGGGAGAAGGATAACAGACAGACATCAACAGCAAATACCGTTAGGGTACCGATGCTGGAAAGATGAAGAGGACAAAGGAAGGCACGGATAAAATACAACTAGCAACACAGAACAACAGCAAGGTAACAAAGAGAGATATGGCGATACATCAATTGGAAGACAATTGTGGTAAAGTGGGATGTTATAAATATTTATAGGGGACTTAGTGTACTGACTGAGATCAGCTGTGAAGGTATCTGTATCTAATAAGTGTGGTGTATTACAGATGACCTTACTTGCTACCACATTTATACCTCAGTCAGAATTATTCTGGAATATTGTGATGACTACGTTAAATGTCTAGGGTTATGAAAATGATGAAGTGTAAGTCACAACAACAACAGGCAGATAAACAATTTAATTTATTCCACAACACTTTACAACACTGTGACACTCACACACATATAACACTCTATAAGAATATCTTAAGTGAGTCAAGTGTTTAAGTTTAAAAATATATGTATTAATTCTTTCAATAATGGGTATCCTGATTCAACTACACAGTGAACCAGGAATCACAATCAAATGTAATTACAAGTAGTATGTACACAGTTTATATATATGAACTTTGTATTGACATATTTTATTATTATTATTCTATGTGTGTAATTTGGGCAGTGGTAATATGAGGTAATACTGGTTTTGTTCAAGCTTGGTTGTTGTTTTTCATCATGACTTCAAGTGTTTGATTATCGGGGAAATAGTATTGGGAAAAGTTCACAGTTCCTGTCATTTGAACCAATTAATTGTCCCTCTGTGTTTAATAAAACGTCAATTTTTGAGAGGCACATAATGTTGAGCTACTCTGGCCACAGAAGCTTATCTTTCGTGATGGCGGCAGGAAAAGACTCCTCTGCTCGATTGCTTCCTGTGTTCTGGAGACACCTCACTGGTCGCTATCTGGACCAAGGAGTATGCTGTCAGCCTCTGGATTCAGCAAAACTCAGACCAGGTGCTGCTTCAATAACTAGGACCACAGTCCCTGAAACAAGAAGGTTGTACCTCCTACTTCAGATCTAATTTATAATCTATTTACACACTGAACACAATACATAACAAACACTGAGTTCAGAGCGGTAGGCCAACTGCTATCTTCATCTGAAACAATTTACACCAGTATACTCCTCCCTAATGGTTACTACGCCTCTGCAATTCCAGCATTATTTCTTTCTAGTCAATAAGATAGGTGTCAGTGTACTGTTTGGCAATTCCATGCAGTTTTACTTTTCTCCGATACGTCCTGTTCAGGTTGGAGCACTATCTAGGCCTTGCCTCATGTTTGCTACTGAACCACACACATATACAGACATAAATTATCAATTTACATTCAATTTTCATTAAAAAGATATCGAATATATCAAGCTTACCACAATTCATGGAAATAATACACAGATACGTTGACTGGCGATGAATAATGGCACAAATTCCGATCTGCCTCTGTCCCAGACTTTTATTTAGAAAAATATGATCTCGCTCTCAACGCACTGTTTCTTAGTAAGTTTATTTTAAAGTGTGGCACTAAACTGACGCTCTTAATTGACTATATGGCGGGTCTAACCAATCGGGCCATGTTTACACAGCTTTTCAAAAAAAGTACCCTTACTACCGTTTCCCCTAACA
This sequence comes from Oreohelix idahoensis, assembly GCA_024509875.1. Classification (NCBI taxonomy): domain Eukaryota; kingdom Metazoa; phylum Mollusca; class Gastropoda; order Stylommatophora; family Oreohelicidae; genus Oreohelix; species Oreohelix idahoensis. The sequence continues at coordinate 518,009 of JAMPIV010010945.1, forward strand.
ACAAAGAATTAGTATTTGTAGTCCGACTAATCGTGTTTAGCCTTACATTTACTTCTATCTAATCAAATAGGATTTTACATGGTGGCCCATTTCCCGTAAAATAGTGGTTTCAAAACATGCCACTGTGCGATTATTTTTTTGGGTGTTGTCTGACACCCTCACTATTTTCTTTTGGCTATAATTTGTTAATTCCTAGACTATTTGCGTAACACTTAACATATTCTTAGCCAGCAAGTCCTAAGGAACCCAAATATATAAGTTTAATGGGGCTAAGGGGCTGCGTTCAAAATATGCATCTTCTTCTAGGATAGTCGTGCTGTTACCACCTCCTCACTTCCAAACTTTTAGGGTGTCTGCTGTACTGTCAGGCTTTCAAACGTAAACCAGTATAATGTCATGTTTCCTAATAAGCGTTTTTCAGGTTTTTAAACCTAACTCTCGTATGGGTAGTGTTTTTTATCACTGTCTAACTGAAAAAAAGTTATTGCTTCTGGCCTTTCGCTTGGGGAGGGTGACATTAATTGTATATCGCGAGACGCGTGTTAGGGTTGCATGCGTTCCTGCTTTCAGCCCTCCCTCTCTCTAGCCTAAGTTCATCTGTCTTTTCATCACGCCGTGTATAAAATGAAAATAATGGAAGTATTAATTTAGGTCATTACGCAGTGTGTCTAGCTCAAGGTTTTCTTAGAAATGCCGTACACGTTTTATTGTAGAAAGCGTGTAGTGATGCAGTAGGCTTTACTATCAACGTGAAAGCGTGAGAATATGCAGACGAAGCATAAAACAGGGGTTTTATTTGTTCAACTAGCATGACGTTCTATTAACACAGGCGTACGCTATTGGAAAGCACGGGTCTTTAACCATTTCTCTTTCCTTTTATTGAATTTATGTGTTAGGCTTTACATTTACCTTTTAATTTATATATGTGGATTTAGAATGTTTCAAGACAACAATCACATAGTCACAGGTTAGGTAATGCGCGGAAGCAACATGAATACCAACCTGATCATAGAAATGTGGAAGAGAATACAATGGAGGCAGAAGCAAACTATAAGAGAGAAAAAACCCAACGAGAATACGGAAAGGAAACAAACAGCAAGGAGCTAAAGGAAAAAGGCAGGAAGCATCGGCAATTGCGTTGGCCCATTCACCAGATCAGTGTTCGTGTGTCACTGAACTGCAAGGAAGGACATATAGAGTACTAGTGGACTTAGGGGCAACCGTAAGCCTCATCAGGTTTGGTCTCTATAGGCAGATACGAGGCATAGTGCAATACAGAAAGTCTTTTGACACACCTCGGTTTTAGGAGGAAAACTTAAGGTAATGGGAACCGCGACGGTGCGAATGGGAATTGGTGCAACAACGGTAGAGCACACGTTCACAATAGTGAACGGGATGACAAGGAACCTCATCTTTGGGCGTGATTTTCTGTGGATTATATTTCGACACGGACCAACTCAAAATCCCTGATGAGTATGTCAACTTGCATGACAATATATAAATATCGTCTATAATTAGGTCTAGGATCACAGTTACGCTGGGGCCCAATGAAGTAGGCATACTCCACGGGAAGGTAAAACGATCCCCATACTTCAAGCAGGGACAAGCCATCACGACAGTGGAGTTGGAAGAAATGGATATATTGGATCAGTCCGGATTATGCATGGTCGAGGGGATAGTCCAAATGGGGAAATGATAACAGTTTCCCATGATGGTCATGAACACCAACTGTAGAACTATTAGAATACCAAGAGGACCTGTAGTGGGAAGGATACAAGAAATGGAGGTGCAAGAAGGAAACGGTGAAAAAGAACCAATAGACAAATGAGTTACCTGGAACGGCAAAGGACAAAACAAAGAACGACAGTGGCAAGAAGAAAAGAGAATATCAACACTCACCAGAGACAACAGGCCACGAGTAACACCAACACGCACTGGAGGCAGAGACGTGTACAACGTATCAATGAGGAGGCAAATGCTCATCACTGAGGGACACAAATGAGAGGTTACACGGCGAATGCGGTAAATGCAACGCACGCTGGTACACCATGCTGTGGCGTGAGGTTTTTATTGGCTCTAGGATCAGTACGGTACTGACAATTACAGAAATAGAATTTCTGCAGAAAATGGTGAAGTCCAAGTGTCTGAGAGAACTACTGGTATCACAAATTAGTTACGGCTGTGAATGATCTGATCTCGAAACATTAGTGGAGAGGAGACAGACATAAATTGCCACCCCCGCTGTGTAACTAACTGTGATATTACAAAAACAAGGAAATGAATTTGTAAGTTTACAAATGATTTACAAATATTATATTATATATATATATATATATATATATATATATATATATATATATAGATATATATATATATATATATATATATATATATATATATATACATATATATATATGTATATATATATGTATATATATATATATATATATATATACATATATATATACATATATATATATATATATATATATATATATATACATATATATATATATATATATATATATATATATATATATATATATATATATATATATATATATATATGTATATCTTACAACAAGCTTTCCAATTATAGGAAACAAATTGTTATCAGCTGTGCTGTTAATTAAGTATAGTAATTAGATCAGCTGTGCTGTTAATTAAATATATAAACTTTATCAGCTATGCTGTTTGTCTCTTACTATTCTAATTCACGTTTTCTTCATTGCCGATGGAAATGGTACTAATGTGTTCTCATCTCTCAAAAGTTCTGTCCGTAATTTCTTGCACACAACACCCGCTGATGATCGTTTCGTTAGCCCACCCAAGACTGAGGGGAACTAAAGATGTATCTCAGGTACAATCTCTGTGCTCCTGTGAAGTTCCAGGCAGCTGGATTGACTGGACAAACGACCTCAGGTTTGATGACACGAATAAAACCCTCTAAGATTTAAACAGGCCAGTGACTCGACTAGGGAAGCAGTCTACCAGGTCAATGCACGCAGGTAAGCAATAAATCAAGGTTGACAGCTCATCTTCTTCAGTCGGTCGTCTATCTGGCTCCGTTTTGGTGGGTGTGTGTTTTGAATAAAATATCTCCCGTATATATAGGTAAATGAGGTAACTTCTACTGCTTAAGGAAAGCTTTTGGTTGGTTCTCGGCGTGGCAAGCTGATTGGCTGTATGCGGTTTAGTACCATGCTCCGTACATCCTAATTTTAATCTGTCTTTTCCGCCATATTGGGTGACAAGATGGCCGCAACCGACATCCGAAAAACAGGGCTTAAGTTTTTCCTGGCGTAACTTCGTGTAATTTATTCTGGCACAGCGACTGTGCGTTGATTGGCTGGGACAAATTTGTATCCCGACCTAATGATTAAACTAAAAAGTGGGTTTACACACACTCGTTTCACGACACGTGCCAACGGAAACATATGGGAAATAATAATGCACGAAGGTGGAATCGGTATCACATGATATGGAGTACCTTCAACAGAAATTCAAAGAAAGTATTGCAGAAATCTAGAAACAGATGAAGGTACACCCCCAACATGACCAAATCCTTTGGAATTTTATAATGGAGAATCAAGACGTTTTTGCTCTTAGCGACATGGAATTGGGGAGAACACAGATTGTAATGATGGACATAGAAACGGAGCAAGGAAAGGTCTTTAGCATGAAACCATACAGGACTCCACTGAAAACGAGACAAACAGGGGACAAGGCTATCGAGGAGATGTTAGCCGCTGGGGTCATACAAAGGTCTCGTTCAGAGTGGTCGTCCCATATTGTGACAGTCATGAAGAAGGACGGTAGTCACAAGTTTGGCTGCGACTATAAAGCGCTGATAGCATCAATGACCGTAACGAACCCCATCCCTAGTGTCACGGCGCTTTTTTAGCCATGCGATTAGCCGCTGGATCATAATTAGAGCAAGCCTTTCGGAAGTTGCCGAGAGGGCTGACGAAAACAGACGAACCATTGGGGGCATGTGACTAGCGGGGAGTTTGGGCGCCAAGGGTCGTCAGCTCTAAGGTTTATTCGTCGTTCGACTATCGTCCTGTACGGACGCTTGTATGCCAGCTTGCATGCTGTTCATCTGGTGTGGAATATTGTGATACGTGCTCGCCTTTAGAGTCTTGTCCTGGTGTTATTATTCCAGAGAGGTAGTTTATTCTCTCAGTAGTGGTTCTGTGAGCTAAGGCTTTTCTCGTATGTGCGAGCTATATATTTTTGGTAGTTGTCAGTCTGGTTTAACGATGTTTCTTGCTGCTCGGGTGAGCGAGGTTCACCGTAGCAGTTAGGTTGTCATATTGCCTATACTTGCATATTGATATTGTATTTAACACGTAGTGGCCGTTTGTGACTAAGTTGTGATGTTGATAATAAATTTACATTTGCTAGTTAGAAGCCACATTTTTTGTGTCAGCCATCGTTCGTGTGGTTCTCTAGTGTAAACGAGTAATTGCCTGTTGTAGTTAAATCAAGCACGGACAATGGTAACGCCCTAAAATTGGGGGGGGGGGGGTAGCCATCTAGCACCTTTCCCCACCCTAAGTAGTGTGCTCTGACATATGGGGGCTATAGAGTCCGATCATTCTTCATTTCTGAGCCTGTTCAGAGGCCTTTTCGCCATGTAGTTTCTTGGCATTTTGAGTAGGTAGCTTCATATTTGCTGATCGGATATTGCCATGATTTGAAAGCATTTTGAAACTATGATTTATTTACTTCGGCATACTTTAAGAAGGTTTACGGCACAGTTACAGTGTAGTCAGTCGCAAATTTGTTGCTGTGAGTACCATTCGATCTAGGTCAGTTTGTAACCAGTTTGCGGTACGTGACCCGGATTGTTAAGAAGGTCACAGGTTTGCGCAATGTGTTTTTCATAGTATCTGGTAATATTTCTGTTGTCGAAAGTTAGCTGTGGGTTTTTGGAACAGTTACGAAAGTGCAGTTTCTTTGTTTGTTTTCTGCTTTCCGTGTGGACTATCGCGAAGATTTTCAGAGCAGGAAGTAGATAGACCGAGGAGATAGACGTATTACAAAGTAGAGATTGCTGCCAGGTTGCTGCAAAGCGGGGGCTCCAGACTGAGCAAGTGACTGACTTTTTCAAATTTGGTAGTTCAAGGCTTGTGGTAGTCCTTGTCAGAGCTAACGGTCGTGCTGCCTGACTCTACATGTCGGCAAAGATGTCCTTGTTTTTTCTTGGTATTTGTACTGTACTCATTGGGTGGTATCGGTGCATCACATTGCTTGTGGGTGATGGCTTCATAAACTTTCAAGTTCATGTGAGACTAGTAGGGTCGAAGGAAAGATCGGCGAAGACAGGCTGCTGTTTTCGCAAGGCGTCTACGATCTTGTTCGGACTGTGGAACAACTACCTGTAGTACAAGTATACCTCAGCCAGAGTGCGTCTCACCTTGCATATAGGTGGGGCTCTGCCGGTGAAACCTGCTCACGAGATTGTCTAATGATACCAGGTAGATGTGTTTACCTACTAAGACGTTACGTCAAATAGCTGCAGTATTTGTTACCTTTAGTGAACTGCAGTATTTGCCTGCTGAGAAGTTACGTCACCTACCTGCAGTACTCAGTACCTTCAGTGACTTGCGGTGTTTACCTGCTGAGCTCGAGTGTTGTCCTGCCTTGCTTAGGTGATGGCCCGTCTGAGGTTGTGACCGGTGTAGTAGCCGTGGCTTGAACGTGTACTGTCCTACAGTACCCCTGGGAAGTGTGTTCCTGAGTGCTGCTGACCGATTGATGTGACTATGTTCTGCTCGAATACAGTAGCTCTTGGCTGCTGCTTGGACTACATTGTCTGGCTGCCATTAACTGTTTACGTGTGCCGTATATGACACTGGGCCGAAGGATTTTATATGGCACTTATATGCTAGAGTCTAGAATTCATCATCAGGACTGTATTATTGTTACTGTGGATATATTTGGACTGTGCTGTCACACGTGGTGACGATACGTGGTGGAACTGCACATATTTGTTACCGATGTGTTTGTGGTTATCCATCGTGCATCATCAGGGACTGAGGAGCTACATTGGACCTGCATCGGTGTGGCCAGCGTTGTATCTTGTTTATTATTTAGTGATAGTTTTGTATTGTGAAAAGATTATTATTTTCTTGGTATATTTTGCTATATTTCTGTTCTTCATTTCCTGTCTCTGTTTATCCATCATTTGAATATGTCTTCACAACCTGTTCTTGTAATGTAGTGAGGCAATTCTTGTGGGGTCGTGCTAGCCTATCAGTTACAGTTAGTATTAGGTGTCCATCATCGGGTACTACTTCCTCCAGGAAAGGCTTCTTAGGTAGTTAGTTTCTTTACTTTGCTATTGCTAGTGGGTATCTTGGGGAATTATTTGTAACTACTTCCTATCGGTACACATGTTTTGATAATTATATTGCTTATACATACATATTAGATTAGGTAGTATTGGTTATCTTAATTTGCTATAATTTTGATCTGTTTGGTCTTGCTGGTGCCTAGTTAATGCACAAGCTCTCAGCGCTTCATGGTCTACGTGTAGTTGTCGTTTAGCCCTTTTGTTAGTATTATTAGTATATTAGTGTTGTTGAAGGGTGGCGAATTTAACTCTTTCAGTCCAGAGTTATTTTGCACGCTGTGCCAGACTTTTATTGTGGGCAGAATTTTATAGAGTGAAGTGTTCATCTTTCAGTCTAAATTTTTGTGTGAATTTTCCTTTGAACATGTACTTATTATATACCAAACTGTAGGGAAATGGATAGAGAATTGTAATATATAATGTCTTTGGTAGTATTAACACAAGTATGTTCGGTATACTTAAAACATTTTGCATGTAAAATTGAAAAACGCTAAAAAGTTGACTGTAGAATACGATCTTACCAAAGACAAATTACTGTTGTCGACAATAAAACTTTCTTTTTAGTCTTCAAACATCAAGTTAATCCATATACAAGTAAAAAAAAACATGCTTATGGCCACAATTAGTACATTTAGTGTTATTCACACCAGTTTTTCCGTGGTCCTTTGAAAGAAAAATATAAATTATGCAATCGTGCATTACGTAATTTTCAAACAAATAAAGAAGAATAACATATATAAAAACTTGTTTACTCTTGTTTAATGTTTTAATTGTATCCCTAGCTTCATCTTCTACCAAGAACTAGTGATTAGTTGTTAGGGTAGGTCTAGTTTTGTTGCTTTTTTGATCGGCCAGAATACGACTACGCCTACTCATCAACTAAACCTAGTGTGTCTAGCTTTTCTGCACAGATTCCATATTTTGACAACAAACTGTGACTACCAAACAATCATCATCAATGTCAGCAATGTTTCAAAGTAGTTTGACACAATTATTTGCTTAGGAGACTTAGAAAACGTAAATATAAAGCGTGACATATTTCTCTAGCAATAACAACGAAAAACGCAAACACGCAAATTTTCACAAAAATTGTGATAATAACATCAAAACACGCACATTTTCTGATTAACTACAGTCAAATTAGTTGTTTAGATAATAGCGGAAGTCATTCTACGAGTTTTAATATATGAACTGCATTAAACGGACGATTTTTAAGGTTTATGCGTGATAAACTAAAAACCACGCTGTGAGCGTTGCTCTGGCACGGCGTGTTGAATTTTGCAACGCTCAGAGCGTTGCTCTGGAGTCAAAGAGTTAATTCTTTCTTTTTTCCTCACGGGAAAAGACTGGATTAGACTGAGTTTTTTCTAGGGCGTGGCGGTGTTTGGTCAGTGGCGGAGTCGAGCAGACGTGCATTCCTGCGGATGCCCTGCTTACCAAACCGACCACAGTATTCGATAGTTGTGCTGGTGTTGTTTGTATATACGGTGTCGTGTACATTGAGTGATTCTTATCGTCTGGTTTAAGTGGTGTATTCTCACGTTTCTACTTGCTATGTTGTATATACGTTCAGCGAGTATCCCTTGTTTTCGTATGTTGACAGTCACGTACTGTATATATCATTCTACTTCTGGTCTCGCCTACTCTTTTGTCCTGTCAAACGCGATTTATTGTTATTGTGATGTCACGGTGAGTGTTGTTCATTTTTCATTTACATGTTTGCCATTGCAGCTATATAAACATATTAATTGATATGGTGATCATTGCTGCACAGAAGCACTGATGCGAGTGCTCATCTGGACCATTGTGAACGGGTTTATGTATTGATCAGTATTCAGATCGTTACCGTTACATTTTAATTACTTGTACAGTACCAGTTGGGTACGGAGGGCTAAGTTGAGATAATTCGAGTGAGTTTTAGTGAATCAGGCGTTCCGAACTGACTTGCTATTAAAGTACGAGTTACGAATAAGCGTGACTAATCCTAGTAAGTAAGGATACATAAGCCAAGAGGCAGAGTGTGATAATACTGTGATGAGGAGTGGAGCGTGTAACTGAGAAGATATAGATAGATATATACTGAGAGTGTACATCACGCACTTGCCAAACTTTATTCACATGGGCAAGGATTGCCGTTACACTGGGAAAGAATTAATGGACTTTGCCAAGGCGGAGTTCCACTCAAAGGAGAACCAAGAAGCCCTAGAGAAGAAGAAGATAGAGAAACAGAATCATGAAAGAGATGCACGCGCCGAGGAACGAGAAGATGAAAGAAGAGAAAGAGTTACAAGAAAGAAAGTGCAAAGAAGAGGAAGATTTAAAAGAGCGGGAGATAGAGTTTCAAGAGATGAAGATGAAAGAAGAGATAGTCACAAGAGAGGAGAATGAGGGAAGATAGAAAAGTGAGAGTAGCACTGTAGGAGAATGAGAGTAGCACTGGAAGAGAAGAAACTGCAGGTAGAAGCTGATAAAGAACAAATTTAAAATGCTAGAACTAAGTGCGAGCGGTCAAACATTCTAGCGTTGTTGGGAAGGTTAGAATGGCTCACCACATTGGATGCCAGATCCGGATTCTGATGCATACCACTGACGGAAGATGTCAAGAAGAAAATCACATTTTGGACTCATAAAGGAATGTTCGCCTGGAACGTCAAGCTATTTGGACCTAAAGGCAGTCCCGCCACGTATATGGCGCTAATCGACGAAGTCCTTTATCGTGTGCAAAAGTTTACCATTGCCTATATAGATGACATCTTGCTACACACGGCAGGATTAGTGCAGAATCACCTGGAGCACGTACATAAAGTATTCGACAGGCTGAGACAGCGCAACCCAAACTGAAGTTGACGAAATGTAACTTCCTCCAGCGGGAAACAAAGTACCTGGGTTTCACAGTAAATAAGAACGGAGTTAGACCAGATGAAGACAAGATCAGAGCCATTTGGGATATGCCTACACCAACGAACGCAAAACAAGTAAGGGTTTTCTTGGGCACGTGCGGCTAATTTAGAAAGCACGTTATGAACTTTACCCGTGCCACCGCAGAGCCTCTAATCAACTTGGTGTGGAAATATACCCGCTTCAAATAGACGGAGGAGTGTCAAAAGGCTTTTGACTATCTCAAGAGAGCCTTAACAGAACTTCCATTCCTGGCACACCCAGATCCAGATAAGCCGATGTTCTTATACACAGACGCTTCTGGTACAGCTTTGTGTACGTGTTTGGTTCAACCAGCATTGAAATGAGAGCAGCAGATAATTTCAAACGTTGGGAACGAGAGACCCATCGTGTTTCTCTCACATAAGTTCAATAAATCCAATATGAAATGAGCCGCTACTGAGAGAGAGGCGTTCGCAATTTATTTTGCGATACAGAAACGTGATTTCTTTTTTAGGGGAACGTATTTCACGTTGAGGACAGACCACTAGCCCCTGCGCACATGGTTCACCAAAACACCAGAGCAGCCCCGGAAGTTACAAACTTGGGCATTGAACCTCCAGAACTATGATGTTACCATAAAATGCATCAAGGGAAAGTAGAACTCTTGTGCGGACTTCCTATCAAGAATACAGTGCAAAGATGAAGTGGGACAATTGGAGCAAGTTGTGGCACCGGAAATCAGAGAGTACTTCTGACAGATAAATGTCATAAACTCAAACCATAACCAACAACAGACGGGGTCAGATTTAGAAAGTGGCTTGATAGAAGAGCAAGTACAAGTCAAACCGTTTGACCTCCTCCCGGAACAAGCAAAGGATCCCGTGATAGTGGCCCTTAAAAGGAAAATCGACCAAGGAGGAAAGGAGGCAAAATATTTCCTTATTAACGAACAGGATAGGATAGTGGAGTTTATAGGCCCTAGAGGAGATGGAGTGCCTAGGAAGCACATTCCAAGCCAGTTAGTTAAGACATTGCTAAAGTCTTATCATGACAACAACGGACATGCCAGGAGAGATAAAACACTCCAGATGATCAAGACAAGGTATTTTTGACGCACATTAAAAAAAAAGATGTAGAGACACATGTGCAAAAGTTCTTAACATGGAAGACCAATTAAGTGTCCCTTGCAAGAAATGGATGTGCCACAATATACTATGGAGAAGATTAGTATAGATGTTTTAGGACCATATCCGACAGCCCGATCGAATGAATATATTGTACATAGTGTTGATATATTGTCGAAATGGGGAGTGCTCTGTGGTGAAGGAGGCAACTGGGAAGAAAAAAGTAGACATAATGATGCGACAGTTCATACCCAGACATGGTTGCCCGTACACAATAGTAACGGACAACGGGACAGAATTTACAGGGCATGAATTTCAAAAATTCCTCAAGGAGATGAACATAAACGCATATCAGGACTGTTCCATATCATTCACAAAGCAACGGGAAAAAGAAACGCCTCCATGCTACGTTACATAACATCATTTCGAAGTATATGCAGAATAGAGACGGTGATTGGGATGTACATCGTTCACATGCAGTACAAGCAATCCGAGTCAAAAGTAACGACTCTACCAAGTTCTCCCCATTTTATATGATGTATGGTATAAAACCAGTAAACCGATGGATACGCTATTGAAACCTAGAAGAAAGTATAATGGAGAATATGATGATACACAAACATATTGCACACAGGATGGCAATAAAAAACACGGAGGAAGCAGCGCAGAGGAGGAGAAATAACGCCAACAAGAACGCGATATTACAAGAGTTCAATCCGTTAGACATAGTGTGCTACAAAGTAAAGGAAAGAACCAACAAGCCTGGGGAAAAAATGGACCACCGGATGCAAGTTGTTAAGGCGACTATTTAACACCACATATTGAATCGCGAAGGGAAATGGGGAGATAACAGCATATGTGCAACATCCGAGGAGGCAGGAGAAGGAACCTGTCCTCTTTCCACCTCCGAATGCAAGTAAGAGGAGAACACATTTCCAAACCAATGCCGGAGAGAAGGAAAAAGAGATACACGGATCCCGAATAACACACATGACCGAAACAACACAAAAAAGTAAGTGACTGGAAAAATGTTAAATGGGTCGGAGACAAAAGGATAGTAGTAACAGATGAAATAGAGATTATTCCTACTGAAGATGATGGACATACCCCAGCGAGCCAGAAAATTGCTACAAGAGCGTGATACATGAAGATCCTACGATAACATATAGAAGGTAACTGTTGCCAGTGATTTAAATAGAAGGGAAGTGATCCGGAAAATGTTAGGTAAGCAGATTAGAATATGAGTTACATTTCTTGATTAGCTATGTTGTTAGGTTAAATTGTAATAGGGGAATTCCGTCGTATGTTCGAGAAGTAAAGTTAGAAAGCGTGTGAACGCTAATCAGTTCAATTGTGGAGGTGTATTCACTCCGAACTGTTTTGAGCTACGGGTGTTTAGCTATTTGTGGCTAGCCCGTGCAATGTGTGTTTTTTGAGAGGTAAGGATGTCCGTTTGCTAAAAGGATCCATAAGTATTTTGAGGATCCATTATATTATAGCGCTGATGTGAGGAGTATCTTGAGGATGCCATTTATGTTGTAGCACGGCGATGATGTCCGTTTGCTATCTTTGAGGAGGCCATATTTATATTGTAGCACGGCGAGGATGTCCGGTTGCTAAAGGATCCATTATATTGCAACGCTGATGTGGAGAGTATCTTGAGGATGCTATTTATATGCTAGAGTCTAGAATTCATCACCAGGACTGTATTATTGTTACTGTGGATATATTTGGACTGTGCTGTCACACGTGGTGACGATACGTGGTGGAACTGCACATATTTGTTACCGATGTGTTTGTGGTAATCCATCGTGCATCATCAGGGACTGACGAGCTACATTGGACCTGCATCGGTGTGGCCAGCGTTGTATCTTGTTTATTATTTAGTGATAGTTTTGTATTGTGAACAGATTATTATTTTCTTGGTACATTTTGCTATATTTCTGATCTTCATTTCCTGTCTCTGTTTATCCATCATATGCATATGTCTTCACAACCTGTTCTTATAGAGGAATAATGTTACTATCAGTGCCAGGAAAAGTATTAAACAGGATTATCCTTGAGAGATTAAAAGAGTCCATAGACAAGAAACTGAGAGATGAACAAGCAGGTTTTCGAAAAAACAGATCATGTACAGACCAGATAGCCACTTTGAGAATAATAGTTGAACAAAGTCTGGAATGGAATTCACCACTATACATCGGATTAGTGGACTACGAAAAGGCATTTGACAGTGTAGACAGAGAATCACTTTGGAAATTGATGAGGCATTATGGAGTTCCCCTGAAGATCATTAATTTAATAAAGAAAACATATGAAGACATGACATGCAGAGTTCTTCACGAAGGACAGCTTACAGAACCGTTTGGGATAAGAACAGGAGTGCGACAGGGATGCCTCTTGTCTCCATTTCTTTTCTTGCTGGCAATAGATTGGGTTATGAGATCATCGACAACACACAACAGAAATGGAATCCAGTGGACTCTGACTAAGCAGTTGGATGATCTGGATTTTGCTGATGACTTGGCTCTTCTGTCCCATAACCGTAATCAGATGCAGGACAAGTTGAAAACACTCGATGAGAGGTCACAGCAATTGGGTCTGAAAATACACAGGGAAAAGACAAAAATAATGAGAATAAATGCAGGTAATGATAACAGGGTTGAACTTGAAGAAACACCAAATCAAGATGTAGAATCATACACATATCTTGGCAGTAATATAGACAAAGTTGGAGGGACAGACAGCGATATCAAAATAAGAATACAAAAGGCAAGAGGAGCTTTCATTGCATTGGGAAATATATGGAGATCAAGAGAAATTGGATCCAACACGAAAATAAGAATCTTCAACTCAAATGTGAAGTCAGTCCTATTGTATGGCTCGGAGACATGGAGAACAACAAAGACAACAACCAAAAAGCTACAGACTTCCATAAATGGGTGCTTGCGTAGAATAGAGGGATTAAAATGGTATGACAAGGTTACCAACGTGGAACTGATGACAAGAACTAGACAAGTGCCAGTGGAACAAGAGATGAGAAGAAGACGATGGCGATGGATAGGACACACACTGAGGAAACCTGTTGATAGCATTACAAGGCAGTCCTTGTTCTGGAACCCCCAGGGCAAGAGAGGCAGAGGAAGACCAAGAAGTACATGGAGAAGAGAGTTGGAAACAGAGGTGAAAATGATGAGGAGAACATGGAAAGAACTTGAGATGATGGCACGGGACAGGAGGACTTGGCATGTGTTTGTTGAAGGCCTGTGCTCCTTTGGGAGTGGAGGGTTATGATGATGCTATTTATGTAGTAGCACGGCGATGATGACCGTTTGCTATCTTTGAGGAGGCCATATTTGTATTATTAGCACGGCGAGGATGTCCGTTTGCTAAAAGGATCCATAAGTATTTTGAGGAGGCCATATGTATTGTTAGCACGGCGATGATGTCCGTTTGCTAAAAGGATCCATAAGTATTTTGAGGAGGCCATATGTATTGTTAGCACGGCGATGATGTCCGTTTGCTAAAAGGATCCATAAGTATTTTGATAGCGCTAATGTGAGGAGTACTTTATTATTGTATTGCTGTAAACTGTAATTTGACCATATGTGTATTCTATATTAACGTACTGTGTTGTGGTGTAATAAACCGTCATAAACTTTCACCTGCCGCTACACCATTCCATGCCTCTGATGTGTGTACCTGTAGTGTGTGAATGTATCTACACACACCTCACTTATGACACCAACACACAACCATATTATTACCAGTGGGAAACAGCTATTTCAGTGCCTGTGTGGCGTGTGCGATTCAAAACTGTTACCTTAACGCTGGTGTGCACTTGAAGCAAGAGTGTTGATAAGAAAACATATACCGCTACATTTCCTGGCCAATATCAATATAATATAGGAGGGAAAGATGGCGTTACATATTTGGAGATCAGCGTTACATATCTGATGGATCAGTCATCAAATTAGAACGAATTCATATAACATTCCACGATAACAATGAATCACAACGTAAATTAACATGTATCATTTGGTGGACCAAACCAACGGGTCGTAACACCCACATTACATTCGCGTGACAAGAGAGTAAATTAGGTCAGATTCTGGACCAGTCATTACAAGTGGGAACACTGAACTTTGTTATAGATGGCTCTGTGTGGGCGTGGCTTTATTCAACTGTACACAGGTATCAGCTGACTGCGCATATCCATCCTCATATCTTGGCGTGTGTAGCAACTAAACTAACTTTATCAGTTGGTTTGGATATCAAACAGTTGTTATCGGATAGCGACATTCATGCCATAATTGTTACAGTGCTTGTTCCAGTCTTTCCATATACAGATTCAACTATAGGTGCAGTATTTTGGAGAGTTCGTTTGCACGTATGCCTCAAATCAAAAGTTGCAGAGTTGCTGTACTTCGGTTCCTATCATCCTATGCAGAGTGAGCACATACTATGCTGTGGCAAGAAACCTGAAGAGAAGTCAGTCAAGTTCTTGTACTAAATGTACTTAGTTTGGTTTTGTATTACATTAATTTTAGTATGCTTGCATGATTATGTTGGATGCTTTTGCTGTTATTTATATTTATTGCTGATATTTTTTGTAGATTTACTATTTTGACTTGTCATAGGTACATTTTTGGTAGCCATAGGATATAATTTCATTAACCTTTAAATTATTTGGTCTTAAATTTTCCAAAAAAAAAAAAAGATAAATCATATTTTTTTCCCCAGACGGGGTGGCAAACTGTTGCCATGATTTTAATGGAAGGGAAGTGATCCGGAAAATGTTAGGTGAGCAGATTAGATTATGAGTTACATTTCTTGATTAGCTATGTTGTTAGGTTAAATTGTAACAGGGGAATTCCCTCGTATGTTCGAGAAGTAAAGTTAGAAAGCGTGTGAACGCTAGTCAGTTCAATTGTGGAGGTGTATTCACTCCGAACTGTTTTGAGCTACGGGTGTTTAGCTATTTGTGGCTAGCCGGTGCAAGTATTGAGACTGAGTGGTGTTTTTTGAACAGCCGGGTCTCGTATCTGTTTTAGGGGGGAGATGTGTATTCCCGTGGGCAGAGAGTTTGTGGGCAGCGACCGAAGGAGTCGGCCCCTGGATGTGTTTGAAAGTATGCCTGTACAGTGCTGAAGATAAGAGGCCATTATTTGTGTAGGCCATTATTTCCTTAGAGAGGATAATTTTTGATATGTGAGATTATTGCAAACTGCCGAGTGTGCAGTATTGTGTGTTTTTTTAGAGGTAAGGATGTCCGTTTGCTAAAAGGATCCATAAGTATTTTGAGGATCCATTATATTATAGCGCTGATGTGAGGAGTATCTTGAGGATGCCATTTATGTTGTAGCACGGCGATGATGTAAGTTTGCTATCTTTGAGGAGGCCATATTTATATTGTAGCACGGCGAGGATGTCCGGTTGCTAAAGGATCCATTATATTGCAGCGCTGATGTGGAGAGTATCTTGAGGATGCTATTTATGTAGTAGCACGGCGATGATGACCGTTTGCTATCTTTGAGGAGACCATATTTGTATTATTAGCACGGCGAGGATGTCCGTTTGCTAAAAGGATCCATAAGTATTTTGAGGAGGCCATATGTATTGTTAGCACGGCGATGATGTCCGTTTGCTAAAAGGATCCATAAGTATTTTGAGGAGGCCATATTTATTGTTAGCACGGCGAGGATGTCCGTTTGCTAAAAGGATCCATAAGTATTTTGAGGAGGCCATATGTATTGTTAGCACGGCGATGATGTCCGTTTGCTAAAAGGATCCATAAGTATTTTGAGGAGGCCATATGTATTGTTAGCACGGCGATGATGTCCGTTTGCTAAAAGCATCCATAAGTATTTTGATAGCGCTGATGTGAGGAGTACTTTATTATTGTATTGCTGTAAACTGTAATTTGACCATATGTGTATTCTATATTAACGTACTGTGTTGTGGTGTAATAAACCGTCATTAACTTTCACCTGCCGCTACACCATTCCATGCCTCTGATGTGTGTACCTGTAGTGTGTGAATGTATCTACACACACCTCACGTATGACACCAACACACAACCATATTATTACCAGTGGGAAACAGCTATTTCAGTGCCTGTGTGGCGTGTGCGATTCAAAACTGTTACCTTAACGCTGGTGTGCACTTGAAGCAAGAGTGTTGATAAGAAAACATATACCGCTACATTTCCTGGCCAATATCAATATAATATAGGAGGGAAAGATGGCGTTACATATTTGGAGATCAGCGTTACATATCTGATGGACCAGTCATCAAATTAGAACGAATTCATATAACATTCCACGATAACAATGAATCACAACGTAAAATTAACATGTATCATTTGGTGGACCAAACCAACGGGTCGTAACACCCACATTACATTCGCGTGACAAGAGAGTAAATTAGGTCAGATTCTGGACCAGTCATTACAAGTGGGAACACTGAACTTTGTTATAGATGGCTCTGTGTGGGCGTGGCTTTATTCAACTGTACACAGGTATCAGCTGACTGCGCATATCCATCCTCATATCTTGGCGTGTGTAGCAACTAAACTAACTTTATCAGTTGGTTTGGATATCAAACAGTTGTTATCGGATAGCGACATTCATGCCATAATTGTTACAGTGCTTGTTCCAGTCTTTCCATATACAGATTCAACTATAGGTGCAGTATTTTGGAGAGTTCGTTTGCACGTATGCCTCAAATCAAAAGTTGCAGAGTTGCTGTACTTCGGTTCCTATCATCCTATGCAGAGTGAGCACATACTATGCTGTGGCAAGAAACCTGAAGAGAACACAGTCAAGTTCTTGTACTAAATGTACTTAGTTTGGTTTTGTATTAGATTAATTTTAGTATGCTTGCATGATTATGTTGGATGCTTTAGTTGTTATTTAAATTTATTGCTGATATTGTTTGTAGATTTACTATTTTGACTTGTCATAGGTACATTTTTGGTAGCCATAGGATATAATTTCATTAACCTTTAAATTTTTTGGTCTTAAATTTTCAAAAAAAAAAAAGATAAATCATATTTTTTTCCCCCGGACGGGGTGGCAAACTGTTGCCAGTGATTTTAACGGAAGGGAAGTGATCCGGAAAATGTTAGGTGAGCAGATTAGATTATGAGTTACATTTCTTGATTAGCTATGTTGTTAGGTTAAATTGTAATAGGGGAATTCCCTCGTATGTTCGAGAAGTAAAGTTAGAAAGCGTGTGAACGCTAATCAGTTCAATTGTGGAGGTGTATTCACTCCGAACTGTTTTGAGCTACGGGTGTTTAGCTATTTGTGGCTAGCCCGTGAAAGTAGTGAGACTGAGTGGTGTTTTTTGAACAGCCGGGTCTTGTATCTGTTTTAGGGGGAGATGTGTATTCCCGTGGGCAGAGAGTTTGTGGGCAGCGACCGAAGGAGTCGGCCCCTGGATGTGTTTGAAAGTATGCCTGTACAGTGCTGAAGATAAGAGGCCATTATTTGTGTAGGCCATTATTTCCTTAGAGAGGATAATTTTTGATATGTGAGATTATTGCAAACTGCCGAGTGTGCAGTATTGTGTGTTTTTTGAGAGGTAAGGATGTCCGTTTGCTAAAAGGATCCATAAGTATTTTGAGGATCCATTATATTACAGCGCTGATGTGGAGAGTATCTTGAGGATGCTATTTATGTAGTAGCACGGCGATGATGACCGTTTGCTATCTTTGAAGAGGCCATATTTGTATTATTAGCACGGCGAGGATGTCCGTTTGCTAAAAGGATCCATAAGTATTTTGAGGAGGCCATATGTATTGTTAGCACGGCGATGATGTCCGTTTGCTAAAAGGATCCATTAGTATTTTGAGGAGGCTATATGTATAGCAGAATGGAAGGAAGGATATCTGGTTAAGTTGCCTAAGAAGGGAAATCTACAAGAGTGCACAAATTATAGAGGAATAATGTTACTATCAGTGCCAGGAAATGTATTGAACAGGATTATCCTTAAGAGATTAAAGGAGTCCATAGACAAGAAATTGAGAGATGAACAAGCAGGTTTTCGACAAAACAGATCATGTACAGACCAGATAGCCACTTTGAGAATAATAGTTGAACAAAGTCTGGAATGGAATTCACCACTATACATCGGATTTGTGGACTACGAAAAAGCATTTGACAGTGTGGACAGAGAATCACTTTGGAAATTGGTGAGGCATTATGGAGTTCCCCTGAAGATCATTAATTTAATAAAGAAAACCTATGAAGACATGACGTGCAGAGTTCTTCATGAAGGACAGCTTACAGAACCATTTGGGATAAGAACAGGAGTGCGACAGGGATGCCTCTTGTCTCCATTTCTTTTCTTGCTGGCAATAGATTGGGTTATGAGATCATCGACAACACACAACAGAAATGGAATCCAGTGGACTCTGACTAAGCAGTTGGATGATCTGGATTTTGCTGATGATTTGGCTCTCCTGTCCCATAACCGTAATCAGATGCATAAACAAATTGGAAACACTCGATGAGAGGTCACAGCAATTGGGTCTGAAAATACACAGGGAAAAGACAAAAATAATGCGAATAAATGCAGGTAATGAAAACAGGGTTGAACTTGAAGAAACACCAATACAAGATGTAGAATCATACACATATCTTGGCAGTAATATAGATAAAGTTGGAGGGACAGACAGCGATATCAAAATAAGAATACAAAAGGCAAGAGGAGCTTTCATTGCATTAGGAAATATATGGAGATCAAGAGAAATAGGATCCAACACGAAAATAACAATCTTCAACTCAAATGTGAAGTCAGTCCTATTGTATGGCTCTGAGACATGGAGAACAACAAAGACAACAACCAAAAAGCTACAGACTTTCATAAATGGGTGCTTGCGTAGAATAGAGGGATTAAAATGGTATGACAAGGTTACCAATGTGGAACTGATGACAAGAACTGGACAAGTGCCAGTGGAACAAGAGATGAGAAGAAGACGATGGCGATGGATAGGACACACACTGAGGAAGCCTGTTGATAGCATTACAAGGCAGTCCTTGTTCTGGAACCCCCAGGGCAAGAGAGGCAGAGGAAGACCAAGAAGTACATGGAGAAGAGAGTTGGAAACAGAGGTGAAAATGATGAGGAGAACATGGAAAGAACTTGAGATGATGGCACGTGACAGGAGGACTTGGCATGTGTTTGTTGAAGGCCTATGCTCCTTTGGGAGTGGAGGGTTATGAATGAATGAATATGTATTGTTAGCACGGCGAGGATGTCCGTTTGCTAAAAGGATCCATAAGTATTTTGAGGAGGCCATATGTATTGTTAGCACGGTGATTATGTCCGTTTGCTAAAAGGATCCATAAGTATTTTGAGGAGGTCATATGTATTGTTAGAACGGCGATGATGTCCGTTTGCTAAAAGGATCCATAAGTGTTTTGATAGCGCTGATGTGAGGAGTACTTTATTATTGTATTGCTGTAAACTTAATTTGACCATATGTGTATTCTATATTAACGTACTGTGTTGTGGTGTAATAAACCGTCATTAACTTTCACCTGCCGCTACACCATTCCATGCCTCTGATGTGTGTACCTGTAGTGTGTGAATGTATCTACACACACCTCACTTATGACACCAACACACAACCATATTATTGCCAGTGGGAAACAGCTATTTCAGTGCCTGTGTGGCGTGTGCGATTCAAAACTGTTACCTTAACGCTGGTGGGCACTTGAAGCAAGAGTGTTGATAAGAAAACATATACCACTACATTTCCTGTCCAATATCAATATAATATAGGAGGGAAAGATGGCGTTACATATTTGGAGATCAGCGTTACATATCTGATGGACCAGTCATCAAATTAGGACGAATTCATATAACATTCCAGGGGCTGACTCCTTCGGTCGCTGCCCACTAACTCTCTGCTTACGGGAATACACATCTCCCCTGTAAAACAGATACGAGACCCAGCTGTTCAAAAAACACCACTCAATCTCACTACTTGCACGGGCTAGCCACAAATAGCTAAACACCCGTAGCTCAAAACAGTTCGTAGTGAATACACCTCCACCATTGAACTGACTAGCGTTCACACGCTTTCTAACTTTACTTCTCGAACATACGAGGGAATTCCCCTATTACAATTTAACCTAACAACATAGCTAATCAAGAAATGTAACTCATAATCTAATCTGCTCACCTAACATTTTCCGGATCACTTCCCTTCCATTAAAATCACTGGCAACACCAACCCAACCTAAAAAAATATATACCGAGAACAGGAGGACATAAGAAGAGGGATGCCAGATGAAGATGGGACATAAATACGGCGTACTGCGTACACGGTTAAGTACGCAGTATAATGAGATCTTAGAAGACACGAGAAGAATGGGAAAGGAGTGAAGCAATGCCGAGATAGAGGCAGACGCACTAGAGCATACTAGAGCAGCGGAGCAAAAACGTAGAATGTAAGAAGGACGAATATTGCAGGATAGACACAGGAGTTTACTGGCACAGAAGCAGCAGAAAATACAGAGCAACAAAACAGTAGAGGAGAACCTTAGGACGTGGAAGGAACGTCAGCTAAAGAGTCAGATACGCAGGAAGAGATGAAGGAGTAGAGTATAAGTGGAAAGAAGAGGCGATATACATGATCAGACAATTCACCTGAGTAAGAAAGACGCCGCACAGAATTGAGACATATAGAGCAGGTAGGGGCGAGATCAAAGAGGAACAATAAAGCTAGAATCAGTGGTAGAAAAGATAATAAGGAGGAGATAGTTGCACTATGCGTAAATATTATTAGAAAAGAGACAGGACATACATAGAGATGCGTCACAGAAAAAGGAAGATGTAACAGCACCTTGTCCAAGTGATGATAGGAGAAAGGAAGCCATAAAAAGACGAAGCATAAGCAGGAAGAAGTTAGAGACACAAGGCTAGTAGAAGAACAGATCGAAGGGAATACCGATCTTAGAGTAGAGTAGATACTATGGAGGCAAATAGGAAAAGTGGCAATAGAAGCAGAGAGATGGATCTATGGGAGTACCGATCCAAGAGCCGAGAGGCTAGTAGTAGGAGAGATACGGGTCGATGAGAATACCGATCAAAGACTAGAGAGAGCGAGAAGAATAGGAGAGATAATAGTAGAGAAATAATGAGAGATACGGATCGAAGGGATTTCCGAACCGAGAGCCGAGATTGGCTGAGAAATAGAAGCAGAGAAGAAGAGAGGAGAAATACGGATCGAAGGGGTTACCGACCCAAAAGCCGAGAGGCTATACAGGAGGAGAGAAATAGGAGAAGGAATCAAAAATGAAGTCAGAAGAGTAGAGAAAACACAAAATAGTGATAAACTAGCGTTGAGAACGCTTACGGCAAAAGAGGCCACGATGATGAAAATGATGCAGTTGATGGGTGAGATAAAATAGAAGACAAGGTGGAGGCTATGTGAGGAGGATCATAGCATTACATATAAAAAAGATGGCGGCGGTAGCTGAGTCTTGAGGGGGCTCATGTATAGCGGGTATATACCGAGCACACATATAGAGAACTGAGCACACTTGTCCGATTGTAGTAGAAGAGGAGATGAGAAGTAAGGAGGAAGTAAAAGGAATAATTAGACTAGAGGAAAATAGAGTTACGAATCGACGGGAGTACCGATTCAAGAACCGAAAGGCTAATAAGAAGGTAGAAAAAGGAGAGTTACGGATCGATAGCGTTACCAAACCAACAGCCAGCAGGCTAGGAAAGAGAAGCTAATGGGCATGGGGAGATGTAAAATAGGCGAAGCTATAAGAGATGGCGAGCATAAGAGTGTTGAGCTAAATGAGAATTGAGATTTCGAGAAGCCGTAGGAAGACGACAGAGATATTTGAGAAACAGTAGAGGTAAATGATAACTGAGATAAAGCTAATTGGAAATTAAGAAATTGGAAGGATAGTCCAAGGAAGGAACAAGATGGAGAGAGGAAGGAGAGAAGTAGAGATTGCAGCCGTAGTCTAGTTTGTAAAAACTAGAAGTAATCGTTCTACAACATAAATGTGAGGTGAGTCCAAACGATGGACTACTGCAGTAGAGGAAGAGGGGAGGAAAGAGGCTGGGAAGCCATAGATTAAGGCACGTTGACGTAAACGAAGAGAGCAATTGAGAAGTCACAGAGAAAAAACGGATTGGAATTATGAGGTATAGGAGTATATGGAGAAACTAAAGAGAATATGGTAGTAGATGAGGGCCATAGAGGAATGGTAAAGATATAGAGACAAAGGGGAACTGGTAGTGATAGTTCCGGAGGGAACTGATAACAGCTCAGAAGGATACCGATTTTTTGGCGCTTGCCAGCGTCTTGAGAAGAATTTGTGAGAGGCTAGGCTTCTCCGCAAACATGAAGTTATATAACATATCGAGTTCCAGAGAGAACAAGGAGAAGAAACAATGAGGAGCTATAGAGGAAATAGCAAAGAAGAGAGCGGGAAATAGAGGTTGGATTTTAATATGGTTAAGGTATAGTACGAGAAAATGGCGAGGAAATATGGAAGACATGACAAATAGGAGAAAACATAGACGAGATGGCACTGATAATTGAGGAAGAGATAATGGAACGTTCCGGAGAGAACGAATAGGTGCAAAATAGAGACAAAGAGTTATAAGAGTAGGAGCAGAATAAAGAGGAAAGGAAGATATAGTTAACAGGCAGAAAGAAGAGCCGAGATGAGGAAGGAGCATAGGGAGATACAAGTGGGAACGGACGACGGAGTAGGTAACCGTCCAATGAGAAGAAAAGTAAGCAAGGAAGAAGATAGGGACAAAATTCGATAGGTTTTAGATAGAAGTCCGGATATTTTTGAAGTAATTCGAAGAATGACCGCTGTTCAGGGTCAGTGATAGAAGGAATTAGTGGGGGTTAGCAATCAGAAAAGCGACCATGATGGTTAATGTGCCACGTATGTATATGTTGTAAATAACCCAGTGTTATGATTAAAATTCAAAACTATTGTGTCGATATCATTAGGTGGTTCGACAAGGCTCCTTGTTCGTTTATTGTATACGGAGTCCTGATTATTACATGACGTGACGTCATTGCCTCGGGGTGTAGATTTGCAGACGTGACACTAAGAATGCAGAAGGCAGTTACCGTCTGCAAGAGTCTTCGATGTGTGTCTGATGGCGAGTGGACGCAAGTGTCTGAGCTCATGAAATTTATATATTATTGTGATATATCCCTTTATTCTACCATCACTAGTACATCAAGATCTTTTGTGAGGTGTATCTAGCTATCTTTAAAAGGGAGTATGGATTCTTCATGTCGTGTGAGACTGATATAATAAAAATCATTGAAGATTGTCAAGGAAAGTTTTCAAAATGGAGATGGTTGTCGGCTGCAAGTTGCTATCCTAAACCTAACTCTGGTCAGCACACGGTATTTTGGATCGCCGTTTCCTGAAGCGGAAGCTGATGATAGGAGGATTTTTTTGCAAGAGAAAACAGATAAGTAAGTTTATTGATACATGCAGTGTGGGTCTTAAAGAATATCTTTTGCCAGAGTTCTTTCTTTTCATGTTATATGTATTTTTTAGTATCTGCAAGTTTGTGTATTTGGCGGGTTGGTTGGCGGGACCTATGAATTTACCATACCTCTTTGATGGTCGTGAATTCGTAGGCGTTCTTTAGTTTTTGCATGTGATATTTTTTCAAATTAAGGGGCGGCGAAGATAGCTGTGTGTTACTGCCTGGATTGGATTAACCAGATTCATTATTTGTCTAGTTGTAAAAGTTCTGTAATTTTGTAAGTTTGTGATTGTTTGTGCGTACGTACATACGAAGATACGTACATAATACATACATGCATACATACATACATACATACATTACATACATACATACATACATACATACATACATACATACGTACGTACGTACGTACGTACCTACGTACGAACATACGTACATACGTACGTACATACATACATACATACATACATACATACATACATACATACATACATACATACATACATACATACATACATACATACATACACGTACGTACGTACGTACGTACGTACGTACGTACGTACGTACGTACGTACATACATACATACATACATACATACATACATACATACATACATACATACATACATACATACATACATACATACATACATACATACATACATATGTACATACGTACGTACGTACATACATACATACATCTCAATATCGGACGGTCATTGGTGGAATAATAAAGGCTTATCAAGGGAGATAACATGACATGCACCACGCCTCCACAAAGACTACTTCGATAATGCAAGTCATTTACCTTGACCGCCACTTGCGATCTTAATATGTCCTTTAATTCTCTCGAGGACCTGTTTCTGATCCAGTGTAGTTAGCTGAAACATATAGAAATACAACGCCATTTTAAATGCAGGGAACACACGTTTGTGAAGTCGACGTTTGAGTTTATTTCGGATAATACATGAAATACACAATAATTCAGATTAAATAATTAATGTCACATGGCGTTAACTTGCAATTATGCCTGTAGCTAAACTAGTACATCCATCTAATTACTTCATATTTCTTAAATGATGACAGTGACGTGGAAACATGCAGTTGTCTTTTATGTACAAGACTAGCAATAACCCATCAAACTGGAATTGGTTTTTAATTATAGTGTGCTGTTTCCGTTCCCGGATGAGCAGATAGAAGTACATTCTTAGAGTGTTTTTTGGTTTCTTTCCATTATACAGTGTATTCAAAATGTTCATAAACACCGTCATTTGAACGCTTTTATTTGTTGACTGTTACTATTTTCGGTAGAGTATATATAATGGAAACAATATAATTTTTCAACACGGTTGCATTCCTCAGCTGTAACCAACGTACACATGGCGAGAATTATGTTATTTTACCTTCAGATTGGGCAGCCATCTTATCATCTTGATCATTATGTGTCAAACCGTTCAAATACAATTCACTTTGGTATATAAGTATTTAAACCAATAAAACGGTATTGAATCAGTTTTAAAAATAACGGTTCACAAGAAACAAGGGACGTTTCAATACCGTTTTATTGGTTTAAATACTTATATTCCTTACCAGTTTTACAGCAGCCCCTTAATTTATTCACTTTGGTATATTATTGGCTCATGCACACCAGTTTTTACGCACTTTTTCTTTGTCAAGTGCTACAAATTTCGTAAAGGAATAAAAAAAAAATAACAAAATAAAACCAAAGTATTTGTTTTATATAACTCCCACGCCGCGCAAGTTGCACACCGTGGGTTGCAAACTTTTTTTTTTCTGGCGGGAGTTACAATTTTGAGTGAGACCGACCGACGTAACATACATCAGTAATTATGATAGTGTATAGAAGATGGAGATGTAGATAGACAAGACGAGTGATTTTGTAATCAATATATAGTGTTTCTTCAAGATCTCTTTATTTCTGCATTTCCACTTTTCATGAGTAAGTCACCCATTCCTGTAGAGAGATATGCTTTTTTTTGGCTTATGCTAGGTTGAGATTTGATTGCATTCTAAAGAGGTATCCAAGCTTTTTTCTTCCTTTTTAATGTACGTAACACATTCCACTTTTTGGAAATCCATTTTTTCATTATGCATTTCGTCAGGGTGCTTATTAGCAGTTCTTAGAATATCATCTATTCAAAAAGTTAAAGATAGAATTGCTGTTGAGTGTAACTGTGGCACTGAAAAAATGACATCGGAACATTTGCTTCAGAGATGTCCAACATAAGTGGTACAGAGAAAGCACGTATTGTCACCTGTACCAATCGTGGAAAATCTCTACGGAGATGTAAACAGCCTCAAGCTGACTACGGCTTTCTGTTAAAATATTAAAGTAGGCGTCTGATAGTGTACGAAGAAGAAGAATACCTTCTGACATGTTGTAAAACTTCTCCTTCATTGAGTCAGATAGTGATCAAGTTTGTTACTCTCAAGAAAATGTGAGCAAGAGCGTGGTATATTTCAGATGTCTTTGTGTTGACAAGAGTCGCGAGCCTTCGCTCACGCGCAGCGATTCTCAGTCATTGGGTTGATGAGGTTTCGGAGGGGTTCCACGAGACTTGCATAAATAAATAAATATGCAAAATAAAAGAAGGCCATTTTATCTAAGTAATTGTCAGTATTGAATTAATTTCTGTGCTCTTACAAGTTACATAATTCATGGTTCACTTGTTGTGTTACGTTACTTGGGAACGACAGAGAAAAGACGGTGACCACTTGCTAGTGATGTGCCACTGTCTGTAGTGTTCAAGTGAAGACAATTTTTTTCTTCTACCAACTTCTCCTAAGTATTCACTTTTCTGCTTTTCTGTTGTTCATCAAGTATTTTTTTATTTATTTTAAAGTATAATTATCTGGCAACAAGACAGTTTTAGTTGACACTTCTAAGTATGTATGTTTACAATAAAGGAAAAGTTAGTCCCATAGAAGATACTGCTGGAGGAAATAAAGAGTTAGAGTCTCCACTTTACTTGCTCCACCATCGAGAAGTGGGGTGACCTGTTCCCCTTCTCGCTGACTTTTTCTTCCCTAACTCAAGAGCAAAGTCCAGTACGCATTAACAGCTGGGTAGACTAAAGCGCGACGATACTGTGAATCGAAAATGGCACCTTTGCCGCAAGAGATCAGCACAATAACCACTCCGTCAATGCAACGCTCGTGCAAATATCTTATGAAGGTTAGATCCATATAAGAGCATCTGTAAATATTGTGGTTCCGCGTGCCGTGACAACGTATGTTATGGGTCCACCATAATATAAATGTTGTGGAACATTACTTTGTGAATTCCATTTTGATATTGCCTTTTTAAATTATGTTTTATGTTTTGTATTTATTTCCTTTTGTAATGCTGTCACCATTTGTGGTGCAAAGTAACTTCTACGTGGTTGGGACAAATCTCACGGAATAATATTCAAAGTGTATTTAACATCTTCTGACCTATTAAGATAAACACAGAAATCTGAAAACTACATTTAAAGAAAAAATTATATATACAAATGGGGCATCCGAGTGACAGAGTGGTTACAGCGCTGGTCTCTCACGACAAAGGTGCCGGGATCGATTCACGGCATTGACAAGCCTCAGTCTACCCAGCTGTAAATGGGTACCTGACTTTGCATTGAGGTAGAGAAGGAAAAGGCAGTGAGGAATGGAACTGGTCACCCCCAACTCTTGATGCTGGACTTAGTACAGTGAGGTCTTTAACACTTCACTCCAGTACGGCAGGATTTGATATGGGACTACCTTTACCTGTTATAAACAAATGACACGTTGTGATTTCATGCATTGTTTAATTATAGGAGATCTTGATATAGATTCATGTTGTGATTTCATGCATTGTTTAATTATAGGACATCTTGATATAGATTCATGTTGTGATTTCATGCATTGTTTAATTATAGGAGATCTTGATATAGATTCATGTTGTGATTTCATGCATTGTTTAATTATAGGAGATCTTGATATAGATTCATGTTGTGATTTCATGCATTGTTTAATTATAGGAGATCTTGATATAGATTCATGTTGTGATTTCATGAATTCTTTAATTATACATGTTGTGGAGATCTTGATATAGATTCATGTTGTGATTTCATGCATTGTTTAATTATATCAAGATCTTGATATAGATTCATGTTGTGATTTCATGCATTGTTTAATATAGGACATCTTGATATAGATTCATGTTGTGATTTCATGCATTGTTTAATTATAGGAGATCTTGATATAGATTCATGTTGTGATTTCATGCATTGTTTAATTATAGGAGATCTTGATATAGATTCATGTTGTGATTTCATGCATTGTTTAATTATTAGGAGATCTTGATATAGATTCATGTTGTGATTTCATGCATTGTTTAATTGTTTGCATTGTTTTAATTATAGGAGATATTGATATAGATTCATGTTGTGATTTCATGCATTGTTTAATTATAGGAGATCTTGATATAGATTCATGTGATTTCATGCATTGATTATACGAGATCATGCATTGTTTAATTATAGGAGATCTTGATATAGATTCATGTTGTGATTTCATGCATTGTTTAATTATAGGATCTTGATCTTGATATAGTTTTCATGTTGTGGTTTCATGCATTGTTTAATTATACGAGATCTTGATATAGATTCATGTTGTGATTTCATGCATTGTTTAATTATAGGAGATCTTGATATAGATTCATGTTGTGATTTCATGCATTGTTTAATTATAGGAGATCTTGATATAGATTCATGTTGTGATTTCATGCATTGTTTAATTATAGGAGATCTTGATATAGATTCATGTTGTGATCTTGATATGGATTTCATGCATTGTTTAATTATAGGAGATCTTGATATAGATTCATGTTGTGAGTTTCATGCATTGTTTAATTATACGAGATCTTGATATAGATTCATATGCATTGTTTTAATTATTCATGATTTTGTGATTTCATGCATTGTTTAATTATAGGATTTCATCTTGATATAGATTCATGTTGTGGATTTGTGATCTTCATATAGATGCATTGATTTTGCAATTATAGGAGATCTTGATATAGATTCATGTTGTGATTTCATGCATTGTTTAATTATAGGACATCTTGATATAGATTCATGTTGTGGTTTCATGCATTGTTTTTAATTATAGAGATCTTGATATAGATTCATGTTGTAGGAGATCTTTCATGCATTGTTTAATTATAGGAGATCTTGATATAGATTCATGTTGTGGTTTCATGCATTGTTTAATTATAGGAGATCTTGATATAGATTCATGTTGTGGTTTCATGCATTGTTTAATTATTGATATAGATTCATGTTGTGTTTAATTTTCATGCATTGTTTAATTATATAGGATTTCATCTTGAGATATAGATTCATGTTGTTGTAGATTCATGTTGTGATTTCATGCATTGTTTAATTATAGGAGATCTTGATATAGATTCATGTTGTGATTTCATGCATTGTTTAATTATAGGAGATCTTGATATAGATTGATGTTGTGATTTCATACATTGTTTAATTATAGGAGATGTTGATATAGATTCATGATTTGTGTGATTTCATGCATTGTTTAATTATAGGAGATCTTGATATAGATTCATGTTGTGATTTCATGCATTGTTTAATTATAGGAGATCTTGATATAGATTCATGTTGTGATTTCATGCATTGTTTAATTATAGGAGATCTTGATATAGATTCATGTTGTGATTTCATGCATTGTTTAATTATAGGAGATCTTGATATAGATTCATGTTGTGATTTCATGCATTTTTAATTTAATTAGATTCATGTTGTGATTTCATGCAATTGTTTTAATTATACGAGATGATTGATATAGATTCATGTTGTGGTTTCAATGCATTTGATATAGCATTAATTATACGAGAATGATATAGATTCATGTTGTGATCATTGTTTAATGATACGCGATCATGTAGATTCATGTTGTGATTTCATGCATTGTTTTAATTATACGAGATCTTGATATAGATTCATGTTTGATTTTAATAATTATAGAGATCTTGATAGATTCTTTCATATTGTTTAATTTGTGAGATTTGATATGATTCATGTTGTGATTTATGCATTGTTTAATTATAGGAGATCTTTGATATAGATTCATGTTGTGATTTCATGCATTGTTTAATTATAGGAGATCTTGATATAGATTCATGTTGTGATTTCATGCATTGTTTCATGCATTTAATTATACGAGATCTTGATATAGATTCATGTTGTGGTTTCATGCATTGTTTAATTATACGACATCTTGATATAGATTCATTTCATGCATTGTTTAATTTGCATTAGATTCATGTTGTGTTTGCATTGTTTAATTATACGGAGATCTTGATATAGATTCATGTTGTGATTTCATGCATTGTTTAGGAATTATAGGAGATCTTGATATAGATTCATGTTGTGTGTTTCATGCATTGTTTAATTATAGGAGATCTTGATATATAGATTCATGTTGTGATTTCATGCATGTTTGTTTAATTATAGGAGATCTTGATATAGATTCATGTTGTGGTTTCATGCATTGTTTAATTATAGGAGATTCTTGATATAGATTCATGTTGTGATTTCATGCATTGTTTAATTATAGGAGATCTTGATATAGATTCATGTTGTGATTTCATGCATTGTTTGTTGTGATCTTCATGATTCATGTTGTGATTTCATGCATTGTTTTAATTATAGGAGATCTTGATATAGATTCATGTTGTGATTTCATGCATTGTTTAATTAATTATAGTGATTTCATGCATTGTTTAATTATAGGTGATCTTATTACGAGATCTTGATATAAGATTCATGTTGTGATTTCATGCATTGTTTAATTATAGGAGATCTTGATTAGATTCATGTTGTGATTTATATTGATATAGGAGATCATGATTTGTGATTTCATGCATTGTTTAATTATAGGAGATCTTGATATAGATTCTGTTGTGATTTCATGCATTGTTTAATTATAGGAGATCTTGATATAGATTCATGTTGTGATTTCATGCATTGTTTAATTATAGGAGATCTTGATATAGATTCATGTTGTCATGCATTGTTTAATTATACGATGCATGTCATGTTGTTGTCATGCATTGTTTAATTATTTGATATAGATTCATGTTTGTTTCATGCATACGGAGCATTGTTTAATAATTATAGGAGATCTTGATATAGATTCATGTTGTGATTTCATGCATTGTTTAATTATAGGAGATCTTGATATAGATTCATGTTGTGATTTTCATGCATTGTTTAATTATAGGAGATCTTGATCATAGATTCATGTTGTGATTTCATGCATTGTTTAATTATACGACATCTTGATATAGATTCATGTTGTGATTTCATGAATCTATATCAAGATCTCCTATAATTAAACAATGCATTGTTAATTATAGGAGATCTTGATATAGATTCATGTTGTGATTTCATGCATTGTTTAATTATATAGAGATCTTGATATAGATTCATGTTGTGATTTCATGCATTGTTTAATTTCATGATTCATTGCATTGTTTAATTATAGGAGATCTTGATATAGATTCATGTTGTGATTTCATGCATTGTTTAATTATAGGAGATCTTGATATAGATTCATGTTGTGTCATGTTGTGATTTCATGCATTGTTTAATTATAGGAGATCTTGATATAGATTCATGTTGTGATTTCATGCATTGTTTAATTATAGGAGATCTTGATATAGATTCATGTTGTGATTTCATGCATTGTTTAATTATAGGAGATCTTGATATAGATTCATGTTGTGATTTCATGCATTGTTTAATTATAGGAGATCTTGATATAGATTCATGTTGTGATTTCATGCATTGTTTAATTATAGGAGATCTTGATATAGATTCTTGATTTCATGCATTGTTTAATTATCGAGATGTTGATATGATTTCATGTTGTGTTTCATGCATTGTTTAATTACGAGGAGATCTTGATATAGATTCATGTTGTGGTTTCATGCATTGTTTAATTATACGAGATCTTGATATAGATCATGTTGTGATTTCATGCATGTTTTAATTATACGAGATCTTGATATAGATTCATGTTGTGGTTTCATGCATTGTTTAATTTATAATCTTGATATAGATTCATGTTGTGGTTTCATGCATTGTTTATAGTATTACGAGATCATTGTTGTGATTTCATGCATTTCATGCATTGTTTAATTATACGAGATCTTGATATAGATTCATGTTGTGATTTCATGCATTGTTTAATTATAGGAGATCTTGATATAGATTTCATTGTTTCAATTGTTTAATTATACGAGATCTTGATATAGATTGTTTCATGTTGTGATATTTCATGCATTGTTTAATTTATAGCGAGATCTTGATATATAGATTCATGTTGTGGTATTTTCATGCATTGTTTAATATATTACGACATCTTGATTCATGTTGTGTTTCATGCATTGTCATTGTTTAATTATACGAGATCTTGATATAGATTCATGTTGTGGTTTCATGCATTGTTAATTATTAGGAGATCTTGATATAATTATTCATGCATTGAGATCTTGATATAGATTCATGTTGTGGTTTCATGCATTGTTTAATTATACGACATCTTGATATAGATTCATGTTGTGGTTTCATGCATTGTTTAATTATAGGAGATCTTGATATAGATTCATGTTGTGATTTCATGCATTGTTTAATTATACGAGATCTTGATATAGATTCATGTTGTGGTTTCATGCATTGTTTAATTATACGACATCTTTAATTCATGTTGTGGTTTCATGCATTGAGATCTTGATATGTTGTGGTTTCATAGATTTACATGTCCTGTGATTTCATGTTGTAGGTGTTCATTGTTTAATTAAACGAGATCTTGATATAGATTCATGTTGTGATTTCATGCATTGTTTAATTATACGAGATCTTGATATAGTGTGGTTTCATTGTTTGTTGACTTGAGATAGATTCATGCATTGTTTAATTATACGAGATCTTGATATAGATTCATGTTGGGATTTCATGCCTTGTTTAATTATAGAAGATCTTGATATAGATTCATGTTGTGATTTCATGCATTGTTTAATTATAGGAGATCTTGATATAGATTCATGTTGTGGTTTAATGCATTGTTTAATTATACGAGATCTTGATATAGATTAATGTTGTGATTTTTTGTGATTATTCATGCATTGTTTAATTATACGATTCATGTTGTGTTTTCATCTTGATATTAGATTCATGTTTAATTATACGAGATCATGATATAGATTCATGTTGTGTGGTTTCATGCATTTGTTTATTTATACGACATCCTTGATATAGATGTCATGTGGTTCATCATAATTGATTGATTTCATGTTTGTTTAATTATAGGAGATCTTGATATAGATTCATGTTGTGGTTTCATGCATTGTTTAATCTTGATATAGGATTCATGTTGTGATTTCATGCATTGATATAGATTCATGTTGTGATTTCATGCATTGTTTAAATTATAGGAGATCTTGATATAGATTCATGTTGTGATTTCATGCATTGTTTAATTATAGGAGATATCTTGATATAGATTCTTGATGCATAGTTTTAATTATACGCGATGTTGATAATATTTCATGATTTCATTGTTTAATTATAGGAGATCTTGATATAGATTCATGTTGTGATTTCATGCATTGTTTAATTATACGAGATCTTGATATAGATTCATGTTGTGGTTTCATGCATTGTTTAATTATACGAGATCTTGATATAGATTCATGTTGTGGTTTCATGCATTGTTTAATTATACGAGATCTTGATATAGATTCATGTTGTGGTTTCATGCATTGTTTAATTATACGTAATTCATGTTGAGAATAGATTCATGTTGTGGTTCATGCATTGTTTAATTATACGAGATCTTGATATAGATTCATGTTGTGGTTTCATGCATTGTTTAATTATACGAGATCTTGATATAGATTCATGTTGTGGTTTCATGCATTGTTTAATTATACGAGATCTTGATATAGATTCATGTTGTGGTTTCATGCATTGTTTAATTATACGAGATCTTGATATAGATTCATGTTGTGATTTCATGCATTGTTTAATTATACGAGATCTTGATATAGATTCATGTTGTGGTTTCATGCATTGTTTAGGAATCTTGATATAGACGATTTCAGATCTTGATACAGATTCATGTTGTGGTTTCATGCATTGTTTAATTATACGAGATCTTGATATAGATTCATGTTGTGGTTTCATGCATTGTTTAATTATACGAGATCTTGATATAGATTCATGTTGTGATTTCATGCATTGTTTAATTATACGAGATCTTGGTATAGATTCATCTTGTGATTTCATGCATTTTTTAATTATACGAGATCTTGATATAGATTCATGTTGTGATTTAATGCATTGTTTAATTATACGAGATCTTGATATAGATCTGCTGACAAGGAAATTGGTTTAAAACAAGAATAAAAGCATGCTTTTGACTTATGACCTACCCTCACGGACAGCGGTATGTCAACTGATGTTCCTTTCACATTTTTAATTTCTGCCAGGAAGTTTACGTCTAAAGTTCCAATGCTACCCCGAGTTGACAATGTGATATTTTCCATGAATCCGGATCCTGAGTAAGCAATAAGGGTATCTGGGGCACATGAATTTAAATTTGGCATTATTTGAGTGTGTAATACTTGGCTAACATTTTGTTCAATGCAGAAAAATAGACGATAAAACATAAAATAGTCAGGATAAAAAGACAGGAGGCAGAAGGATAAACGGAAAGATTGATAGATGAGGATTAAAGTGATTGTCACGATGTACTTTATCTTTCTCTAGTTCTTCGTTCACTTTCAAACCTCAAGTTGAACATGTTCAAGAAAAGAGTGGTCAGTTTGAGGTCATAAGTATCTCCGTAGAGTTTTGGTATTTATGATGGTCATGTGCGCTTTCTCTGTTCTCCATATGTTGTGCAACTTTGAAGTAGATGTTTTGCAGTCATTTTAAAGTGCCACAGTTATACTCATTAGTAGTTCCTATCTTTAGCTTCTTGAATAAATGGTATTCCAATCTCTTATGACCTTTGCGAAGTCTGTAGATTACCATTTGTTCACTTCTGCAGAGCTGGTCATATGCATGATTTCTTTGGTGACCTGGATGCTATGTTTCCCACTTGCTTTTGTATCTTCTCTTGATAAAATGTTTGGCCTCTTCATAAGTTAAGCTTGTGTCAAGTTGTGATAGCTTTCAATCATCCTTTTCCAATCTGCCAGCGTCTTCATTTCCGGAGACGGTGCAGTGAGATGGAATCCACTGTATAACAACATTTTTTTAATTGCTGACTGTTACATGACTGTGATCATATATATGGCCCGATAAATGAATGAACGAAACAGTTTATAACACAACGCTGAAAACGATTGACCAAGTAAAATTCGAATAATAATCCAAATCCATTTTTACAAACAGACTCAACGTTTAATCATTTCCACATTAGGAATCCATAACATCTAACTGAGATCCACTCAAATATTCATTCATCCATCGACAGTGTCAAATGGTTAATCCAAAGATTGCCCCGGGAGAGTTGGTCCTGGTTGCACAGGATTTACTATTGGCTCAGATTAGTTTCGCAACCAGGTAGAGATAGGCTGTAGAGACTGAGGAAGGCGAATTTGGGAAATCGGGGTAAGATCCCGGAATGTAGACCCCAGTGATTCAGAATCCCGTGTCTCTATCGTCTCCACTAAACTACCCCCTTTTATAGCTAACTAGCCCCCAACTCCTTCCATCACCTTGAGTGAACAGAAGAGTAAGAAAACAAAACTGTACGTCTCCAACTACATTTTCTTTCCTTGTCGATAGACGTAACTAACTTGTGTTTGTAGCGAAAACACGATTACACCATTTATTGACTTACTATATGCAGAACAACATCCTCAAAAAAAAAATTAATACATATGTAAAGACAGCTAAATATTGATTATACCTGGAAAAGAATATGGTGATAAACGCATAAAATACATAATCTTATCTTAATTATATACTATGCGGTAATAGGATGATGATGATAGATGTAGCCTACTACTAAAATGCTAAATACGTTATCTAATCCCTGGGTCCACAAAAGAATCCCTTTACTTGACATATTCCTAATGTCACTGGGACCTTTGACGTTCCTACACAATGGGCTTGCCTCCGTCTTTATTCACTAGAATTACAATAGCACTATCCGTTCAACACGGTCTTTCTTATTTGGCGAAGAAAGGATCTGTTCTCTTACCCAGTGCCAGGTTGGTCAAGGTAACACACGGCTTTGTTGTTGTGTTGGTAGGTTGTCTTGTGTGGATCGAATGTCAATGCCTTTCGCTATTAGATCGAATCTAATGTGGTGGCCACTTTGCTGTGATGGTGTTTTGAAAGTGCAGCGATATCAATATAAATATATTGTGGTTAATTGTAGAGTCGCTCCATTACCCCTGGTAATTTCTGATCTCAAAATTGTGCTTGGGTGGCTGTTTGCAGAACCGCTCCGTTACGCTGGTAATTTCCGATCTCAATATTTTGCGTGGGTGGCTGTGTTCAGTGTCACTCCGCGACACTAGTAACTTCCGATCTTATCCTCCGTTAGCTTCTGTAGGTTTGAGGCCTAGATATTGATATCTGTTGGAACACTGTACTTTGCGACCACCCTCCTATGTTGCGTTAGACAGAGCTGCATTGGGAATGGGTGTCTGAAGTAGTGAGATACATGTTGTAGCCGTATATCTAATTGGCCCTACTCATTAGCTTGTCCCAAAACGTCAGCCAAGGTAATAAGACGACTGACAGGCACAGTTTTCTTAAGGCTTCCCTATCTTGTCTTTACCACTGGGATGAATAAAATAATAAAGGCCTCATACGTACCCATGCAGTTTATGCTATGCTTGTGGTGTCTGTGTGTTGTCTTGTCTGTTTAGCCTGTATGTGCAATCTTATAAATAGAATCAATCTCTTCGCTGTGTTTATTGCAACGTTTATATGCTAGTGTAAGAAATAATGGCGTGAGCAAAATGACTGGTATTTATAGTGTTCATATTTACGGAAAATATATATTTAACTGAAACTAGAATGGATGTATATCAGCAATTTACAACTGAATGGGTGTATTTTAGCGATTTCCAACTATAGTACACTAACTTCGGTTCTGTATACAGAATCATTGACCACCCGAGCTGTTCGAACCACGGCATGCACTCACAATTCCATGACTTTTTCCCCTTAACGGGTAGAATATGGTGTAGGTCCAACTCGGCTGGCGGATTACTTTTCTCCAGTAATGCCAAAAAGCGGTCTTCCCTTGCCTATATGATGGGGATATTGCCTTTAGTCATTTTGAGGTTTTCTCTTTTGTGTACTTCTGACGTCTGTGAATTTTCTCTAATCCATTGATATGTTCTCTTTCATATTTATCTTAGTCCAGACGATCTTACTCCATTAACCCAATATCTCATTGTCTGTTCTGTGGGAAATGTCCAGTACCATTTTCACTCGAATTTATTTCTCCAAAACGTCTCCGTCCTTCCGCCATGATGTTACTAAACCAAATAATACGTTTGTATTACTTTCTTTGAGTTAACATACTGGCAACTCCTTTTAATTGTCACTGGCTGGTCTTTTGTACTAATGTCGGGCGGTCTCCTTCGTATAAACAAAATCTATTGCATAATGGGTTGTTGCATGTCGTGGACAATATGTATTCACAATCGAAATGTAGCCTTACTCGCGTATCATGACAGAAAAGTACATAGTACCACCATTAGTTCTTTATATCACTTATGATCCTTCCACACTCCGTAATTATTATATTAAACGCGATCACACAGCATCTAACATATCCATATTGACTTCTGATACTTTATATATATATATATATATATATATATATATATATATATATATATATATATATATATATATATATATATATATATATATATATATATATATATATATATATATATATATATATATATATATATATATATATATATATATATATATATATATATATATATATAACTACACTCTTATCAAGGCCAGACTTCTTAGTCGACATGTTAATTGTTACGATTAAAATCATAACACATTTTCGGTCGTTCTCAAACATGGTTTGTGAGCTGACTTCCTATTTACATTCGTTTCTACGACAACACAGGAAGAACGTGACAGTGTCTGCAGATTTCTAGCAGACGTGCCTTGCCGGGCTACGACCAAAGATTCGATCTAGTAATCGTCCTCTTTGGCACCGTGTCTCCGTGTGAGAAGGTTGTGTTATACTGTGCTCCTGGATATGTACTTTAAGTAATGATTTTATAAGTGTACTTCAGCTAGGTCTGTAGTTCAATAACCCTAGACGCCGTAGACATCAGGGTCCAGCATCTTCATTTACTCTGGTAAAGAGCTCGCTACATTATGGGGAAGCCAAGCCGTTACCCCTTAAGCCTACAACTGGCAATATTAGGATATTTCTCCTCATTACAAGCCAACCAGCCTCAAAAGTTGTACGTCGATCAAGATTTTCAAAAGGGCGTATCTGTCGTCTGCTAATAAGTCCAGAGTATGAGAAGGCCAGAAAATATTTTCTACACTACAGTTCTTAGTTGTGCAAGTTCCCAAGGAGCAAGCTATCAAATTTATCATAGCTGCATTGTTACGTACATTTATTACCTAAGGGGGTAGTCTTCGGTCCTGCCAAATGTACGCACCAGTTTTATATAGTTATATTATTTGAGCGTTCGATTGATTCACGCACTGACGTGCACAATGCAGTGTGAGTTGCTTTGGACGCACGGGTAACCTAGTTTGGGGATTGTGACGTCATGTTTTGTCGGGGCTGTACGGACCATGTTTATGTCCGATATATATTTCCTTGGAATTTTGCTGGCAAGTTTGGAAGAAGCTATTATGTTGTATGATCTCTACTGGTTCATGTTGAAGCCAACAGTAGTAGGATCAAGTAAGTGTCGCCCCATGTCATTAAATGTTTATTGAGTAAATTAAAGTGTAAGGCCGCTCATAGTTCTGATCTAGCGGGAAATCCATCACTGTATGTTATTTTCTAGAATGGACAGACGGAGTCGGTAGCCTTTTGAATTACCGTAGATGAAGAATACCTACGAGTACACAAAGTTGATTGAATTATATGCTTCTCATGTTTTATATGCCGTATGTTAGTCAATGCCAAAGTCATGGCATGGATATAGAGAGGTTAGTCAACACAGAACTCTAACCTGGTCGTATTGTTGTGGATGACTTTATTTGGATATTTATATATATATATATGCTGCCTAAGTATTGTAGGAAGGAAGCCTGGAATCATGGCAAGTCTGATAAGAAATATTACTCATTGAGTATGAATCCGTTGGTCATAAGATACGTCCTTGAGAGAAGGTTAACGGACGTTATTACTATACATATACTATGGCAAAGGAAGGGATCCTTAGACACTTGAATAAGAGGACTTAATTGTTAGAGAATCTTCATCCCTTGAAAAGTGATGATCAACATTGTGATGTATGACCTTTTTTGCACCTGTAACTATGACTGTCTTGTTCAACGCCGTATATGTCACGTTCAATAAAATCTATGTACATTAATCACAGCCTTGCGTGCTGCCTATCAGTGACCAGTTGATCACTACTTGTTGGAGTTCGTTTCAACCTAAGAACATTTTCTGAAATATTTTCATTGAGAAAACATTCGCGTAATGAAGGTCTTTACCTCTAGAAGAAATGGACCCAACAGTAAATGGTGGGCCAGTGTGGTCTGGAATTAATTTCAAAGGAACGTGCCCATTCGAATTATCGATTGAAAAGAAGATTTGAACTTTCAAGGCGCCAACATCTCGAACTTGGAACCCAGTGGGATGAGAAATCAGAAACAACTTACGTTTACCAAGGTCAAGGTCTTCAATCAACCTCCACGTTAAGTTTCACAGTGACTGACATCCTGGGGATTACCTCTTCATCATTATTGCGTGCGAGCTGTAATCTAGATACGCAGAACGAAGTATTTTATCCGTAGACGTACATCCACGGAGACGAGGCACATTGATTTTTTACCTGCACGCGAGATGAGTATAACGTGTTTTCGTTATCCATTTTATCACGTTTAGATGTGCCTTCGATACTAATGTCCACATTTGTATTTTCCATGTTATATGTTATATGTTGTGCATTCTTCGTGGGAGGTAGGGAGGTTGATCTGACGAACGAGATCCATCTCGAAGCCAATTCGGGCTCTTCGTCAGACGTTCTGTAGGGCTCAACTTGTTAGTTTCAATTGAGCGATAGTTCTGGTACAAGGCTAGAAACCTTGCCGAAGTTCCGATCGCTAGTTGCTTCTTATAATAGTATCTGTTTAGCTGTTTCGTCACGTTTAATTGTTGTTTTTGGTATTTATTTTACTCGTACCTTAGTTTTATAATGTATTTTGTTTGTATATTACGTCATTCTCACCTTTCCTGTCGTTCAGTTTTTTACAAAACCTATGTTTTTACACTGTGTTGTCAATTGTCTTGTACATTATTGGTTCGTAGATATCATCGTAATTTTTTTACGACATTCTATTTTAGTTCTACATTTTTATTTTATTTGATTTCTCTACGACAGTTTATGGTATTTATTTTACTCGTACCTTAGTTTTATAATGTATTTTGTTTGTATCATTTCATTCTGACATTTGTTAAATAGTATTATTACATAATAATATTGAATAATGGCTACCTTAGACTATTTTATTAAGCAAGCTAAGGCGCTTAATATACCTCAGGAAGAGATTAGATCATTTGCTATGACAGAATATAAAGAATCTCAAAGGTTGGAATCTCAAAGATTGGATGCTGAAAAGTTACGTTTGGAAAATTTGAAATTTGAGGCAGATCAAAAAACGGACTGAGGCTGAGGAAGATGAAAAGAAGAGGAAATTTATAGCTGAGGAAGAGGAGAAAAAAATGAGATTGGCCGCTGAATTAGAAGATAAACGATTTCAGCGAGAGGCAGAACAGAAGCAAAGGGAGGCTGAAGAAAGACTTAAGATTGAGATGGAAAATAAACAAAAAGAAATGGAAGAGAGGAGATTAATAGCTGAACAAAATGTAAAACGACTTCAGCTTGAGATGGAAGAGAATGAAAAAAAACGACAGCATGAACTGAAATTAGCAGAGTCAGAATATGAGAGAATTAGGTTTACTCAGGAAGCTAATTCTCAGAGAACTTTTGAAAGCCAAACTCCATCCAGACATGATTATTTTAAGGAAATTCACCTTAAATTACCAAAATTTAATCCCCCGTCTGATGACGTAATATTCTTCCTAGATAGGTTTGAGGCCACTTGTGGATCTTATAACGTGGATAAAGCGCTATACTGTACATATTTATCCAGATTACTTACAGGGGATGCATTAGCTGTTTATCATACCACCAGTATAAATGAGAAAAATGACTATAATGCGCTTAGAGCCGCACTTCTGCAAAAATTCCAAATGACAGAAGACGAATATCGTTTAAGATTTCATACATTACTACCTCAATCTGGCAGAAATTTTAGTGATTTTCTGTCACAGATACGACTAACATTAGAAAGATGGATCGAATTATCCAAAATTGAAAAGTCATATGAAGGTCTCTTCGATTTACTGATGCGCGATAAGGTACTTTCGTCTGTAAATCCTACATTTCTCGCATTTTTACACGAACGGAAACCTTTATCTATGAAAGGCTTAGAAGAACATGCAAAAAATTTTTGTACTGCTCACCCAAACATGGATCTAAGTAACGCACAGATTAAGAATGAATTGCCTGTTGCTTTTGCAGCACAACAAAACAATTTTTCACGAAATCGTTCCTTTAGTGCTGACAGGTATGTCAATAAGGGAAATAATTACAATTTTAACAATGATAACTTTTACAAAGGGAAGCAATTTCAACAATCTGCTCCATTTAATGTTTCTTGGAACCAAGCTCACAGATCGCAAGATTTTGGTAACAATAATTTTAAAAATAATCAAGGACATTATAATAAACAAAACTGGAGATCAAAATCTCAGGGTCCGCAAAACAGACAAGGTTCTTGGAATAAAAATTTTAAAGAACAGCATAACTTTAATTATACAAACTATCGGACTCATCCAAATTTTAACTCTAGTAGAAAAGACAATTATGGCAATTTTAATGCAAATAATCAAAATCGATCGCGTCGCAGAGAAAGATCGTCGAGTAATACGGGTAGACATTCTAATGTCTCTTTAATTGATACACAGGCTAACATTGAACAGGGTAAAGTAGCTGAAACTCACAATGCTATGTCTTGTTCTCTTGATTGTACCCAGGTGAAAGACTGTCCAGAATGCTCGACTCTTTTCCAGCCTAAGGCGATCACGACGCTGCGTTGCGGACATACCTTGCCTAGTCTACCTGCAGTCTGTACGGCCACTGCTGCGTCAGTACACCAGGGACAGGGCTCTCTTAAGTTTAACAAGGGATTTGTCAACAACATTTCATGCTCTCTCCTATTTGACTCAGGTTGTAGCACTGTGGGCGTCCGGACTTCGCTGATCAACCCAAGTTGTGCCACGGGCAGGGTTGTCAAGTGTGTGACTTTTGGTGGCACCGTTGAAACATTTCCCACTGCTATTATTGATCTTAATACACCATTTTTTTCAGGAAAGATCCAGCATGTCTCCTTCCGAATCCAATTTGTGATTTAATACTTGGTCGCATACATGGTATTAAAGAGTGTACACCACAGCAAATTGCTGAATGGGAAGAGCGACATATTCAAACTGCAAATGCAGTAGTGACTAGAGCGCAAGCTACTAATATGTCGCATGATACACCTATTGAACCTACAGTTCATACCACTTGTGATGATGATGCTCCTATTTCACGGGAGTTGTTTGCAACATTGCAAAAGAATGATGATTCATTAAAAAAAATTTTTCAGTATGTGAACAAAAAGAATACCAGCAACAAACTTGCAAAATCTAGACATGACTTTATACTTAAAAATGGGATTTTGGTTAGAGTAATACGGGAAAAGGACTCATCCTTATGTTATCAGATCTTAGTCCCATCCTCTATGAGATCTCGTATATTACGACATGCGCATGACTCGCAATGTGCGGGCCATATGGGTTTTTCGCGTACCAAATCCAGAGTGCTTTCGGCATTCTACTGGCCAGGCGTCCATAGGGACATCACTCTCTATTGTCGGTCCTGTTTGATATGTCAGGAAGTTAAGGTACGGGGTCCATTTCATGCGGCTCCTATTCAAGCTGCGGACATCCCGATTAGACCATTTGATAAAATGGCCATTGACATTATTGGTCCGATGCTTCCATCTGCTAGAGGGCATACGCATATCCTTACGTGCATTGATATGTGCACTCGTTGGCCTGAGGCCATCCCTCTCAAGAACACTTCATCTGCCAGTGTAGCAGAGGCATTGATGTTAATCTTTTCACGCATTGGTTTTCCACGGAAAATCTTGTCGGATCATGGGGTTCAGTTCATTTCTGAATCCATGTCTCAAGTTATGAAGACATTAGGTATAGACAGATCTCTTAGTTCTATTTATCATCCGATGTCAAATGGGTTAATTGAGCGTCTCAATAGGACACTCAAGCAGTTGTTGGGTAAGATGACTCAAGACCATCCCCAAGACTGGGATCGGGTCCTACCCGCTTGTCTCTTTGCGTATCGCGAAGTACAAAATCAAGCCACGGGGTTTTCTCCATTCCAGCTTGTTTTTGGCATGCAACCACGCGGTCCTATGTCGTTAATCCACGACTTATTGGTTGACGAGAATATTGAAGAGGAAACTCAATCCTCTTATGAGTATGTGATCTCTCTGAGAAAGAGAATCATAGATGCTTGTAGACTAGCTACTGCATCATCTGAACAAGCCAAAGAAAAAGCTCGTCTATTTGCAAACAAGTATAGACGTCTTCGCCAGCTCATACCTGGTGATGAAGCTTTTGTCTTACTACCTGCGCATAACAATCGTCTTTTAATTACCTGGAGAGGTCCTTTCAGGATCATCTCAAGAATATCCGATGTCGACTACATCGTTGATGTTAATGGTAAACATAAAACCTTCCACATTAACATGTTGAAGGAGTATTACTCACGTCCTGATTATCTACAGTCAGTGTTTCAGGCAACTGACGATCCTACACCTCCTATTCAACACTATTCTAGTTTGTCAGTCATCCAAGAAGAGGAATCTTCTTTCGATGATGTACAACTACCAATACCAGTTGTACCACTCCATTCCACTGAGAAATGGAATGATGTTACAATCTCATCTACTCTTTCGGCTGATCAACGTCAGCAAGTCTCTAATATTCTACACTCGTATGAGGATGTCCTCACTGACATCCCAGGTCATACGTCAGTCATCCAACATGACATTATTCTGACTGACGATACGCCTATTCGAGTTCGCCCATATCCTATTCCTTTACACTTTCGTGATAAGGTTGATAAGGAATTGGATGAGATGCTCCAATTAAATATAATTGAACCATCTTCATCACCATATTCTTCTTCCATGGTAATCATTAGGAAGAAAGACAACAATATACGTCTTTGCGTAGATTACAGGAAATTAAACAAAGTTACAAAATTCGATGCGGAACCATTACCTCTTTTAGATGACTTATTGGAGAGATTATCTCATGCTACATTCTTTTCGAAATTTGACCTTTCAAAGGGTTATTGGCAAGTGCCACTCACTACTAAAGCAAAGCCATTCACCGCTTTCTCGACGCCACGGGGTCTTTTTCAATGGAATTTTATGCCATTCGGATTAATGAATGCGCCAGCTACCTTTGTACGCATGATGCGCCGCATATTGTCTC
This sequence comes from Oreohelix idahoensis, assembly GCA_024509875.1. Lineage (NCBI taxonomy): Eukaryota > Metazoa > Mollusca > Gastropoda > Stylommatophora > Oreohelicidae > Oreohelix > Oreohelix idahoensis. The sequence continues at coordinate 562,784 of JAMPIV010010945.1, forward strand.
ATCGTCCCGATGTCATTACTTATATAGATGACATCTGTCTTTTCAGTGACTCTTGGGATGAACATATTCAGGGTTTAAAATCTTTACTTTCTACCTTACGGGATTATAACTTAACAGCGAAACCTTCAAAGGCTTTTGTCGGTTTTCATGACATCTCATTTCTGGGTCACCGCATAGGTCATGGTTTCATGTATACAGAAGACAGTAACGTCTCTAAAATTTTAAACATCTCAGCACCTAAGACAAAAAAAAACAAGTTAGGTCGCTTTTAGGACTAATACAGTTCTATTCAAAATTCATCCCTCATTTGTCTACTATAACTGCACCTTTTTCTTCTCTACTGAAGAAAGGCACATCTAATGTAATAAAGTGGTCGCAGGATCACCAAACGGCGTTAGACTATATAAAACAATTTTTTTCAAATGCACCTTTTTTGAGGTTGCCTGACAAAAATCTCACCTTCATTCTCCGCAGTGATGCAAGTTCTTACGCTATTGCTGCAGTTTTGATGCAGGAATATAACGGCACCTTATTTCCGGTTATGTACGTATCCAGAAAGCTCACGCCGAGCGAGACGAAATATTCCGTTCTGGATAAAGAGCTCCTTGCTCTTGTCTGGGCAATCACTAAACTGGATCGTTATCTCCTCGGATCACACTTTGTGGTGGAGTCTGACCAGAAAGCTCTTACCGCACTGAATACAGGGAACGTTAAGTCATCAAAGTCAGCGCGTTACGCTATAGCGCTTCAACCGTTCCATTTTGAGATACGAGCTATTTCTGGAGTGCAGAATGTGTTCGCAGACTGTCTGTCAAGATGCCCAAGTGAACGTGTCGAAACTAAACCACTTCCAGATGTTGGAACATCCTCACCGATAACATGAATAACTTTGTACATTGTTATTGATACTATATTAACGTTTTATTAGAACGGGAACATTGGTACTACAGTAACTTTTTATTAATATGGCAACATTGTTAAGAGCGACAAATATACATTTGTTATTCCTATGGAACATATTACACTACATATCGTGTTCGAAAATATATTATATCGTGTATGGAACATTGAGAACATTATCTCGTCGATTACTATCTAGTTGTAACTGAACATTGACATATTGATAGTGATATTAGAATTATTTAGAATATATTATTAACTAGTTATTTGTTATTAATTAAGAAATATATAAATTAGATTAATTCAATTTAATCTATTTAATTGATTATGGATCACACACATACTAACTTTCTTAGTTGTCACGTAACACCTGCATTCACGGGTCTTAGTTATGATATCTCACTTTTAGATCACTAGTCAACCATACTAGTGTTAGAAAAACATTAAGTGTGTTAATTCTTAATGTGTTTAATTTTGCATTGTTTCATTTTTTGCACATTGTATTTTCAATTTCTCTGTTTTATTGATTCTCTTGTCATTGATCATCATCAGTGTTGCTGTTCATTTTCATTTTTGAAATCATATGTTTCAAATTTTTTTGAAAACTTAGTTGAATTTTATTATCATTTTTTTTTAATGGTTTTTTCATTTTTCATTTTCAAACTTGTTTTTACTTCGAATATTACCACATCGTTCCAAAGTAGGTCGATTGTGGATGTGTGCTTTAATGCATACTATCATTTAGTTATATTGATTTCTTTTAATATTCTTTTCTTAATATAGTATAACTTTATGCATTTCATATATCTTGTTGTAGTTTTGACTCACCTCTCTCGGGTACTTAGTTCAAAAAAAAATTAATAGAATTAATTTTTTTTAAGGGGAGGTGATAAGGGAGCTGTTACGTACATTTATTACCTAAGGGGGTAGTCTTCGGTCCTGCCAAATGTACGCACCAGTTTTATATAGTTATATTATTTGAGCGTTCGATTGATTCACGCACTGACGTGCACAATGCAGTGTGAGTTGCTTTGGACGCACGGGTAACCTAGTTTGGGGATTGTGACGTCATGTTTTGTCGGGGCTGTACGGACCATGTTTATGTCCGATATATATTTCCTTGGAATTTTGCTGGCAAGTTTGGAAGAAGCTATTATGTTGTATGATCTCTACTGGTTCATGTTGAAGCCAACAGTAGTAGGATCAAGTAAGTGTCGCCCCATGTCATTAAATGTTTATTGAGTAAATTAAAGTGTAAGGCCGCTCATAGTTCTGATCTAGCGGGAAATCCATCACTGTATGTTATTTTCTAGAATGGACAGACGGAGTCGGTAGCCTTTTGAATTACCGTAGATGAAGAATACCTACGAGTACACAAAGTTGATTGAATTATATGCTTCTCATGTTTTATATGCCGTATGTTAGTCAATGCCAAAGTCATGGCATGGATATAGAGAGGTTAGTCAACACAGAACTCTAACCTGGTCGTATTGTTGTGGATGACTTTATTTGGATATTTATATATATATATGCTGCCTAAGTATTGTAGGAAGGAAGCCTGGAATCATGGCAAGTCTGATAAGAAATATTACTCATTGAGTATGAATCCGTTGGTCATAAGATACGTCCTTGAGAGAAGGTTAACGGACGTTATTACTATACATATACTATGGCAAAGGAAGGGATCCTTAGACACTTGAATAAGAGGACTTAATTGTTAGAGAATCTTCATCTCTTGAAAAGTGATGATCAACATTGTGATGTATGACCTTTTTTGCACCTGTAACTATGACTGTCTTGTTCAACGCCGTATATGTCACGTTCAATAAAATCTATGTACATTAATCACAGCCTTGCGTGCTGCCTATCAGTGACCAGTTGATCACTACTTGTTGGAGTTCGTTTCAACCTAAGAACATTTTCTGAAATATTTTCATTGAGAAAACATTCGCGTAATGAAGGTCTTTACCTCTAGAAGAAATGGACCCAACATGCATCTATAGACGCAAGTTTGCATCTATTTTCTGCCGAAGATGGCGAATTTTTCTGACTTTGAGCAATCGAGTGGATTCTGTATCGAGTCAGCTGCTTTCTGCTTCTAGGCCTAGTGAGAGGTCTTGATTCCTGTTCGCAACTGTGCTGCATGGAACAGCCGTGGAACTAGGGGGATTTTGGGTGAGGCATAAGATAAGTCACGTTTATTAGATTCATACATATTGTGACATATATTATCTGGTTTTCCGCCACTTTTTCAGCTATGTGTTTTATGTCATGAATGTATTGTTGTATCTAGTTTGTGGGTGGTAGGTGGGACTTATGCTTCCATTTATACCGTTTCGATAGGTCGATGGAAATATAAGCGTGCCCTTAGGGTTTGGTAGGTGATTACTTTACATAGCGGGACCGGTTTTTCAACGCTGCGTGAATCTGCTGCTACTGAAATAATCATAACCTGTGAACGTTAGCAGTGAAGTCTTGTTAACTGTTATTTTGTAATATTAGTCCAGTTCAGTAAAATTTTACTTCAGTTTGCTCAATTTTTGTTTGTAAAATCATTCATCTTACCTTGCTATCTCTTATTTCATACATGTTATTAATGTTGTGAGAAAAAATCGTCAGGTCTTGTGCTATTTGTTCATAGGGCCTTATTTTCACATTGTTCAATTCATGTCATTTCTGCCTTAGTTTTTCACATTCGTATTTTCTTCTTTTCGGTTCTGATTGCTGTAACTTTGTCCACTGTTTGTAACATTCTTTTTGCTCCATTGTTTAACATCTGCATCTTACCATTATAAATTCATCAAGTGATTGAATTTGAAGTGATGATATAAGTATTTAAATATTATTCAGAAAGCAATAATAATAATATATATATATTTACCTTATTTGTTGCTATTGAGAAAGCACATTAAAAGTAAACATTGGCAACCGTGAAAGATTTAGTAAAGGTTGGAAAAGATTGTGGTCTGGAGGGACCTGCTTTGCAAGAATATATTGACAAGGAAATCAAAAGACAAAAGACAGGAGAAAATGGAAAATAGAAGAAGACAAGAGGAAATAAAAGATAAAAGAAGACAAGAAGAATTTGAATTTGAAAAAGAAAGATATAAACAAGCTCAAGAAATAAAGTTAGATGAAATTGAACTTGAAAAATTAAGATTGCAACAACCTCAGGTCAATATCAGACATATGGATGAGTATAGGTGAGGGCATAACAAATATGTTAAAGTAATTTTACCTCAATTTAACACTTCCATTGATGATATCCAATGCTTCTTAAGTAGATTTGAGACCTTTTGTACTAAACATGATATTGATAAAGCTACATGGCATAGTAGGCACATGAATTTATTAGTTGGTGATGCATGTACAGCTATATGTACCATGGATGATGAATAGATGCAGCAATAGAGAATGCAGTCAGCGACCCATAGCTTGACTGCTTGCATCAGGGTCAGCAAACCAGAGCTGACCAAGACCCTACTCCACCTCCACGTGGTGGTCCTGGAAACAGGCTGCATCACTGCAGTCTGGCTGAGAGAGTAGGGATCGAAGAGGGAAGGCAAACCCGGTCCCAAAAATGCTGTGCCGAAGTCGGATGTGTCGGCCGAAAGGCGCAAATATCAGCTCCGGCGTAAACAGACACAACGCAACCAACGTCCTTTTCAGGACGAACGAGGAAGAAGAAGAAGAAGAATCCAGAAATAACTATGATTCAGTTAAAATACTGCTACTAAAGAAATAGCATCTAGATGAGCAAGGTTATAGATAAAAATTTAAGTCATTAATGCCTGATTCTGTGTAAAGATTTTACAGAGTTTATTTCCTCAATCAAAATGTATTTTTCGAGATGGATTGATCTCGCCAAAATAGAAAAAAACATTTGAAGGATTATCTGACTTAATCCTCAGAGATAAGGTTTTATCTTCCATCAGTGGAAAGTTCTTATCCTTCCTACAGGAGAGAAAACCAGATAAATTATCCGTTGCTGAAGCTTTAGGTAGACAGTACCAGGTTGCACACCCAAAAAAAATCTCAGTAGAGATAATTTTAGAGATTCACTTCCAGCTGCTTCAGCTAAAGTTACAAATTTTAACAACGCTAAGCAGAGGTAAAATAGTGTTGACAGAAACTGTAAATTCTATCCTAACTTTCATTGTGGAAATAATAGAGGCAAATATAACTTCGGCAAAAAAATCTCAACAACCTCAGAGATTTAACAACTATAACAACAACAATGATTATTTTGGTCCTCAACAATCATTTAGACAAAATGATTACCAGAATAGGGGAAGTTATAGTCGCAAATCTAACAGTGGAAATAGGTCATTTCATAGGAGTAATGATAATAATTAAAAAATACTTTAAGCACCAAACACGGCGCATAAGGCAAAAACCAGTGCTCTCCAGGTTGTACGTTGTGACGCCACTCCTCTTAGCTCTTGCATATTGTTTAATCCCAACGTTCTTCCTTCTCTTATTATTGTTCTTCTGGGTGTTTCTTTTGGTCTTCCTTTTTTCCTCTTACCCTCAGGAACCCAAGTGAGTGCCTGCAATGGTATTCTGTTGTTTTGCATTCGTAGGACATGACTGATATATGACCATCGTCTTTTCCTTATATAGTTGGAGACATATTTCTGCCTAGAGTCTTCTCTTATTTGTCGATTAGTCTTGAATGCTTTCCAACTGATATTCATGAGTTTTCTAAGACATTTGTTCTCGAATGTATTCAGCTTGTTCTCCAATGATTTTGTTATTTTCCAACTCTCACTTCTTCGATCCTTAACCACCGACCGTCAAAGCAGTCAGTGGCCATCACGCCTAGTGGCGTCTTGTAGGGCAACAACAAATTGATTCCACTTTGCACGGTCGGTGGCCATCCTTCGTACAGTGCCCCAACTCTGGTTCATTCTTTGCATCTCAGCCTCCACAGTCCTCCGCCAAGTTGTTTTTGGTCGGCCTCTCTTTCGCTTTCCTTCAGGGGTCCTTCTGAGGACATGACCAACCCAGCTCCAGCGTCTGCCAGCTATGTTGGTATGCATGTCCTCTTGCTTGCTACGAGTAAGCAGATCTTGGTTGGTGATGGTATTCGGCCAAAAGATTCGGTGAATTTTTCTTAGGCATGTTGTGTGAAAAGAGGACAATTTTGACATTTCCTTCTCTGTGACTCTCCAGCATTCTGCACCATAGAGAAGCACAGAAAGCACGCAACTCTGGTATAATCTTAATTTTGTGCTTGTGCTGTATTGGGAGGACTTCCAGATGTTATTTAGGCTAAAGAAGGCTGTTCTTGCCTGATTCATTCTGATGTTGATGTCTTTGCCTGCCCCACCGTCTGGTGTTACTATGCTTCCTAGGTATGTGAAGGTATCTGTCTGTACCAGTTGCTGATTCCTTACTGATATGGGCTCAGGGTTGCTCACATTGAGCGTCATGACCTCAGACTTCTTTAAATTGATGTTCAAGCCCACCTGCTGGCTAAATTTATTAAGACGAGAAAGGAAAAGTTTAAGGCAACGCACAGATCGGGTGAAATCGTTGTTTCGAAACGGGATTTCAGCCCGAGTCTTAAGCTGTGACATCAGTGCTCTCCGATACGTCCGCCGGAGACTTATAAGTAGCGGATCGGTAAACTGAGAGGGACACAACGAAAGAGGTTTGAGACAGACTGAGAGGCAGAGTTCGCCACTACACATGTACCACCTAAATTGTGAGCGGATCGCCAGAAATTTTCAGTCCCGTGTCTGAAGTCTGAGGGTAAGCGAAATTATGATATCTACCATGTATAATATTTTTTATTTTAGGTTCGTAAAAACTTCTCAATATATGCACGTAGAATATTCTTTGGTATAAATGTATTGTTATTTTTAATATGATCTAAACATGTGCTTTGTGGATGATTGTTGCTTGAAGAAAACTAATCACAACTAGCCCCACAGCCAAATGTAGATAACATCTATAATAGTAAATGCTGTATCTCGTCGAAGATAAAGGCAGTCCCATAGCAGAGATTGTCATAGGCAAATGAAGTGTTAGAAGCTTCATCATGGAAGATACCGCTTTTACGAGGTTAGGTGACTAGTTCCCTTCCTCGCTGCCTTTTCCTTCCTGTGGTGAAATTACAGTGATGCAACGTTAAAATTCCTCCAATTATAAAGATAATAGGTAAAATAACATGTAGGGATAAAATATATAGGTAAGATACGTTGATACATTCTCGCCCGCGCCAGCGTTTTCTAACGCCATTAAAAACTAACTAGTTAGAACATGCAGACTAACGACCTATCCTTTTAGACGGGGTGGAAACGGAGATAAAAGGGAAAAAATGTGGCAGTCTGAACACGTGTTTGAATCTAAATTCTAGAAGACGCAATTTGTAGTTTTTAAAGAAAAAAATTACGCCACTAGTTGACACAATGTAAAGAATTTGACGAAAAACGACCTTAGCTCTTGTCAGAAACAGACGTATCTTGGACGTTCTACTGTAATTAGTCGTTTATTTTGAATATAGCGGCAAAACGCCGTGAACGAAGGTACAAAAACGAATTTCAAAATTAACCTTGAAAAAAGTAGGTTTTTTCTTAATAATAAGTTTAGGAGAATAAAAACTAGCTAGTTTGATAGCCCATCTTTCCCTGACAAATAATATACTTTTAATTACACAGACAGACAGATAACACGGAAGATATTGATGAAAGACTGTATTGTTCAATACAGACTAGCAGACAGTTATTTGTGCATACTTCTCACAAAAATCACTTTTGACGCGACCTTGAGCCTAACGCAGACAAACAAACTGCAGGTGGACAAGGGGCAATTAGGGGAGGGTAAGAGCTAAAAATAACTTAGCATAGAAATCGTATAAGTAAGTGGGGAAAAAATTGTGTAGTTGTTTTGTAGTTTCGTCTAAAACCAAGTGAAATGTTGGGAAAAACTAAGTCCGGACGGACAAACCGACATAAATATATTACACACTAGACAGAAACTGGACCTAATTTAGACTTTTTAGTTTAAACATTTGAACCGTAGAGGGGATGTCCGCTGATTGGACGGAAACTTTAATATTATAGAAAAACAAGTAGCGGCAAGTGCCATTTTTTGAAGACTGTCCATATACACAGATCGTTAATGTTAGAATTGTGACGTCTATGAAGATTATATATTACCAGTGGGACGCCATAGTCTAGCCAGCAGCTCAGCTGAGTTTTGCTAGTACAACGTAACTGTGTTTTCAATTTTGAATTGTGGTAAGGGGAAAAAATGTATTAACTTTTATATTTAATATTGTGAGTGGTTGATACTGCCATATAATGAAAAATGATTACGACAAGTGAGTGCTTATTCTAGGTCCCCAGCGACAGTCCAGGGCCTAGAAGCAAACAAATAATATGGGAAAACATATCCAAGACTATAGAAGACAGATCTATATTTGAGATCAGTGGGAACATATCACCCACCTTATTGGATGGAAGAGGAGACTAATGAACATATTTCGGATTCAATGCAGTCATGGAAAACTGGTACTATTTGATACCACCTGGGTGAGATGTGCTAAGTCGGTCAGAGAGATCTGACCCGGTCTTTGTAGATTTTTTGCTTTGTTGTGTGTAAAAGTGGTGATGTAGGCAGTGTGTTGACACATGGCACAAATTTTGGTTTCAGAGTTTCTGGTCTGGCACTATGCTAGTGCCAGATGCTTTGAAGAGGTCCAAGATTGGAGGACTAAGAAGCCTACCATTATACTCCAGCAATTGTGAGGAGTGGGCCACTTGAAGTCTTTACTACAGCGACACAGGCCAGATAAGTTGAAAACCTGGCCTGCTGTGGATTCGTCAAATTATTTCTACAATAAAATAAAATAACTAAAATCCTGGTGTATAAAAACTATACTTCAGATCCATATTTCAAAGACAATGACAATTGTAAACAGAGATCGGGTATGATGACACCACCCCGACTAGACATCCCGTGCTAGTTTTCCAAAGACACTGTAGTTAGTGTTAATATTAACCAATGTAACGATACATCTATGTACGAAAATTCATTTTGATTATTCAATATATATATATGCACTTTTATTGATAAATACATATTGTTTCATTGCGTCCTGACCAGAAGAAAATTTGGTTCAGGACTAAATAAATATTCAAAAAAATTGTAAAATTTAACTTCTAAAGACAGTGTTAGTTGATTTGATCATAGAGCTTATTATTATTAGACTTAGTGTTTACATTTCTGTGTCTGTGTATTTAATTACCTACACATCACATTTCATTACCCTAGACATTAAACGTAGCTAACATACATAATAGCAGAATAAGTCTGTTTGAGGTCTTAAGTGGTAGCAAAAGGCATTCTGTAACTCACATAAACTGTTATCTTCAGGAGCCTTCACAGCTGGCCTCATCAAGGACACTAGGTAACATAGCAACCACGCAATAACATCAAAAACCACTACACTTCCCTAGTTCGAGCGCACAACTGAGTACCCATTTACAGCTGGTAAACTGGAGTGTTCCATAGTTAGGCTTCACTTCAACAACTATGTAGTTGTACTACTGAAGAAAGCAACCGGATCGTTTGGTCAGTCGGGCACTCACTTTATCTATTTGTGTATTAATTTTGTGTAGATGATAGGAATGGCATCAGTATTTAAATTTGTACCTGATATGGTTTGGAAAGATCAAGTTATAAATAAGTAAAGGATGTACAGGAGCGGAATAAACCAGATGATGTTTATTACTGATAATGTTAATATTAATTCTGTATCATTGAAATGATGTCCATTACTATGACTGTATAACTTTAACATCTGATGACTGACTAGTCTGACGTATGTGCTAGTCAGTTACAATTAATTGAAATGTTAATACTTCTGTATTACTGAAATGATGTCCTTACTTACTATGATTGTATAACGGTGACATCTGATGACTGACTGGTCTGACATCTGTGCTAGTCAGCTACAAGTCTAGCCAGATACTAGCCAAGGTTGATATGATGTTTCAGGTTCCATGAAATAACTCAAACCAGACTGTCACGTATCAGAAGCCTGTGTTGTTCATCAGAGGCAATCCCACAAAAGTGCAGGACCCCAAAGAGTAAACTTCAACTGGTCATTGGCATCCCTATAGCTGGGTCTACCAAGTCTGATATCTACAAAGGACAGTTCAGTTTCAGCAGTGTCAAGTTGAAAAGATAAGAGTCACTTAAGACACTGACCACCCATATATGAACAAACAGCCAATAGTGAGAACAGTATTAAAACCATTAAAGCATTCAGTCAAATGAGGACAGTAATGTGTAAAGTCAGAGGACTAAAAGAAAAGTGATACAGTTAAAGTGATTCCAGTTTTCAGTAACTTTATTATTCAAGATCTGGAAGTCTAAACAAGCAATAATAGTAATTGTGTGTATAATTTTTATATAATTTTATGCTCTTGTCCAACTAGCAGAAATAGAATATTAGTGTAAATATTAAAATATTTTAACTGTACCTGAGGAATTATTCACTTCATTACATTTGTGGTTACAGTGAATGTTCATTTTAATTATCCCCTAGAAAATAAGAAATCATAAGATAGTCACAGGGAGGAGACACCTTAAATCCTGGTAATACTTCTTACCAACTGGCCATGGTTTTCACAGTCTGACTATTTTTATGATATCCATACACCAGTGCTTATTTCTAAGACTGGGGTATTACTTGTAAGACCAGAACTCTTTACTGGCATACTATCCTGGTAGCATACCTGGATTCTTACATAGATAAATAATTCAAAATAACCTCCCACTACATTCACTACACACTTATATCCTTCCTTCCTTCCTAGGTATCCTTTCATTTTCCCCATATGAGGCTTTCATTCTATATAAGTTTTATCCAAATCCGTTAAGGCATATACGTACAATACATTTTTAAAGATTATTAGCTAACTTTTAGCAGATGTGATGAAGGTGAAAAATATTATTAACTTTAAAACTATTTATATTTGAATAATATCCTTTTCGATATAATTCCTAGTCTATCTCCTTTGTTGAGTTATTTTTATTTAATATTATTTCAACCAGGCGTTTTCTTGTAGTTTTAAATTTAATGTCCAGTAATACAAACTTTTAAAGTCGGCCATTCATTCCTATTTTCGATATCCTACCTTTATCAATGCTGTCGGCTAGACATAATTCACATTTTTCCCCTCCTACTTCAAACTTCAAAGCAAGACCGCTGCGCTGTCCTTGCGCTGTGTGTGTGTGTGTATGTCGCGCTACACAATTTATTTTTCACAACAAGCAAGAGGTGCCAAATCTCGCTACACCTACCACAGGTGTAACAAGCTCCCGGGTTGACGTAATAAACATTAATAATAATAATAATAATAAATTCTTTAAGCACCAAACACGGCGCATAAGGCAGAGACCAGTGCTCTCCAGGTTGTTCGTTGTGACGCCACTCCTCTTAGCTCTTGCACATTATTTAGGCCCACCGTTCTTCCTTCTCTTATTATTGTTCTTCTGAGTGTTTCTTTTGGTCTTCCTTTTTTCCTCTTACCCTCAGGAACCCAAGTGAGCGCCTGTAGTGGTATTCTGTTGTTTTGCATTCGTAGGACATGACCGATATATGACCATCGTCTTTTCCTTATATAGTCGGAGACATATTTCTGCCTAGAGTCTTCTCTTATTTGTCGATTAGTCTTGAATTCTTTCCAACTGATGTTCATGAGTTTTCTAAGACATTTGTTCTCGAATGTATTCAGCTTGTTCTCCAATGATTTTGTTATTTTCCAACTCTCACAGCCGTATGTTAACACTGAGATAACATTTGAATTAAACAGACGAAGCTTGGTATGTATATTCAATGATCGTAATTTCCAAATGTTAGATAATCTATTGAAGGCGCTAGCTGCCAAAGCAATTCTAGTATGAATTTCTCTTGTTGTGTCACCATCCCGAGTCATTTTACTGCCTAAATAATTGAAACTTTCAACTTTCTGTAGTTTTTCCCCGTTCAGGATGATATTAAAGGTCTCGTTAGAAAAGTTCATAACTTTAGTTTTAGAGGCATTTATTTATAGACCTATTTTAACCGAAAGATGACCCAAATTATTTACTGCTTCTTGGGATTGTCTGGGTGTTGAACTTAAGAATGCTAAATCATCTGCGAAATCCAGGTCCCCCAGGAATTTTCCATTTGTCCATTTTATACCTAATTGTTCATTGTGGGTATAGTTTCTCATAACCCAATCAATAGCTATTCCAAACAGTAGTGGTGACATAATACAGCCTTGTTTCACCCCTGTTTCTACTGTAAACCATTATGTATTCCCTTTATTTGTTCTAACACAACATCTTGCATTGTCATATAGCGCTTTGATTATATTCACATATTTTGTTGGAAAACCATAGATTGTAAGTATCTTCCACAATGATGGGCGGTGTAGACTATCAAAGGCTTTTTGAAAATCGACGAAGGTGATAATAAGTGGCGATTGCATTTCCACTGATTCTTCTATAATTGTTCTTAGTGTGAATATTTGATCAATACATGATCGTTTTGGCCTGAAACCCGCTTGTTCTTCTCTGATCTTTTCGTCAGCATGCAATTTAAATCTTTCTAACATCATGCAACATAATAATTTTCCAGGTACTGATAAGAGATATACCACGCCAGTTATTACAGTCTGATAGATCACCTTTCTTCGGTAACTTTACAATAATACTGTCTTTCCATTATTGTGGTGGTTGTTCTTCTCTTGTAATGATAACAACCCTAATAATAGAAGTTCTTTCCATAACAATAGTTATAGACAGTTAAGAAACCCAGAACGTGGTAATGCTGTCATGGATTTGATACTGATAACTCAAATCAAAATAACGTGCCTATTGCACATGCAAACTCTTGCAGTGTCGATTTGGCTAACAGTGCTAATTGTACTCATTGCAGTTCTTTGTTTCAGCCACAGAGTGTGCCAAGACGTTTGTGCGGACACCCTCTTCCAGTCATGTCATCTGTTGCTACCACAGGATCCTTAGTATTAAGTAGGGGTTTTGTAAACAATAAACTTGTGTCTTTGTTGCGTGACACTGGTACTACCACTATTGACATTCGTAGGTCGTTGGTAGACTCTTCAGATTATACTGTAATGGAAGTGAAATGTGTCACTTTTGGTGGAACAGTGGAATTCTAAACCCACTGCAGAGATATTCCTCGATACACCTTATTACGCTGGTCGAGTGCTCGCTTGCCTGTTAAACAGCCCCATTGCTATGATTCAACTAGGTAACATCCCTGGAATGTTCTCAACAGGACAATGAGAAATGGGAAAGAGAGCACTTGATATCAGCAAATGCTCTTACCAGGAAACAACAAGCTCGTGAAGAAAGACTAAGTCATGTTGGTGATGATATTATTTTAGAAGATAGTGCTAATGATGATGAACTTATAAATGATATCAGTGATGATGATGATAATATCAGTAATTTTGATCAACGTAATGGTGATGATCAGATTATTTACACTGATGAAGATGATGATTTGAATGAAGAATTGATTGGAAAAAGTGCTTTCATTCAAATACAAAGAGAAGATGCCTCTTTAAAAAAAATTCTTGCGTTAGTTACGACAAGTAACGTAAGTACCAATAACAAAACAAAACATTGGTATACCTTAAATAATGATATATTGTTAAGGAATTTTGAAGATGGAAACTCAGTTAAAAACAGATCATGGTGTCACTATGTTTTAGACCACTAGTGTTACGACATGCCCATGATATTAACGCTGCTGGTCACTTGGGTATAGCAAGAACTAAGCAGAGAGTTATCTCTCATTTTTATGACAAAAGATATTAAGGTCTTTTGCCGCACATATTTAGTATTCCAGAGGGTGTGAACTAAAAGGCCTCATCACAATGCATCCATCCAGGCAGCGGACATCTCATTGCGTCCCTTCGCAAAGATGTCAATAGACCTTATTGGTCCTATTAAAACTTCAGCTAGGAGACATAAATATGTCTCAACATGTATTGACATGTGTACACGTTGGCTCGAGGCCATCCCACTGAAGTATACCTCAAGCGATGACGTGGCGGACGCTCTTTTTTTAGATTTCACTAGTTTGGGGTTTCCCGAAAACATTAATTCGGATAATGGCTCGCAATTTGTTTCCGAAGCCATGGTTAAAGTGATGAAGATATTCGGTATAGAACGATCACTTAGTAGTTTGTACCATCCCCAAGCGTCTGGAAAAATTGAGAGATTTAATAGGACACTCAAGCAGATGCTTGATAGAGTGACAACTAGTTATCCGCAAGACTGTGACAGAATACTCCCAGCTGTACTGTTCGCGTACCGTGAAATACCAAATTCCAGTACAGGTTTTAGATCGTTCGAACTCGTTTACGGTGCGAGACCACGGGGACCAACGTCCATACTAAAACATTTACTAATAGGTACTAATGTGGACGAAGAAGTTCAATCGTCTTATGAATATGTCGTAAACCTAAGACGAAAAATAATTGACGCATGCAAAATAGCAGTGCATTCGTCGGAAAGAGCGAAGTCAAAGGCTCGGCTGTTTTTCAATATAAAAAGGAAGCTGCGCCAGCTGTGGCCAAGAGACGAAGCTTTTGTTTTGCTCCCGAATAAGGATAATAGACTGTTAATTTCATGGAGAGGTCCATATACTATTGTTAAGAAACTATCTGATGTAGATTATGTTGTTAGCATAAAAGGTAAAGAAAGAATTTTCCACATAAACATGTTGCAACAATTCTACACTAGGCCACCACATCTGTGTCCAATTTTTGATTCTTTCGGCGAATCCATTGATCGTCGTTCATCCTTGGCTGTCATCCAAGAAGAAATTTCTGAATTCGATAGTGATGGTGAACCTATACTATCATTTCCTGATTTTCACTTACTAGCGATAGAATCATGGAAAGATGTTCCATTGATCCGTCGCTCGATACGAATCAGAAAAATCAGATATCTGAACTACTTCAGTCATTTCCTGATGTGCTGACAGATACTTGTATTCCCGGGCACACTGATGTCATTGAACATGACATCATATTAACGGATTTTAGACCTATTAAGCTTAAATCGTACCCAATTCCGATCCATATCTGCAATCTAAAGCAAGATGAGATCAAACAAGTGATTAGTCTTAATATTATCGAACCTTCCAATTCACCATATAGCTTTCCTTTGGTGTTAATTAGGAAGAAAGATAAATCTATACGTATTTGTATAGATTATAGAAAACTTAACGCTGTGTCTCCGAAACGAGGAACCTCTTCCCGTGCTCAATTCTCTTCATGAGAGACTTTCTACTGCTATTTTTTTTTTTACTAAATTCGATCTCTCAAAGGGCTATTGGCGAGTCTCGCTGTCCAGTAGATCTAAATCTTACACAGATTTTGCTACTCCGTTGGGCGTATTTCAATTCAGTTATATTCCTTTCGGACTTGTTAATGACCCTGCGAAGTTCGTGCGCATGATGAGAAGATTATTCTCATACCGTGAAGACTTGATCACATACATTAATGACATATGCCTCTTTCATCAATCTTGGAGTGATCATGTTCACGGAATTCACACTCTCTTAGATACTTTACGTAATCATACCATCACAGCCAGACCTTCTAAAACGAGAATATAATTCTCTGAAATCACTTTTCTCGGCCATAAGGTTGGAGGTGGGGTCTTGCGACCTGAAGATTCCACTGTTTCCAAAATTTTAAACTTAGACATTCCACAAACTAAGAAGCAGGTTAGAAGCTTGTTAGGCTTAATTAACTTCTACAGAAGATTCCTGCCTAATTTGAGTGATATTACCTCAGTGCTGTCTGCGTTACTGAAAAAGGACGCGGCAAAGAAGGTAGTGTGGTCTCATGTATGTGATGATTCTTTAAACGTGATTAAACATGCATTTTCTAAATCGCCTATACTACGTTTACAGGACATTCGCTTACCTTTTAATATCAGGGTCGATGCCAGCGATGTCGGAATAGGTGGCGTATTAATGCAAGGCCAGATGCACCCAATCTTTATGTTAGCAGAAAACTTACCAGTACGGAACAAAAGTACCCTAAAGTGGAACCCGAGTTACTTGCAATTATGTTCTCCTTCAACAAACTACAGAGAAACTTACTGGGTGCACATTTCACCCTTGAGACAGATCAACGAGCCCTGGGTTATCTACAGACTGCTCGTTTTACTAATCCAAAGGCAGCTAGGGCAAGCCTTCCTTTACAGCCCTACGACTACTCAATTAGGGCGATTAAGGGCAATATTAACGTTGTTGCAGACGTATTGTCCCGATGTATTAAAGACTCTCCGTCTTCCATTTAAACAACAGCTCCATGTATCAACAGCATGCTAAACAGCCTTGGTTACACTCAGTTGGCCTTTGCTGATGACTTTTCGTATCAAGAAGCAGCGTTATAGATTATCAAAGAAGGTGCATTTTCTACGGGTCTTATCACAACTATGCTACCCATAAAGACACATGATGATGCTGTTTGAAATACCATTCTGGTCGAGTATGATATCGTTTGTCTTAGATCATTGTATAGACTCCTATTACACCTACATTTGAACTGTCAGCCCTACGACAGGTGTACTAGAAAAAGTTTCTACAAACAGTTCCAGAAATTCAAATCGAGACAGTTTTTACAAGTTTTGAAGATATGACTGTCTGTATCAATTTGGTTCCAAAGTGGACATAACTCAGTAATTGAAACCTATACAATATTTCCACGGGAGCTAATCACGCCATGTTATGCTGAACTTTTCTACGTGAATTTGCTTCTGGGTTCTCGAGCGTACATTCTTTGGGTCTAATAAGGATTGTTTGGACTATAATCATGGACACGATTGACTTATCGGTTCTACAGAAAACTTCATGCTCTACACGATTTTGCGCGTGAAATGGTTTCAAGCCTATGGGGAACATTACCAGTTTTCCTTACATAAAGAAAATAAACTAATTGACTTTCCCAGTTCAAAGTGATCTCTTCGTACAAAAGATTCACTACATTTGACATTTAAGATGTTAATATATTTGAGCGGATTGCGCCCTACTATGATATTTCTTTCTTAATTAATTGGTCTTATTATTATATGATACAAGTTGACACAACAGTCATTAAATACAAGATACATATATTGACACAATGTAGCAGTTAAACAATTAGTATGTGATTATTGTCTGCCTCTTATATATTTCTCTATTGTCATATGGATTAGATCATGCACTGAGCATTAATGTTTATTTGATTAACATTCTTTGACTTAGGTGACATGACTTTAAACAGTAGGAGTTTATGACTTACTAGACAGTGAGTGAGTGTTGGTATATATGCATTATTTATGTTAGATGTTGACTGACTACTGCTTTAGGACCTTATTATTATGTTAAATTGTTTGGAGCTGTTTGGTAGACATTGGGTTTGCAGTATATACTGTTTCTCCACACCTTGTGTGTTAAATTGCCTTCATTCGGTACAAACATGGGTCTACGCACGGTCATAGCAACAGTGACATATGATGTTACCTTTTGCTCACCTCAGTAGTAATTTGTCCCACCCCAATAATGTCAACTCCGTTCGACATTATTGACCGGTTGGGGGAGGAAGGAGGGGAAGAGTAAGTTGTTACGATTAAAATCATAACACATTTTTGGTCGCTCTCAAACTTGGTTTGTGAGCTGACTTCCTATTTACATTCGTTTCTATGACAACACAGGAAGTACGTCACATTGTCTGCAGATTTCTAGCAGATGTGCCTTGCCGGGCTACGACCAAAGATTCGATCTAGTAGTCGTCCTCTGTGGCACCATGTCTCCATGTGAGAAGGTTGTGTTATACTGTGCTCCTGGATATGTACTTTAAGTACTGATTTTATAAGTGTATTTCAGTTAGGTAGTCTACCAGATAGAGCCTAGTTTGATCATATTTCATATGGACATGTCAGCGCTGAAAGGATGGGGAAGGAAAATACGAGGCGTGTTCAAATGAAACCCCACCGTGCTGCGCCAAGTGGACATTTGTAGGAGGAGCAAGATGATGTCACATCTGACGTAATAAGCACATATGAATGTACAAATGTGTAAGTGTTCATTCTCCTAGTATTCATTGGTTGTGCTGCAGACCGTTAAAATAATGGCCGGTGTGATAAGGAATCCGTCCAAGGTCGATCAGCGAGCGGTGATCCAGTTCCTAACAGCCGAAGGATGTCGACCAGTCGACATTCATCGCCGAATGAAAGCAGTGTATGGTAACAAAAGTGTGTCTAAGACTACAGTGAAATACTGGGCACGAATGTTTCGAGAAGGACATCAGTTAACGAAAGAACTTCCACGGCCAGGTCAGGTGCATATTGTTGCGACAGAAGAAGCCATCGCCGAGATTGATGCAGCAATGCGGGTGGACCGTCGTCGGAGCTTACGTTCGCTAGCAGAGGAATTCGCAGTGTCTCTTGGGACAGTTCAAATAGTGGTTAGGAAGAAACTGAAGTATCGAAAGGTGTGTTCACAATGGGTCCCACGGATGCTGACCGATCACCATAAGGAAGAACGCATGGGGTGGAGTTTGAACCACCTGCTGCGTTACGAAAAGGAGGGTGATGCATTTCTGTTGTGCATAGTGGCAGGCGATGAGTCGTGGTGCCACCACTTTGAGCCGTGCAGCAAATCAGCGAGCATGCAATGGAAACATCCCGGATCACCAAAACCCAAAAAATTCAAGTCACAGATTTCCGTCGGTAAGGTTATGCTGACCGCATTTTTTGACCATGAAGGGCTTCTATTGGTAGACTTTAAAGAGACTGGCGTGAACATCAATGCCATCCGCTACAAAGACACACTAGACAACCTGCATACAGCCATCAAGAATAAACGACCCGGCATGCTTTCGCGTGGTGTGATTCTGTTGCACGACAATGCTCGTCCACATGTTGCAACCATTGTGCAGGAACCGTTAGCAAGGAAAAGGTGGGAAGTTCTGCCACACCCAGCCTGCAGCCCCGATCTGTCACCATGTGACTTTCATTTGTTTGGACCCTTAAAAAAAATCTCTAAAGGGACAACGATTCGACACAGATGCAGACGTCAGGGCCTCGGTGACCAAATGGTTCAATAAGCAACCAAAATCATTTTTCTCGGACGGCATCCGCCGTCTACCCAAGCAGTGGGATGCGTGTCTGAATGCATATGGTGACTATTTCTAAAGAACCCCAGTTGGTACTTGCTTCATAAAAACTGCTGTATTTAATTCTACTACCCCTGCTGATGTAATTTACATATATTTGTTATAAAGCCAATGGAACGGGTTTCATTTGAACACACCTCGTATATTATAATATTAAATAAATTCAGCAAAATGACCCTGACAGTGTTCTGATAGTCTACAGACGTTAGACTTACATATAGACATGCTGATGAGAGCCTTTGTCTTATTCATTGATTCATATATATGAAGGAGCCAGTCATTGTGATTAAATTCTACATGTGTGAAACGTCTACCAGGCATTATTCAGTTTTATACTGTTTCAATTGTGCCTTACGTTTCTTAGAACTCTGCTGAATGGACTGTAGTTCAATAACCCTAGACGCCATGGACATCAGGGTCCAGCATCTTCATTTACTCTGGTAAAGAGCTCGCTACATTAATACATTATTAAAATCCTCCAGGACACTTTCTAGAATCGCGGACACTGTTACTTCATTGACACACTTCACAATATTCCTTCTGTTGCTATCGCAAACATTCAATCGTCATGTCGTAGCAACGCATTCACAATCGCAACCGGACTATGTATGTGCATCACCAAGTTTTCGAATGCAAAATATTAAATGACGCACAGAAAGAGTCTCAACAGTTTACCTCCCTCCCTCCCCCCCCCCCCCCCCCCCCACCCCCCCGGCAAAAAGTAGGCTTTTTAAAGCTGAGAGGTCCACAAACCTCATGCACACTTGTCATATAAGATCTGAGTTTCAATAAAATGCAATACCACTAATATTAGTAATACCACCACCAGTAAATAACTATTCACGTGGATGAAAAATTTTTAAAATTAAAATACTTTTACTACATTTCATCCCCAAAATCTGCGATGCACAATGTATGTCCGTGGGAAAATAATGTTCTTCCACAAAATATGTGACAAATAATTTTTGTCCGTGGGGAAATAATGTTCAACATTATCCTCAGTAAAGTGTAACATTTGTCTTAGATTACAAAAGAGAGTTAGATTACATGTTCATCGACTTTCGTGTTGCACTGAAAATGTGTAAGTACATCTTAACAAAATATGTGCAATGAAATTGTCCTTGCCGTCGATAGGCAGTATAGTGTAGTCGTAGGGTTATAATAAAAGCGCATAAAGAGCGATTTGTGCGTTTGAGTAATGCGCAGTTTGTAAGAATGTCAAAGGTCTATGATCCGTTTGAATGTAGAAATGACGACCCACTAGATATCGTTGAAGTTTCGTCATACACCAAACCACCACCAGAAGTTCACGCTCTATTACTGGCTATCAACTTACAGCTTGACTAAGTTTTCTGCTTACACAAAAGATTGGATGCAGTCTGTCCTGGAAATTTTGAAGTAGGCATCCACCGATTCGCACAGATGATGCGTCCGTTCTGATGAGAAACGATAAATCAAGATTAGCTAGCCGTAAAATTTGACTACTTGAGAAATATTGTTTAATTTTGTCGAGTGCGTTATCACATTGAACATTCCAAGTAATTTTATTGGACATGCCATTTTGTATCAGAGAAGACAAAGTGGACGATAGTGAAGAAAAATTTTGAATCAATTTGTGGTAGAAGTTGAAGATACCTAAACGAACCTGTGTTTTGTAGTAGGGACAGTAAGATCCAGAATACGGTTGATAGTGAGCTCCTCAGGTTGAAGCGTACCACAACCAAATCTGTACGCTGAGAAAGAAATTTCTTGATAGCCTATGTGAATTTTCGATGGTCTAGCAGTAAGATAATGATGACGAAGAGTGTCGAGTAAAGAATGCAGGCCAGATAAATGTTCGTCTCAAGTATTATGAAAAAGACATTTATCATCAAAATATGTGATAGTGTCACAACGACCATGAAAAACATGACGTATCATGCGTATAAACGTGGCTAGTGCATTGACTAATCCAAAATAAAATTCCATTGTAATAGACCATGGGTTGAGGCAAAAGCCGTGAAAGGGTTAGATGATTGTGTTAGAAGAAATCTGCCAGCACCCTTCAGACAAACCGAGTTTGCTAAAATAAGTTGCCAATGAAAGTTGTGGTAAGAGATCGTTCAAGGGCGAGATTGGTTCAGCATCAGGGACAGTAATTCCGAAAGCCTATACTAAGTCTCAATGATTAACCTTTTTCCTTACTATCACCAACGAAATAAGTATGGTAATTCAGATGGGGAGATAATCACAAGTTGAAGCATACTAACACTTTCACTTTCGACCTGATCGTGAAAATGTAAATGAATGACGTATTGTCTCAACGTAATAGTAGTATTGTCAGTTCATTTAATCTCATGAGAAATAATGGCCGTATGACCTAGGAGATCCATGAGAACTTCCTGAAAAGAGTGTAATATCTTTTAAATTTGACCCTTCTGTTCAGAGCAGGACAAATAGTGACATCTGTCTAAGACTCGGAAGATTAAGGAGGAATCAATGGAAGGTGTAAATGTACTTCGTCAGCCGTGTAAGGCTCTTCATCGATCACTGCCGATGCAACGTGTCGTGTAGTAGGTTCGTCAACAGCATTCAGTACTACCTTTAAATGTTATGGTCGTTTGTTGTAAATTTGTAACATATTAATATGAAACGTATTTTTTGGTTTGCCTTTGAGATTGGTGGCATAATCGACATCAGTTCTGTTAGACAGATCTGTGAATAGACCTTGCCAAGAAATTAATAATTTCTTTTCTTTCACTGGTAATAAAACAAAAACGTCATCCCCTGGTTAAAATGATCATAATTTCCTATTACGAGTATAAAATAATCGTGATTTTGCCTTTGCCATTTCTGAGGATTCGGTGGCCACTTAACATGCATCTATCAAACTGCCGTAGATCTACTACATATCGGTATGTTGTATTGATAGTTTTATTATGCTCTGATCCAACTAATGATTGACTTAATAATGTTATCGGTCCCTTTGGGTTTACGCCGAAGACAAGTTCAAAAGGTGAGAACACTGTTCGTTCATTTGGGATTTCTTTGTAAGCAAATAATACTTCAGGGAGTAACCAATCCCAGTCTTAAGGACATTTAGTGGTAATTGTACCCATGATTTGTTTCAAAGTTCAGTTGAAGCGCTGAATCATACCATTTGACATCGCATGATTCACATAGGATATTGAATGTGTGATGTTTAGAATCTTCAATATCTCATTCATAATACCAGACACAAACTGAGTACCCCGATCTAAAAGAAGTTCCTTTAGAAATCCAACACAGAAAGCATCTGCTACAATAGTAGACCAGAACATTTTTGCAAATCATAATGGCAGGAAATATTGTAGACCTGCAAGTAAGATGGTGACTGTTACGAGAGGTTTGATTAACTCTTAGTATAAGAGCTCAAAGACTGCAATAATTGGAGAGTGGAGAGGAACCACTCAGTTCCCAGCAAAATACTAAGCTGGATAATTATACAGAGAATTTCAAAAGAAGTAGACCACAAACTAAGGAAAGAACAAGCAGGATTTAGAAAGAACAGAAGATGTGTAGATCATATATTCAATCTCAGTAACATTATAGAGCAGTGCTCAGAATGGCAAAGACATCTGTACATTCGTTGATTTTAAAAAGGTTTTTGACAGCATACATAGGGACAGTTTATGGAAAATACTGAGGGCTTATGGAATTCCAAGTTGCATAGTGTCAATCATAAAAAGCCTCTATGTAAACTTTACGTGTAGTGTTGGGCAGAGAAACCTAGCCTTTGAGGTGAAGACAAGAGTACGACAGGGATGCCCCTTATCAACCCCTCTATTTTTTAACAGTCATAGACTGGGTGATGCGTCAGACAACAGAGGGCAGTCGAAGAGGAATAAGATGGACTACATTTTTTACATTGGAAGATCGGGAATATGCAGATGACATTGCACTACTAGCACATTCACATCAACACATCCAGGAAAAAATCCATAGACTTAATAAGTTTAGCCAGCAGGTGGGCTTGAACATCAATCTAAAGAAGTCGGAGGTCATGACGCTCAATATAAGCAACCCTGAGCCCATAATAATAATAATATCAGTAAGGAATTAGCAACTGGAACAGACAGACACCTTCACATACCTAGGATGCATAGTAACACCAGACGGCGGGGCAGGCAAAGACATCAACATCAGAATGAATAAGGCAAGAACAGCCTTTTTTAGCCTAAACAACATCTGGAAGTCCTCTCAATACAGCACAAGCACAAAATTAAGATTATATCAGAGCTGTGTGCTTTCTGTGCTTCTCTATGGTGTGGAATGCTGGAGAGTTACTGAGAAGGAAATGTCGAAATTGTCCTCTTTTCACACAACATGCCTAAGAAAAATTCACCGAATCTTTTGGCCGAATACCATCACCAATGCTTACTCGAAGCAAGCAAGAGGACATGCACACCATCATAGCTGGCAGAAGCTGGGGCTGGGTTGGCCATGTCCTCAGAAGAGACCGCGATGCCATCACAAGAACAGCTATGCTTTGGACACGTGAAGGAAAACGAAAGAGAGGCCGACCAAAAACAACCTGGCGGAAGACTGTAGGGGCTGAGATGCAAAGAATGAACCAGAGTTGGGGCACTGTACGAAGGATGACCGCCGACCGAGCAAAGTGGAATCAATTTGTTGTTGCCCTACAGGACGCCACTAGGCGTGATGGCCACTGACTGCTTTGACGGTCGGCGGCAAGGGATCAAAGAAGAAGAAGACAATAGTAGACATGTGTTTTAAAGGTACAGCCACAGGCCATCGCCTGCACATATCAGTGCATGGAAGCATGTACCGATGTCCAGGAAATGAAGTAACTGGAAGTGGACTTATGTCGACAGCCAATTTGGAAAGAGGGCACATAAATATTTGAGGCCTATAATGGTGCCAAATGGTGAGTGCACTTTCGCGCGACTTTCTGACAAGCGGTGCAAGAACGGCAAAAAACTCTGTGTGTCATTATTAAAACCAGGCCAATAAAATGAGACAAAACCTTGTGTTTGGTTCTTAAGATGCCCATAAGTCCAGATAAAAAATTGAATCATAAGCAGTAGACAGTACAAACGATTTATAAAGTAGTTGGTAATGCCACTTGTTTTCGAACAGAAATATAGTCATCGAAACATCGTATACGAATAATATTTTTCACTTGAAACTAACAGCGAGAATTTTGTAAATGCTTAATGTTATTGGCCTCTGTGAGCGCAAATAGTTTCTCTATTCATGGATCCTGTTTCTGTTATTCTATAAATGATTCTTTGTTAATAGTGTTACAAGTTTGATGTGTAGGTGGATCATAAAGGGTTGTATCATTATTGTGTGATTCCGCCATAAGTTGTGCCCTTGTTAAAACTGCATTGGCTGAGAGGGGGAGAGCAGTTTTCCATTTATCTATACGATGTCGAGCTGCAAAAACTTGTAACGCCTCTGTAATGTCAAACTTACTCTCAACCTTATCTAAGTGTGCAGTCATATACTGCCTGCCTAGAACTTCCTTTTTGGTGATATTCGCGAGCATTCGTTCCTGAAAGTAGGCCAACATACCTGCGCTACACGATGACATAACCTTATCATAACCATAAATTAAGTCGACCAATACTTCAAAAGTGTTAGGTATGCCAGACAAATCAATCCATCTGTTGAAGCATGTTTTAATAAGCGAAATAAATTCATCGAAGTCTTTCTTGACTTCTGGACATAAAGATTTTACTTTTTTCGATAACCCTCCTCGACCATGGAGTTCTTACGTAACAGCATTGCCTTAAGGACATCATAACCATTCCTACTTGTCTAATCCAAATTATAAATAGAAGTGAGAGCATTGCCTGTGAGGTAATCAGTTCAGCGTGACTCCACGCCTTTTTATATTTACCTCCTTTCATTTTTCCTCATATCAACCAAGAAAAGACTAAATGTCATCTACTGATGGCAACAAAATTCGGTAGACATAGTTTAACATGAGCAGTAGTTTTTCTCCGCGACGATCCACCAACATCAAGTGATGTATCCTGTGCTTGCTGTGTCAGGCTTAACTCTTCTAGTTCCAATTCTTGCTAACATTGCTGAAATTAAGGTTGTCTGCTTCTTTATCTCTCTCTATTTCTGCTAATCTCTGCTTGTGTGCTCTTTCTGCTAATCTCCGTTCATTTTCTTCATTTTGTGGAAACTTTATTTATTTATTTATTTTTTTTTTTGCATTTCTTTTGCATGAGCTCTCTGTTCTCTGGCTCCAGCAGCATCTATTTGTGTTTGAACATATTTTTCAAGAAGTGCCACTTCTTTTCCTTGCCTAATACCGGCTTCAATATAATCCATCAATAACGACATAGTGTTTAAATAAATTATACAATTCGTAATGACTAATTAGTTACTCAGTAAATCAATACACTTAGTAATATTTCCCTAGAACTATTACAAATAAATTATATTTTCCTTATAAAAAGATAACATATCTCAGTATCCCGTACTGACCCAAAAGGTAATATAATTTCCTAAATGTAATACTACAAAAATTATACTGACCAAATGTTATGGAACGCGAAGTAAAAGAACAGCCTTAGAAATAAACACGTTTAAGTACATTAGTGGAAGCAACTAAAATGCACAAAATATTTCTATCAAACGTAATCTAAAAAAATAAAACAATAGCGACAACTAAGATTTAACAAAGACACAGACGTAAGACTATGTTAATTACATGGACAAATTTACACATCCGGCAAAAGACAGCAAGTGTAGGCCGACGACTCACAAACAATAATAGAGCATAAATCAGGTCAAGTACTGACGTAGATTACACACAATAAAACATGACCTCACAACTAACCGCGGAATCAATACAATATATTAAAACAGAGCTGAAAATCGCTTAACGGATGTTGCTGGATCTCTCTAAGAAAATGTTATATTTTAAACCCTTAGGACACAGCTCTGATTAACCCCATCAGAAGATGTGAGCCACTCAGAACTACCAATCTAATAGTTCGCTCGTGTATAGAAAAGACATAGAAATACATAAATCCTATAAACTGAAGAGAATGCCCGAGGAAACACTTTAAATAACCTATGTGACACAGACACCACACAAAATACTTATCTGAACCCGTTCTTCGGCGAACAGAAGTGTCTCTGGATCGAGTGACCACGATCGTTCTATGATGATACAACGATCAACAGCAGCGACATAGAGTCATTTTGCAACGATGGTAACTGAAAGCACTTACTACTTGACGGAGATCTTCTGAGAGTAGCGATGTGGTAGCTTCAGCGTAGTTGATAGTAACGTTTTGACGACACCGTGACAGCGATGTGACAAGACATCAACGAAAACGTCAAATTGGAAAGGTAGCTGAAACGCATCGTTGGCCCAAACGTTGACGACTGTTATAGAAAGTGGGCTTGGTTGTTGTTGATCAAAATGTTGACAATACCACCTGAAGAAAGGTATTGACCCTCCGTCCGTTAAGGTAACCTTGATTGGAGTCAACGTATATCCGTATTCTGTAAGGTCTTCTGTATATCTTTCATTACGTGACTATTTTGATCATTGCGTTAAACTTTGAAAACAATAGAATCTGACATTCACCTAAGCATTAACTCCTGTAATAGATCCTTGCGATGTTCAAAGTCTAATAATTTCATCTACCAATCGCATGACCTGGTAAGACAGTAATATTGTATACATTTTTTCAAAAATCCTTTTTGCTTCGGCTTCCAAAAACGTTTACGGGCTTGAAGGTTTGGCTGAAGTTTTTGCTTAGCCCCAAAAACCTGTTACGTGACTGTATATTTATGTTGCCCGATAAATGATTGACCAAGTATAATTCGATTAATAATCCAAACCCATTTTTACATACAGATTCAACGTTTAATCATTTCCACATTGGGAATACATAACATGTAACTGAGATTCACTCAAATATTAATTCATCCATCGAAAGGTACATAGCACCCCCACTAGTTCCTTTATATTATTTATGATCCATTCACACTCGGTAATTATTATATTATATGCGATCATGCAGAATCTAACATATTCATATTGACTTCTGATATTTTACATATATTACTACACTCTTATCTAGGCCAAACTTGGTCTCAGCACGTTTCCCAAACTTCTATGGTCGACATGTTAATACATTTTATAAATCCTTCAGGACACTTTCCACAATCTCAGACAATGTTCCTTCATTGACTCATGGCACAATAATCCTCCTGTTGCTACCGCAAACACTCATACATCTTGTCGTAACCGCGCATACACAATCGCATCAGACTCTGTGTACCTCCAGGTTTTCAAATGCAAGATCATAATAGATTAACAAAAAGAGTCTCAACACTGACATAGTTTGTAAAGTGTTTCTCTCAGGTCGTCTTATTCAGCATTATTCTGACTCTTCGGCGTTACAATTACTGACACCGCATCCGTAAAGAGAGCTACTTGTCTCTCGAATCATTTTTTCTTTCTAATGACACCTGCTGCAGTTATTAAGGGCTCTGCCTCAGATCTAAAACATCTCAAGTTGCAACTGGCATCTTGTCTGTGAACCATTGCTTACGCTCAGAAAGAATCCTCCACCCCCATCTTCTGTTGCATTTGGTGCTGTTTCATCTAGGTATGCATGGATCCAGGAGTTACTTGGGAATGATTGTCTGTGCATTTTGTAGTTAGGACTCTTATTTCATTCTGGCTTTTCTTTCTCTCTTTATCTACAATGTTTTTCTATCATTTCAGGAAAGCGTTGTTGTTTCCAAACTATTAGCTTGTGTGCAGTGTGGATGGGCTTTGCTGTATATATTGCAGTGACGGGGTCTGACCTCATCTTTGTTTTTATTGTTTCCAAAAAGTTATTTTGCTTCCGTCTCTCCCTTCCAAGACCATTGGTTCGCTGGTATATTGGGTAGTCTATCAGCCTCCTGAATTTCTCGGCTTATTGCTGGATTCTGCTATCTTTTCTATCATCCATTGGCTGGAGGCATGAAGTGTTTTCAAACTCTTCAATGGATTTTGACTTCATAGCCCCCGTTATGATTCTTCTGCCTTGGTTTTTGATTCTTTTTTATTTTATAAGAGTTTGACTTAGCTGCTGTTGACCATGCTGCAATGCCATATTTAAGAATTGATCTCATTCGGATCTCTGCGGATTATTTGAGATAGAAAACAATGTGAATGTGGATTTCAATTTATTTATCTTCACTAGCCGTGTTTTGGCTCTCTCATCCAATGATGTTAGGGCTTGCTGTATCCGATTGCTTGCTGACGTGATATTTCCCTCAGAGATCCATGCACAACCTACCTAGTGTCTGGATATGGTGTCTTATTTTCAACTACTACGCAAGAATCATCATCAATACCCTTTAGCTCCCCAAGGAGCATTGGCCTTCAACAAACACATGCCGAGTCTTCCTGTGCCATTTGCTCAAGTTCTTTCCATATTTTCCTCATCATTTTCACCCCTGTGTCCAGTTCTCTTCTCCATGTGATTTTGGTCTACCTCTGCTTCTTTCCATGTTGAGTCCAGAACAAGGACTGTCTTGTAATGCTATCAACAGGTTTCCTTCAATGTATGTCCTATCCATCACAAGCGTCTTCTTTTCAACTCTTGTTCCCATGGCACTTGTCTGGTTCTTGCCATTAATTCCACATTTGTGACTTACTTTGTCATACCATTTCAGTCCTTCTATTCTACGCAAGCACAAGTTTATAAAAGTATGTAGCTTTTTGGTTGTTGTTTTTGTTGCTCTCCATTTCTCAGAACAATACAATAGGACTGACTTCACATTTGAGTTGCAGATTTTTATTTTCGTGATGGACTTTGATTTCTCTTTTTCTCTATATGTTTCCCAATGCAATGAAAGCTCCTCTTGCTTTTTGTATTCTTATTTTGATATCACTGTCTATGTTATTTCCAAGCTATGTGTACGATTCTACATCTTTTAGTAGTGTTTCTTCAAGTTCAACCTTGTTATTATTTCTTGCATTTATTCTTATTTTCTTTGTCTTTTCCCTGTGTATTTTCAGGTCCAGTTGTTGTGACCTCTCATTGAGAATTTTCATTTTTCTTGCATCTAATTATAGTTATGGGACAGAAGAGCCAAGTCATCTGCAAAATCCAGATCATCGAGCTGGTTAGTCAGATTCCACTGGATTCCATGTCTGTTGTGTGATGTCGATGTTTTCATAACCCAATCAAAAAGGATCCCGTTACACGCCCATCGAGGCATATTGGGAATATGGTATTAGGCCCATATTTTCTTGATCGTCGGCAGACTAGAGATGATGTGGTCGGCATAACGCCGGCTGCCATAACCTTCCCAGAGTTGCTCTGGTACCCATTTGGGGCTGGGTCGACCAAGGAGCCGTTTGTGGCCTAAAACATTCCCACCTCATCTGGGGATCGAACCATAGACTACTGAGCTAGGAAGCCAGTGCACTAACCCCTATGCTACCGCGGCTCCCTCATAACCCAATCTATTGCTAATAAGAAAAGAAATTGAGACAAGAGGCATTCCTGTCTCACTCCCGTTCTAATTCTAAACGGTTCTTTAAGTTGTCCTTTACGAAGAACTGTGTGTGTCATGTCTTCATAGGTCTACTTTATTAAATTAATGATCTTCATGGGAACTCCATAATGTCTTATCACTATCCAAAGCGATTCTCTGTCTACACTGTCAAATGCTTTTTCATATTCCACGAATCCGATCACCCGTGCGTTACCGGGGCCCGAAAGGGGAGCAAAGAATAGTAACACTGTTCCCTGCCAAGCATGTCGTAGAAAGCGACTAAGGAGGGTTGGGCATGGGGCCGGTTACCCCATTCTGTAAAAAATTTAAACCACAACAAACTTCAACAAACATGGACAAGTCAATTAAAGAAAATAAAACACAGCCATCCAAGACAGGGGAAGGTCCTCTCGCAGGGAGACATATGATGCAACACAGAGAAAGCCGAAAGGAGTCTGTGTTGCTGACTGACCTTCTTTCTTCTAGAAGAACTTCCAGGTTTGGCACCTGGAATGTTCGGACATTAAACGAACAAGGGAAAGTGGCACGAGTAGCAGCAGAAATGAGGGAATATAAAATCGAGGTTCTGGGAATGTGTGAAACAAAGTGGATCAATTGCGAGGTAGTAGTTATTCTCGTTAAGGAGAATATTTGTTGTACATAGTATTTAATACTGCATTATGCTCATTTTAGTGTTATTTAATTATTGTTATGTGTAAAATGGTTTGTGAGAGCACGTGGGTTCACTAGGAGATATATATTTCTCTTCTCTCTCTTTATGGAGCATGCGGCCACCAATGTGGCTGGCCTTCGCATAAAGGTAGCGTGAAAGAAAGGACTGTTTGGCAGGTGAGAGCACGGTGTTTCTCATTAATTATTTATTATGATTTTAACTAGTCAGTACTTATTTTGTGTTTCATGTTAGCAAATGAGCACTGGCTGGGTGTTTGCAATTGAGCACTGGCTGAGTGTTTTGTTTCGTTTGGTTTACTTTAAAACGTTTGCTTTATGTGCGTGTTGTCGCTGATAGGGTTGTGTGAATAAATACAGCTCAGCCTTGGAATCAAGAGTTTTATTGTTGTTCGGGTCGGTGCGAGTGTGCAACAAAGTGATCACATATCACAACATAATCATCATCTCTCGCCCACCCTATTACATATGTGTGAACAATCTGATTCTATGTTCTGTGGTCTGGTGATATCCATGTTGCTTTATGTATTCTTTTATGTGGAAATACGCTTCCACCTATAGCTAGTTTATTTGAAGCACAGATTTTAGCTAGTAGTTCATTATACCTAATCCATGCTTTCCCTTGACTTCTAGCCAGTGTTGTCTGTTCCTATTTTCGCGTTTAGGTCCCCCCCATCAAAATTGTGATTTTTTTTTTCTTATTGTCTAAGACATTTTATAGTATCGTGTAAAATTATTCTTTCTCAGATTCTTCTTTATCGTTTGTTGGTGCATAACACTGGATTATGTTTATATTTAGTTTCTTTTTGGCTGATTTAAACCTTGCTATTATAATTCGGGGTCCCGTTGCTTCCTATTCTATAAGTGTGATGCGTGTCGTATTATTTAAAGTTCCGGAGTAGATCTCCGTGGCCAAAGTATACACTAGGGGATAGTCCAACAACACGAATCAGCAAAACTGCAGTGAGCTGACAAAGCTTCATAATTCATAAATATGCCGTTTATTATACTT
Organism: Oreohelix idahoensis; assembly: GCA_024509875.1. Taxonomy (NCBI): domain Eukaryota; kingdom Metazoa; phylum Mollusca; class Gastropoda; order Stylommatophora; family Oreohelicidae; genus Oreohelix; species Oreohelix idahoensis. Next base: position 594,110 of record JAMPIV010010945.1, read on the forward strand.
GACACAAAGCTCAATGAAATCAGTTCTCGCTCATAGCCAAATGCAGGAATAAGTACTTGTTCAGTCCGTTCACTATCAAACGCTGTTCAATGGCAAGCATACAAACTTTATTTATCACAGTCCCATAGACATCTTCATGAATAGAAATACATTTCCTGAATATAATAAACCAGGGAAACCTCAACTAAGTATATTGATGTCTGGTGATGGAATGATGCAGGAAAAACACAGTATACTGCAGGAGCTCAATACACATACGTCCGCTCACTTTCAAACACAAGCCGCATTTCTTCTTTCAGACGATCACCTCACTTCTGCTTCAAATTGTTCGCGTCTGCCTCTACACCATATCGGCATGACGTCACTTCCTTTATTAATAAGTAAGTCCGTATAAAATGATCAGAAAAGGAACCCTGTCGAGCCATTATACCGACATAATCGTTATGAACTTTAATCATAACAGTGCCTTATGTGCTTCCTTAGACAGCATTAGAACCACCCCTTCACTGTGGTGGGCTCTTTCTTTCTCATGTCCAGAGGACAACACCATTTCTTCTGTGATAAAACTCCTTTTTCTATGCCTTTCCACCGTGTCTCGCAGAGACCCATTGATATCAATCCTGTCATTTTACAATTCTGCTACTACCTGTGCAGTTTTCCCTTGTTCACACAGAGTGCGAACAGACCAGGTGCCAATCCTGGAGATTTTCCTAGACGAAAAAAGGTTAGTGGGCAACCCAGACTCCTTTCGGCTTTCTCTAGGCTGCTTCATGTGCCTTATTTCCAATGGACCTTCTTCTGTCTTGGGCGGCTGAGTTGATTTAAATTGTTTATTTGACTTGTCCATGTTTGTTGAAGTTCTTTTGGTAAAAAGGTATTTTTCGGGATGCCCAACCCTCCTAAGTTGCTTTTTACGACACGCATGGTAGGGTAAAGTGTTACTATTCTTTGCTCCCCTTTCGGGCACTGGTAACTCACGGGTGGATAATACGACAATGACTACAGGTAAATTCGAGCACAAAGTATTTGTTCAGGACTGCGATATCACTTCCGCGTCAACAGTAGAATGGACTTGAAATACGGATTTAATTGCATAAATGACGATTTGACTAGACATGCTGTCGGATATGCAACGTGTGATACAAAAGATCGGCAGAGTCTGATAAACCTAGTAATCAGCCTTCCGAACTACTTGGGATAGGTAATTATAGATAATCGCAATCTTGGAAGACATTTTGAAGAGTGAGCGGGAAGTTAGATATAAGTAAACTTTGTCAACACTTTACGGAAATCACAATTCCATATATGGAATGCGGCTGTTTAAATTCTCGAACACATGAGTCATGCAGAATATTACACGAGGAGATGTTGTCATTACATGTTGTTATTAACTTTTGAGTACTTTGGCTTACAGTTTAGAGGCCAATAGACATCCACGTTGATTGGGAGTTGGTTAAAACGCCAGGTGTGAGCGTGGGCAAGGAAACTACGATACAATGTAGAAAATTTTAGACATACGGCACTGCATTTCCCGAATCGTCAAGTAGACAGCCAGGAAAAAAATGGAAGTAAAGATTCTGACTTTAAATAAGACTGGCCTTAGAGCAACACTTCTGAGCACTAGAGAAAGGAAACCCTAAGTTATTCCCGCAGAAACAAGAATATATATGATTTACACAGAAAGTCGCAGAGGGATTTTCAATCGAACTAAATACCCTGACGTGTGATCTAGGCATATACGAGTATATCAAGTTAACACGACTATTTACCTGAGCGTTAAAGTCTAAGTTTCCTAGTTTCTAGGGTGAGTTGTAATATATTTCTCTATTTTTTTAATTTGACATGTTTATACTTGCTGGTGGTGTTAAAGATTTATACTAGGCTGGCAACCTCAGCAATTGTAAAAAAGATACATTCATGAACCACAGGAAGCGATGGTGATTTCTTCTGCTAGCTCTCACGGAAGAACCAAAACCAGAGGACACCCCAGACTCGGAATGGAGCAGGGAATGACTGACTATTACATCAACCTGTGTATAGTTGTATTTTTATCATTTAGTGAATGTATGTAAACTTAATATGTTCCTTTAGGCAAAAGGCACTGCCGCAGTCCAGTCACAATTTTTTCTTTAAATTAACTGACATATTGGTGATTATTCATCGCATGCCCTTAGTGATATGATATACGCTCAGGGAGAGTAAAAAATCTGAGAAAACAATTAGACAGCGGGAAAGACGCATGATTTATATCAGCCAAAAAAATATTTAGCAGCGAAATGTGTTCTTTTATTCCTTCTAAAGTTTGTGGTACCAGTACGAGGCGACCCAGCTTTTTCTGTTACGACCCGGAGAGACCATTTGCTATACAACCATTGCGTGGTTCAGGAGCTGGATCGACATTTATAAACTTGCATTCCACAAGTGGTAGACATTCTTGCCTTGACCAGGAAAGGTTACTTCCTGAACTGATCTAGAAACGTGCCCTCACCCCAAAGACGAATCTACGGAGAAGCAACATCGGCACTTCAACATTTTTATCCTATTTTTATCATGCCAAACATCCTGAGGCTGATAACGATCTAGAAGTTAATACAGACATTCCGAGGAAGGAAGAAATCATCACGGCAATAAAAGGGTTAAAGAATGGATAAAGCGCATGGCCACGATAACTTAAATACAGAGCTATTTAAGACAGACTCTGAGCTAGCAGCAGAACTACTAGAACGACTATTTGCACAAGTCTGGAAAAGAGGACAACACCAATGGAGAGGAACAAAGGAATAATTGTCAAATTGCCCAAGAAGAGAGATCTTGCAGACTGCAATAATTGGAGAGGAATCACTCTCTTCTCTCAGTTCCCAGCAAAATATTAAGCAGGATACTTATACGGAGAATTTCAAAAGCAGTAGACTACAAACTCAGAAAAGAACAAGCTGGATTTAGAAAGATGTGCAGACAATATATTTATCCTCAGGAACATTATAGAGCAGTGCTCAGAATAGCAGAGACAGCTGTACATTAATTTCGTTGATTTTGAAGAGGCTTTTGGCAGTATACATAGGGACATTCTATGTAAAATACTAAGGGCTTATGGAATTCCAAGCTGCATAGTGTCAATCATATAAAGCCTCCATGCCAACTTTACGTGTAGCGAAGGGCAGAGCAACCTAACCGTTGAGGTGAAGACAGGAGTACGACAGGGATGCCCCTTATGAACCACTCTATTTTTAGCAGTCATAGACTGGTAGATGCGACAGGCAACAGAAGGGCGTTCAAGAGGAATAAAATCGACTACGGTTTCTACATTGGAAGATCTGGAATATGCAGATGACATTGCACTACTAGCACATTTACATCAACACACCCAGGAAAAAAACGGATAGATGTACCTGTCTTTTTCTCTCTTGTAGAGGTGATCATTTGCATAAGACAGCATACATGTTGTTAGATGTGTAGTACTTGTAATGATGAGCTGAGTGTGGGTGCAAATAAAGGCGCGAATGTGTTTAGGCTCGTGTATGTTGTGTCGTGCAACCCATACACTCACATGCAGTAGTCAAAGATGCTTGGACACTGCAGGCACATTTCAAAACATTTATTGACGGTAACACACACAGTAGCATCAACAGGAACAGTCAGTGTAAACAAGGTCATGCTGACCAGAAATCGTTAGGTATACATCAGGCATTCAAAAAGGGCTGGTAAACATTCCAATATTCGTACATGGTCAATAATAATGTTCTTCGATGACAGTTCGTAATACCGCTTTGGTATCTCTGACTAACCGCGTCAGATACCTTAATCACTTTGACATACAGGTACAACTTGGCATTCCCGGCCAATTGCACATTATCAGGCTGTAATATATTAGCCTTAACACAGGCCTCGTTATGACGTCATCTGTGTACTTCTTCTAAGCAGGTTAACATCAACCCTGCAGTAATGCTTATGTAGACATAAATACCGCCAATCTGCGGTTCCCACAATATAACTTCGTCACTGGACTTCTGGATGATATAAAGACTAATAGTCTTGGATGGCTACCTTGAGCACAACATATAAGTTCTGAAATGTAGGACCGGTGAGCTGTAGTTCACAGACTAGGTAATCCTTTAACATGCTCTGCCACCGAAAGCGTAATAATGAAAAAAGTCGGTATTACCTGGAACCGAATCCTCAGAACACAATAAGGAACTCTGTCGTCATTCCGACGCACAGAGATTCACTGGGGATAACTGACAACGCAGTCACTTCGAAGATTACTTCCCCAAAAACAATGGACATCCGTCCCTCAGAAGCCAGGACACATCACAACTCAACAAGACGGAAGTCTAATTTCGCGCTCTCCACTGCGCATCGCATATAGCCCAGAACTGTTTTACCTTTGACCCGAAAGGTCAAACACAATGAATGAACAAACAAGGGAGATAACCCCTAATCAACCTGACACAACAAAGTCAAGACATAGTTACTAAACTTTGACCAGGGTGAAAAAAATACGACAAATAACTTGACATATGAAACTCCGTCGAAAATGACAGCAACAATAGACTTAATAAGTATAGCCAGCAGGTGGGCCTGAACACCAATCTAAAGAAGACAGAGGTCATGTGGGCAACCTCGAGCCCATAACAGTAAGGAATCAACAACTGGAACAGACAGACACCTTCACATACCTTAAATACACAGTAACACCAGATGGCGGAGCAAGCAAAGACATCAACAACAGAATGAACAAAGAAAGAACAGCCTTTTGTAGTCTAAACAACTTCTGCAAGTCCTCTCAGTACTACGTCCTCTCAGTACAGCACAAGCACAAAATTAAGATTATATCAGAGCTGTGAGCTTTCTGTATGGTGCGGAATTTTGGAGAGTAACAGAGAAGGAAATGTTGGAATTGTCCTCTTTTCACACTACCTGCCTAAGAAAAATTATCCGAATCTTTTGGCCGAATACCATCACCAACAAAGATCTGCTTACTCGGAGCAAGCAAGAGGACATGCACACCATCATAGCTGGCAGACGCTGGAGTTGAGTTGGCCCTGTCCCCAGAAGAGATCCCGATGCCATCACAAGAACAGCTATGCTATGGACCCTTGAAGGAAAACGAAAGAGAGGCCGACCAAAAACAACTTGGAGGAGGAGTGTAGAGGCTCAGATGCACAGAATGAACCAGAGTTGGGGCACTGTACGAAGGATGGCCACCGAACGAGCAAAGTGGAATCAATTTGTTGTTGCCCTACAAGACGCCACTAGGTGTAATGACCACTAACTGCTTTGACTTTCGGCGGCTAAGGATTAAAGAAGAATTGCCGTATGTCAAACTTTTTCTACGTTATACCGTAGGTTCCCAGCCCAAGCTTTCGTCTGGCGTTTTCGACAAAACTTCCAATCAGCGCTATTGTTTTTAGCGTCTTAAATGCTAGTCAATACATTCAAAGTACACGTTATGATAACTTTTCCTCCCGTAATATGTTCCATGGCTCATGCGTTTGAAAAATTCAAACAGTCATCGTCCATATAAGAAGTTGTGATATACATATAATGTTGTCAAAGTTGACTTATCACATTTCCTGCTCACTTATCCAAATGTCTTCCATGATTTTGTTTATCTATAATCACCAGTCCCAAACAGTCGAGTCGGAAGATATTATGCAATCTTAAGCAAACACGTCATGCTTGCATCTACCTGGAGTTAATGTGGTAGTAACACGTTCAGTGATTCAATTAATCTTTCAGGGATGGCCGATACGCTTGTCTGGACATACGAAGTGAAGTGTGACAAATGGGAACAATGACTCTAGTACTGAGTTCTATGCAGCGACAATGAGAAATATACTTCTCGTCAAAAGTCAAGGGCCACCCTATTATTTTCAATAAACTTTTATATAAACGTATAGAATGATTAAATGTAGGAAGTTTTTAGTAAAAATGGGTGCAATATCTTCTTCTGACAGTCCTCTATGCACGTTAAGCATAAACACAACTCACCGTCAACCATGGTGATCGCGTTCAATTTGGTTTGCTGACCATAAATTCACATTTTTAAACTGTTTTTTTTCAAACTTTCGTACCACCAAACAGGTGAAGTAATCGTGCTGATTGACATTCCACGTGCAATGGTGACTTTTCATGAACAGAGTTCACTCTTAATTTCCTTTACAATCAGCAGACTTAGGGTAGTTTCATCACTTGCAAAAACCATGCTACCGAGAAGAAGTCTTGACACCTTACAAAGAATGAGGGCTATAGCGTGGGTTGAAAGTGGTTTATCTGTCCGTGAGGTTGCTAGACGGCTTGCAGTGTTATACTCTACTATCCAAAGAATTTTGGAGAGATTTCAGGCCACAGGAAGTGTGGAGGATCGCCACCAGCCAGGTCGGCCTAGATGCACCAATAGACATGATGACCGGCACCTCCTATTGTCAGCCCTGCGCCATCGAACAGTGACTAGTTTCACTCTAAGATGTCAGCTGAGACAAACCGTAAACGTTAATGTCAGTCAAAGCACCATTCGCAGACGTTTACATGAATTTGGACTAGCTGCTCGACGTCATGCAGTCAGAATCCCTCTTACTCCTGCTCATCGCAGAGCCCGTTTTGCTTGGTGTCGCGAGCACATCCGATGGACAAGGCAACAATGGAGTCAAGTTCTCTTCACTGATGAATCTCGCTTCACTGTATAATTCAATGATGGCAGGATTCGACCAGGAGACGACCAGGAGAGCAATTTACTGCTGACACAATTCGAGAGGTGGATCGTTATGGTAGGGGTTCTGTCATGGTCTGGAGAGGCTTCTACAGACACGGCAGGACCCCACTCTACATCATCCAAGGCAACTTGACCGGCCCAAGATACCAGAACGAAATCTTGAGACCAATTGTTCAGCCTGCTCTGGAAGCCATAGGTGGTAATGCCATCCTCCAAGATGATAACGCTCGACCCCATCGAGCTCGTGTGGTGAACATGGGATCATCAGGATGGCGTGGCCAGCTCATTCACCTGACCTTTCTTCGATTGAGCACCTCTGGGATGTCCTTGCTCGAAGATTTTCAACAAATCACCCCCTGCCAATGGATGTTGCAGAGCTGACTGCATTTCTGTTTCAGGAATGGCAAGCTGTTCCTCTGGATACTCTTCGGACCCTTGTGGACTCGATGCGTTTACGCTGTCTTGAATACCTTGCTGCAAACGGTGGTCATACCCGATTTTGAAATGTCTATTTGTCCAATATCCATTGTGTGACTTTTGAAAAGGTGGTTGACACACTTCACAGCTTCTTTGCATTTGAATGTGTGTTTCCATTTCTTTACGTGACATGTCAATTTGGTATTCAATAAATGCCGTTTTGACTGATACGAATTACGTTTATATCAGATTTGTTTATGGTTTTAACCAAAGTTTTTCTAAGTGGCCCTTGACTTTTGACGAGTAGTATAGTAGAAACAAGGGAGAGAGATGAAAATAAAAGAAAAATTGGACGGTCCAATTGCGTGACAACGATGCATCCAAGGAATGTAACTTTGTCTGTCTGTTCCAGTTGCTGGTTGCTTATTATTATTGACCCAGGATTGCGCACATTGAGTATCATGGCATCTGTCTTATTTAGAGTGATGTTCAGATTCACCTGCTGGATATACTTATACGAGGCCACAGTAAGTCCCATATTTTAATGGGGAAAGGGGGCAGGCACATATGATGGGTTTTCGCATACCATACTCGTCACTGACATGACCAGCTGATGATATATGAGAAACAGTAGTCTCTGCTCCAGGTACGCTTTTGAGCTGCCAGGCCTCTCTGGAATTAATGTATGATGTGATCAATATGGTATTTGTATGATAGCCCGCGATCAAATGTAACTTCAAAGTATTTTAACTTATCGTGACTTTCACCTTTCTGCCCACTGAGAGTAATGTCTGGGAGATCTGTTTACAAGTTGGAGTTGTTCAAGGAGCACTACAGCACACATGTTAGTTAGGATTGACCTTGGAGTAGGTTTCCTGGCACCATTCATAAACCGCCTGAAGAATCTCAATGTATGCTTCTGATCATTTCTTGTCTATTTTAAGCCAGTCCTGTACATATATATAGCTATGTAGCCAGTCTTCCGGGCCCTTAGCATTCTGTATGCTAATTTAAAAATTCCTAACTACATTCATAATGCCTGTGTCGTTCAGTTGACATGTGCATACTGTCAATCGTACTTCTAACATCATTATCTCCATTCTTAAATTGAATCATTTTATTTCTTCCTTACCCAGTAAAAGATATGTAGACATGTATATCTTTATACATTCGTTTTATTTGTCCAAGATACTTTACGTGCCATATTCAACATACTAGGGGTGACAAAACTGTCACCTTATTAAAACAACTCCGCACATACATTTTTCCGTAGGCACTACTGTGACGTATAATGAAATATAGCCTTCAGTAATCCGACCACCTTTGTTTTCTCTGTTAGTGTTTACGTTTTGCTAAAACCATCCAGGCAATTTGCTGTCTGTTGACTCACTTTTGAAGCTATGCCTATTTTTCCTGTTTTCATGCGCTAGCGAGTTGTTTACCAATTTTCGCAAACTTGCCACATATCAGGGGAGCAAATCACGTATTTTACCTGAGTTTCTCAGGCGAGCTGATCTGCCAATTATCGGTCGTTAAACACATGCGGAAACAACGGTTGAAGAAAGACAAGGGCGATAATATTTTTCCCACCACCTTTGATGTTCGCATATCCAGCGGAACGTAAATGTTTGATCTACGGGAGGGGACGAAATCTAAGAGATGCCCGTTTTGTACGGTTGCACGGCCGCGGCTTCTGATGTCGGTCGGCATTGAGAGTAGAGCGAACGGTAAAATCTGCTGTACAGAAGGTGTGAATTGTAACATTCACTGGAAACATTAACAGATGATCTGTATATATACTGCGTTCTCTCCAAATCAGTTATCAGTGTCTCTCGGAAATTTTGGATAATGTAAGCGCGTACGCTAGAAGCATTGTGGAATAGTGAGTTAATAGCCTTCGTGGGGATTTATTCTTATTTCTGGTAATAATATCAGGGGTGCTTAAGTGTTAAATGTGTTAAAGTTTTACCATGTTAATTCACTGTGATTGCCTAGCGATAAGACTAGTGAAATAACAAACGAGTAGATTTTCTTACCAGTTGTTCAGTTTAATGTATATTCCATTAACCACTTTCTTACACCAGAAGATACGGTTTAGCTGACTAATTAAAATGCTATGAGTGACAGAATTCATTCATTCATAACCCTCCACTCCCAAAGGAGCATATGCATTTAACAAACACATGCCAAGTCCTCCTGTCACGTGCCATCATCTCAAGTTCTTTCCACGTTCTGATCATCATTTTTACCTCTGTTTCCAGCTCTCGTCTCCATGTGCTTCTTGGTCTACTTCTGCCTCTCTTGCCCTGGGGGTTTCAGAACAAGGACTGCCTTGTAATGCTATCAACAGGTTTCCCCAGGTGTGTCCTATCCATCGCCATCGTCTTCTTCTCATCTCTTGTTCGACTGGCATTTGTCTAGTTCTTGTCATCAGTTCCACGTTGGTAACCTTGTCATACCATTTTAATCTCTCTATTCTACGCAAGCACCCATTTATGAAAGTCTGCAGCTTTTTAATTGTTGTCATTGTTGTTCTCCGTGTCTCAGAGCCATACAATAGGACTGACTTCACATTTTAGTTGAAGATTCTTTTTTTCGTGTTGAATCTGATTTCTCTCGATCTCCATATAATTTTCAATGCAATGAAAGCTCCTCTTGCCTTTTGTATTCTTATTTTGATATCGCTGTCTGTCCCTCCAATTTTGTCTATATTACTGCCAAGAAATGTGTACGATTCTACATCTTGTATTGGTGTTTCTTCACGCTCAACCCTGTTATCATTACCTGCATTTATTCTCATTGATTTTGTCTTTTCTCGGTGTATTTTCAGACCCAATTGCTGTGACCTCTCATCGAGTGTTTTCAATTTGTCCTGCATCTGATTACGGTTATGGGACAGAAGAGCCAAGTCATCAACAAAATCCAGATCATCCAACTGCTTAGTCAGAGTCCACTGGATTTCATTTCTGTTGTGTGTTGTCGATGATCTCATAACCCAGTCTATTGCTAGTAAGAAAAGAAATAGAGACAAGACGCATCTCTGTCGCACTCCTGTTCTTATCCCAAACGGTTCTGTAAGCTGTCCTTCGTAAAGAACTCTGCATGTCATGTCTTCATATGCTTTCTTTATTAAATTAATGATCTTCAGGGGAACTCCATAATGCCTCATCAGTTTCCAAAGTGATTCTCTGTCTACACTGTCAAATGCCTTTTCGTAGTCCACAAATCCGATGTATAGTGGTGAATTCCATTCCAGACTTTGTTCAACTATTATTCTCAGTGTGGCTATCTGGTCTGTACAGGATCTGTTTTGTCGAAAACCTGCTTGTTCATCTCTCAGTTTCTTGTCTATGGACTCTTTTAATCTCTCAAGGAGAATCCTGTTTAATACTTTTCCTGGCACTGATAGTAACATTATTCCTCTATAATTTGTGCACTCTTGTAAATTTCCCTTCTTAGGCAACTTAACCAGATATCCTTCCTTCCATTCTGTAGGTATCTCTTCCTATTTCCAGACTTTACCAAGTAATTTATATAACATCTCTGTAGCCGTGTCGATATCTGGTTTGATGGCTTCTGCTGGAACGCCATCAGGTCCAGACGCTTTTCCATCTCTTAGAAGCTTTATGGCTTTCTTTATTTCTTCCTTCGTTGGTCTTTCACCGTTAATTTGTAGCTCTTCTTCTGCTGGCTGGATATCCGGGGGGTTTTGTGGAGCTGGTCTATTGAGAAGGTCCCCAAAATATTCTGTCCAACTCTTCATTTGCTCTTTTATATTGCTGAGCAGTTTCCCATTCTTGTCTATTATGAGGCAACTTGTTGGCTTGTATTTCCCTGTTAGCTTCTTTGTGCTGCTATACAGTTCTCTCATATTTCCTTTGCTGCAGCATCTTCTGCCTCTCGTGCCAACTCCTCAATATACTTCCTCTTGTCTCTTTTGATACTTCTTTTTATTTCTTAGTTTGCTTCTGTGTACACTTCTTGAGCCTTGGCTTTGGAACTTCTGGTTTTGCTTGTGTTTAAATCTGCTTTCTTGTTTTTTCTGTCTTTTATTTTATTGATGGTTTCTGTTGTTATCCATGCTTTTTGTTGTCGTTCCCTTTTCCCCAGTATTTCTTCACATGTCCCATTCCATACAGTTTTGACCTGTTGCCAATAGTCTTCTGTATTCTCTACACCTTCCAGCTGTTGGAGCACTTGGAATTTGTTGGATATTGTGACCGCAAATTAGTCTCTTGTTTCTTGATTTCTTAGATGTCCTGCATTAAATTGTTGTCTATAATTTTGCATTGTTGCGTATCTCTTGAGTTTCATTTTTACTTTGGCTATCAGAAGGTGGTGATCTGATGCCACATCTTCTCCTCTATATACCTTTACATCCTGCAATGATAATCTAAACTTCTTCTTTATGCATATATGGTCAATCTGATTTTCTGTTCTATGGTCTGGTGATATTCATGTTATAAGTAAATAAATTAAGGGGCTGCAGTAAAACTGGTAAGGAATATAAGTTTATAAACTAATAAAACGGTATTGAATCAGTTTTACAAATAACAGTTCACATGAGACAAGGGACGTTTCGGGTTTTACCCTTCGTCAGCCACAAACAGGTGACAAAGACAAAAATTACATATAGGATCAACAAAACTATACGATGAATAACAATACAAGAAAACCGTAAAATCTAAAAGAAATACTGAAACAAGAAAGTAAATAATCCAACGAAACGAAAAAAAGAAGAATAAACAAAACTGTGGAACTAGTTAAAGTTAGCTTAGCTCGATGCAAACAATCCGTGGAAGAAAGCGGTAGTCTCTTGTCACAGAATTCGCAAGGAAGTGACGTGCGATAGCGACAATACAAGAGATATAAAAAGATACGAAACGAACCAAAGCAAAAACACAAGAAGATAGATCATAAAGACAACGAATAAAGAATGAAAAAGAGAAAAAGAGAAAAGCTACCAGAATTTATGCAAAATGATGTTGTATATTTAAACCGCCGGGAGCTAGAACGCCCATTTTAAAAATAAGGCGATTCTCCAACGAAAAGCGAGTCTTGTCATTACCGGCACATGAACGCCGGGCAGTGACATGTATATCGGAATTACCTGAATGGTCCGGTCTATTGAAATGAAGGGCCACCGGTAAATGTTTGTCCTGATAGATGTCATTCAAGTGCTCACGAAACCTGTCTGCCAAACGCCTACCAGTTTCACCAATATAGGTCATGCCACATCTCTTGCAGATGATAGCATAAATCAGGTTTCTGGATTCGCACGTAAAAGACTCTTTAATGATAAATTTTCCTTTAGGAAAAGTGACTGTCTGAGTTTGGAGTACAAACGGACAGGTCTTGCATATCCGTGTTACTATTCTTTTCTCCCCTTTTGGGCCTCGGTAACACACGGGTGGAGTGACAGAATAGAATTCGCATTATATTTCATTGTGTGAAATTATCTAAGTGACTAATGTTTGATATCATGCAATTAAAACAACATTAGCCGACAATCTAATAGTTAATAATGACAGGCGATATTTGTAAGTGCGCGTAGGGACAATTGAATTATAGCTGGCATTGTGCGCTGATCGTTTTACCGATGCAGGAGGAGAAAGACGGGAAGCCTTAACCAAACCTGTACTCGCTAAGCGACGCGCGATGGGATGGGCTAAAGATACCGTGTGCCTTTTAACTTAATTAGGTGACGGAGAGAATCAGAGATCGTCTCGTACCCTAACGTGTGAATAGGATAGTAGCATGATTTTTTTTTCATGAATGTTCTCTATTCCAAACATAGAACCTGATCCAGTGGCCAGCGGTCTTTTATTTTGTGTCCATTTTGGTCTTTTTCTCATTTACTGAAGGAATAAAGGTTGTCGTTTCCTTGGCGTTCATCCCCAAATTCAGGTGTGAACAGGATTGGCCAAGGCGACAAAACTAACATTTTAACTGTGTGTTAATTTGTGTTAACTGGCCTTACAAATACCCAGATATTCATTCAATTTTTATCAGCCCGCTGTGGCAAATTACATAACATTTTTCCCGACGTTTGACAGTCGTTTTCCCAAGTGGATTATTTTATCCAGAAGAGTCACGTTGTTTCAGAATCGGCACTCTCCACAGAACCAGCCGATAGAATTTATCATCATCATCTTAATTAACAGTTTTTTTAGAAATCAGTTCTTTTCCTACTGTTTACTGTAAACACCAGATCTCAGAGAGTTCCGGCATTAACTATTCAAGGTGACATTGTATATCCAGGAATCCACCACCAAATTAGGCGTCCCCCTTATAAAGTGTAATTATTAGTGGGGGGACTGGGGTCCAATTCGGAAGATACCAACTACTGGACCTTATATACATACAAATTCAGGGATTTTTCGTCCAAAGATTGTTTCACCAAGATTAGGTAAGGAGCGAGTGAGTGGCCACGTATAACAGAGAGAAGAGAGAGAGAGAGAGAGAGAGAGAGAGAGAGAGAGAGAGAGAGAGAGAACTATTTTCTTTTTGTTACAGGAAACATCGTACCATTAAAAATCTGTTGAACTATTGTTTAATTTTACTGGATAGCATTTTAGTAGGAACTTTGTTCTTTTCTTTACTGTCTATTCTGTACCATAGTGCTAACCTGTTTACCTTTGTGTTATTAACTTCTTTTGGGATCCTTTCTCAACAAGGGGGAGGGCACTTATTGGGTTATTTTCATGTGTCTGTAAAACCTGATTTTTTATTGATATTTTTATATGTTTGATGTTGTGAAGTTTAATGATAATAAACTACAAAAGAACTTAACTGTGTGTGTTGGTCAGACCCATATCCATTTACCATAGTTTTTCACGTTTTTGTGTCTTGTTGTCACATAACCATAACTGTGAGTGCGTGAGTAGTAAAGCTTATGTTTATAATTATAGGGAGGTTTGACAGATTGTCTTATACTAACAGATAGTCGTATAGATAGGCTGGATTAGAGAAACCACTCAATCCAGAAACAGATCTTCACCTTAATCTATTTACTCGTGAAATATATTCTAACACCTTTTTTTCACATACTCACCATCTACTCTACTCAGACGGGATCATAAATATCCCTCTAAGTTATCTAAAATTTACGACAACTATTCAAAATAATCTCTGTTTGACGATCACCGCATGCAAGTATTCATATGTGAATAGCACATTCACTCAGCTTTGTTTCTGTTAAACAGAACTTAGTTCACATGTGAACACTTTTCAGACTACTTGGATCATGCCGAAAGTGCAGACACCTGCATGCAGACTTACAAAAATTTCTGTCCGTGTCGATAATTCGGTCAAGCTGGTACAGTCTATACATCAAAGGAAGTCTGGCTACTGTATCCACATAGTCTTTGCACTCCAAGGTAAATCTGACCAATAAGAACAATTGTGTTACCCATCATTGAACAAAGATAATTTAGGGACTAAAATGTAAATTAGAGAACTTATGCGAAATGGACGATAAAAAAAATGTGACCTCTTTCCATTGTTACTGCAATAGTGTGATAATGTTCCAGACAGTGCGATGCCTTTTATTTTTTTTTAAAACCATGACGCGACAAATTAGCGGATTTCTTGCAAACATCCCAGCATCGCGAGGGTTAATTTTAAAATCGTCTCCTTTATGACAGATCTGTGTTTTGTTATGTTGATATTTTCTATTCTATTTACCCGTCAGATAGTGTCACCATGAAGACGTTAACTAATTTCAAATGTAAGACGCCTGTGAAATTAATGGTGATAACGATCTCACTATAGGAAAAAGTGCTTTTGTTACAAGCGCAATCAGGAAAAGAGAGCATAATGTGATAACAAAAGACAAACAAACAAAACATGCAGAAAAAGGGTTCACATTGAACACAGTTCTCAAAAAAAATTAAACACTCTCAAACCCTGTTGTGTACTGAACATTGGTTCTTCAAAAACCCCGCAAACATGAAATTCCCATAAGAAGCAATAATAAATGATGAGTTATGATCCAGGCATCGGTAAAGCGTCATGTATGCATTTTTTGGTACACATATTAATGTAAATATGCAAGTAATGCAATAATTTGATACATTAATATATATATATATATATATATATATATATATATATATATATATATATATATATATATATATATATATATAATAAATTCTTTAAGCACCAAACACGGCGCATAAGGCAGAAACCAGTGTTCTCCAGGTTGTTCGTTGTGACGCCACTCCTCTTAACTCTTGCACATTATTTAGGCCCAACGTTCTTCCTTCTCTTGTTATTGTTCTTCTAAGTGTTTCTTTTGGTCTTCCTTTTTTCCTCTTACCCTCAGGAACCCAAGTGAGCGCCTGTAGTTGTATTCTGTTGTTTTGCATTCGTAGGACATGACCGATATATGACCATCGTCTTTTCCTTATATAGTCGGAGACATATTTCTGCTTAGAGTCTTCTCTTATTTGTCGATTAGTCTTGAATTCTTTCCAACTGATGTTCATGAGTTTTCTAAGACATTTGTTCTCGAATGTATTCAGCTTGTTCTCCAATGATTTTGTGATTTTCCAACTTTCACAGCTGTATGTTAACACTGAGATAACATTCGAATTAAACAGACGAAGCTTGGTATGTATATTCAGTGATCTTAATTTCCAAATGTTAGATAATCTATTGAAGGCGCTAGCTGCCAAAGCAATTCTAGTATAAATTTCTCTTGTTGTGTCACCATCCTGAGTCATTTTACTGCCTAAATAATTGAAACTTTCAACTATATATATATATATATATATATATATATATATATATATATATATATATATATATATATATATATATATATATATATATATATATATATATATATATATATATATATATATATTATAAAACAACTACAGTAAAAGCCCGTCATATGACGGAAATTAAATTAAAAACACCAATACTTAACGGCAATTTGACTTATTCAAATACTGGTGGAAACATAATGTTAGGTGTGAATATCTGGTTGTCCATCAGAAGAGTACCTTGATTTTCTGCTGTTTTAATTTCTACTCTTACATTGTTGTGATGTCTTGATCGATAAAATGCGACGTACGGCTGCCCTTGAAAGAAACCTGGCTCGATCATGAGCAGGTTAAACTCATTAAACCTGTTGATCTATAACTTTACAGCAATAGTTTGATTAATCACTATTGAGTAAATTGTATGTCTGCACCCATTTTAAGTAACCCTGCACCAGTATGACTCATACTGTGGTAAGTAACTCAAACATATAGAACATTACTGTTTGCCCGCTATTAAAAGTGGCTACGTTAGTTCTGAGCCTGAACAGTTAACCCAATTTCTCGCAAGCGAGGTCACATATTTTTCTGCAGCCAGAAATATCGTATTTACTTACTTACTTAAGTACCTAGTCGTTCCTCTTCTACCGTTAGGTGTAGAGGTTTTGAAGAGTGTGCACCATACCGTCCTACCGGCTGTCTCCCTCCTATCGTGGTTCTATCCAAGTCCTCGGTCTTTCAGAGATTGTCTAATGTTGTCTATCCAGCGTCATGGAGGTTTGGATACCAGGCTCTTAGTGTCCCATTCTTATCGTAGTAGTCGATCTTCGCCCATTAGGAAAATACCAGCTGATTTTATTCTAACAAAATGATGAAACATGAATCAATGTACGCTCATTCCTCTTAATGATAGCACTAAATAATTTTGTACAAAGTCTGAACATGCATTCCGTTCACAGAGAAATGTTAGTGGCGCATGCACACCAACCTTTGCTCACTTTTCTTTGGCGAGTGTTACTATTTTCGGGATCATTTCGAATGACAGAATGAGCTGGTAAACTATATATATATATATATAATATATATATATATATATATATATATATATATATATATATATATATATATATATATATATATATATATATATATATAATATATATATATATATATATATATATATATATATATATATATATATATATATATATATATATATATATATATATATATATATTGAACTTATATAATGCTGGGAATCATACATAAAATTGAGAGAAAGGAAGAACCCGGTAGGACACAATTGACTGCAGAACTTAGCTGCTAAAAAAAAGGGGAAGAAAACGTGCATTATTTATTTTGAAGAGAAACCAATATCTGCCAATTGTGACGAGGAGCATTCAGACCGACACTGCCTATCTTTTCATGATCATTCTTTTGTACAAGGCAACTTTAAAATATTGCAGAAAACAGAGAGAAGAAAAATTAAAAAAAGAAAAACCAAACATAAAGGGCTTATTTTTGATTGCGTGACATTTATCTTTTGATTCTAGAGTTTGTTTGTCTTGCTTTATCTATAGAGAATGCCCAGTTATGTTTCTACAAAAAGAATCGTGTTGAAAACCTTTTCAACATTAACCCAATCGACTGTTCATTAAACTCATGAATGCTGACTCGTTCAATTATAAATTAAGTATAATACAACAAAAAATGTTAAACCAAGATGCTCGAGTTTAACACATCGCGGAACACATTCACGCTGTCGTATTGTCTATATTGATGTAGCTACAACAGTAGTTGTCGCTGGGGAGGTGTCGTAGATTTTGGATAGTTGATTAAGATAGATTCTGGTCCCGTCTTAATAGAACTGAAAAAGGTGGTACTCAGTGAGAGGTAAGGTAAGAAATAGATTTCACGAGTTAAGTGGTGAACAAAAGGTAGAGTCTGTCCATGGATTGAAAAGGTACTCTAGTCCAGCCAATCGTTTACGACTCAAATTTGTTTATCAGACAGTTTACTTTCTATATATATAAATATACATATATATATATACACACACACATATATATATATATATATATATATATATATATATATATATATATATATATATATATATATATATATATATATATATATACACATTCACCAAGAGCTGACGCTCAGTGACAGTGGATCAAAGAAGAAGAAGAAGATATATATATATATATATATATATATATATATATATATATATATATATATATATATATATATATATATAAACCACTCACATACACACACAGATAAGTGACGACAATTAGACACACAAACGTGAAACTATAGTAAATGGAGTGTGGATATTGGGCCGAGCTGACCAACACAAGTAATTCAGTTTTATGTTAAGTTTATTTATCATAAAGAAAACGTCATAACATCCAATTTCAGCAAGAATAGAAAAAAATCATAGGTTACAGAAATACGAAGAATTACACGCAATAAGTGCAATTCCCCCCTCACCCTTCTTCCCCCTTCTCTCTCCCCCCCCCCCCACCTCCTTTTCCTGTTAAGACCAAATCCCGTTAGGAGAAGTTATTAATCCACAAGAGGTCAAAAGAATTGCTCTATGGTATAGAATTTGCCTATACTGTAAAGAACAGAGTTTCTAATTAATCTATCCTGAAGTAAACAGCATTAGCAAACATAAGAAGAAAAAAACAAAGTGAGTACAATGGTTATACAATAGAAGAATTATTCACTCCTGCTTTCTATCGCTCTGACAAACATGTGGCCACATTTCAATCTCGCTTACCTAATGCTGATTTACAATGTCTGGAACATATCTTCTTGGTACACACAACAAATCCAGTGTTGGGTTTTGGCAAAACAAGCCCCAGTTCCTCAAATGACTGATTAATCCTTTTATTTGTGGAACGCTTACTTGTAATTCGTTACTGTTTATTGAATCTATTCATGTCACCTCAATTAATCCAGGTAGGAAAAACAATTTCGAGATCTAATGTCACGGTGTACAGTAGCTTGAAATATTCGATAGTTAAATAGAATGTCAGATAGATAAATCTTTTGTGGATAAATCCTCGCCACAACACAGTGGTCGGTAATCGGGTAATGTTAAATTTGATAACTTCGCCAATGAGGGCTGAATGTATATGAAAATTGAAAATAAATCTGGGAAGCTATATGTCCAGTTACAGTTATTTTTATAGTCTTTTGGTGGTACTCTCTTTCTCTCTTGGCGAAACAAGAGGGCCAAACAGATCTACCTCGAAGACCCGATAATTGTTATAAGAATATTCTTTAGACATGGTTGGACTTAGACTTAGCCCCGTTTTCTCTTAGATTTAGACCCTTTTCTCAGACTAAGGCCGATGCTAGGTTTTCGGGCTCTTGACCCGTACTGTATATAGGAAGAAAAATACTAACATTTAACCACAATCTCAATTCTATCCTAATCCGCGTAAACGTATAATTTATTATCCACTCAGTTATTTAAATTGGATAGAAACTACAAGTGTATAGCTTATCTTATCGTTTTTTTTTTACCCGAGAAATAAATTCTAGTCATTTACAAAAATTACACATAATGGATAAGATATATATATATATATATATAGGCGATGTAATACTGACGATATATATATATATATATATATATATATATATATATATATATATATATATATATATATATATATATATATATATACATATACATATACATATACATATACATATATATATATATATATATATATGTATCTTTCTCCGTGTTTTATATCTACATTCTTATCCTTCTACTGTTGGCTAACATCTTGAAACAAATTTTGGACGTGTCGCGGTCCTTTGATGCCCCACGCCCGAGTCCATTGTTTGCGTCCACGCATTGTTCCCCAATGTGGTTACCTGTCGTTTGTTTGAACAGCAGACTAGCCATGAATAGGCTTAACTCTTTTGTCCATTCGGCTCCTTAAAAAATAGGGGGGGGGGGGGGGGGGGGGGGGGGGGGGGGGGGGGGGGGGGGGGGGGGGGGGGGGGGGGGGGGGGGGGGGGGGGGGGGGGGGGGGGGGGGGGGGGGGGGGGGGGGGGGGGGGGGGGGGGGGGGGGGGGGGGGGGGGGGGGGGGGGGGGGGGGGGGGGGGGGGGGGGGGGGGGGGGGGGGGGGGGGGGGGGGGGGGGGGGGGGGGGGGGGGGGGGGGGGGGGGGGGGGGGGGGGGGGGGGGGGGGGGGGGGGGGGGGGGGGGGGGGGGGGGGGGGGGGGGGGGGGGGGGGGGGGGGGGGGGGGGGGGGGGGGGGGGGGGGGGGGGGGGGGGGGGGGGGGGGGGGGGGGGGGGGGGGGGGGGGGGGGGGGGGGGGGGGGGGGGGGGGGGGGGGGGGGGGGGGGGGGGGGGGGGGGGGGGGGGGGGGGGGGGGGGGGGGGGGGGGGGGGGGGGGGGGGGGGGGGGGGGGGGGGGGGGGGGGGGGGGGGGGGGGGGGGGGGGGGGGGGGGGGGGGGGGGGGGGGGGGGGGGGGGGGGGGGGGGGGGGGGGGGGGGGGGGGGGGGGGGGGGGGGGGGGGGGGGGGGGGGGGGGGGGGGGGGGGGGGGGGGGGGGGGGGGGGGGGGGGGGGGGGGGGGGGGGGGGGGGGGGGGGGGGGGGGGGGGGGGGGGGGGGGGGGGGGGGGGGGGGGGGGGGGGGGGGGGGGGGGGGGGGGGGGGGGGGGGGGGGGGGGGGGGGGGGGGGGGGGGGGGGGGGGGGGGGGGGGGGGGGGGGGGGGGGGGGGGGGGGGGGGGGGGGGGGGGGGGGGGGGGGGGGGGGGGGGGGGGGGGGGGGGGGGGGGGGGGGGGGGGGGGGGGGGGGGGGGGGGGGGGGGGGGGGGGGGGGGGGGGGGGGGGGGGGGGGGGGGGGGGGGGGGGGGGGGGGGGGGGGGGGGGGGGGGGGGGGGGGGGGGGGGGGGGGGGGGGGGGGGGGGGGGGGGGGGGGGGGGGGGGGGGGGGGGGGGGGGGGGGGGGGGGGGGGGGGGGGGGGGGGGGGGGGGGGGGGGGGGGGGGGGGGGGGGGGGGGGGGGGGGGGGGGGGGGGGGGGGGGGGGGGGGGGGGGGGGGGGGGGGGGGGGGGGGGGGGGGGGGGGGGGGGGGGGGGGGGGGGGGGGGGGGGGGGGGGGGGGGGGGGGGGGGGGGGGGGGGGGGGGGGGGGGGGGGGGGGGGGGGGGGGGGGGGGGGGGGGGGGGGGGGGGGGGGGGGGGGGGGGGGGGGGGGGGGGGGGGGGGGGGGGGGGGGGGGGGGGGGGGGGGGGGGGGGGGGGGGGGGGGGGGGGGGGGGGGGGGGGGGGGGGGGGGGGGGGGGGGGGGGGGGGGGGGGGGGGGGGGGGGGGGGGGGGGGGGGGGGGGGGGGGGGGGGGGGGGGGGGGGGGGGGGGGGGGGGGGGGGGGGGGGGGGGGGGGGGGGGGGGGGGGGGGGGGGGGGGGGGGGGGGGGGGGGGGGGGGGGGGGGGGGGGGGGGGGGGGGGGGGGGGGGGGGGGGGGGGGGGGGGGGGGGGGGGGGGGGGGGGGGGGGGGGGGGGGGGGGGGGGGGGGGGGGGGGGGGGGGGGGGGGGGGGGGGGGGGGGGGGGGGGGGGGGGGGGGGGGGGGGGGGGGGGGGGGGGGGGGGGGGGGGGGGGGGGGGGGGGGGGGGGGGGGGGGGGGGGCTTATACCTCGATATCAAGGCTCCTTAAAAATATGGGGGGGGGGGGGGGGGGGGGGGGGGGGGGGGGGGGGGGGGGGGGGGGGGGGGGGGTATATCCCAAGGTGACAATATTTACATGGGGGAAAAAAATATCAAATAAGTTGTACCATGCCCAAGTGTGTTGGACCAGATTTCTTACGAAGCAATGTATGGTGGCAAGTTAACGTCAATTGTTGGAATGAGCCAAATGCGTGAAGAAAGTGGTGATTAAAAGATTAACTTTAGCACCGATGGAAGAGCAAAATGTGGTTGAAATGCAATGAAGGAAGACAGCGATAAGGCTTAGCGCTTGTTATCACACACGCTACCCACGGTTTTTACCACTAATACGTCCGGCCCCAAACATACATAATTAAATATTTTTGGTAACAAAGGCCTCTCAGGCTTGGCATCTGTCGCATAGACAGCGACTGCCGAAACCATGAAATCCAGCTTTAGCTGTTAAAGTTGAAGGGAACGCAGTCTTCACGCAACAAAATAAATATCAAGCCAAGTCACCCCAATCCAGGATTAGGATCAGTGTTAAAAATAGCGTGGAATATTATCTGTCAGAGAGGACATCAAATAGACTGTCTCGTTTTATTTTTTTTTCATATCACATCAAAGAACAACAGTGAGCTAATACAAGTTACGTTATGGGAAAAATAATGATTGTCAGGAGTATCTAAATAGAGAATGTCTGAGTATAGACATAATATGAATGAGTATTGTGAAAGTAGAGACAATTTCAGTCAACAATGAAAATATAGAGAGAGGTATGACTTCTGGAGAGAAAAAAAGTTAGTTGCTTATCCTTTACAGGACGTGGCAATCAACCCCAGCTTTTATTGGCTGTTTGTGATTTTTCTAGGCAATTTTTTTCATTCAGTAGTTTGCCATTGCTTTCTGAACGGTACGGCGCTTATACCTTTGTTAAAAATCCACACAAAGCGATCTGCTACCAAACCGCCTGCAGCAGGTTTCGAACCTGGTATATCTGGATTATAAAACTGCGTTCATATCCATTTGGCCACAGACGCCGACTCTGGAGAGAAGAGAGATATAATCAGATATCTTATTTCTACTTTCAAGATATACTCGGACTCTGTCATACCCTCGTCCGTCCTTCAATGATAAATAGAATAATTACTGCAGCAAGGACTGGAACAGCAAACATTAAGTAACAGTTAGAATAGAGTAAATTATGACCGCTTAGTATATATAAATAAGGAAACAACAACATTGAACCAAAATAAAAAGTAATGCCTTCACGAGCTCTGAAGGGCTCATGAATGTTTCAATATCACAAATACCGAAAAATAACACAAGACTTCACTCAATCACACCAGCCAAACGTCTCACTCCAAACCACCAACACTAGTACACTTTCTCACTACCTAGGTTGTCTAGCTAACAACCCCCCCCCCCCCATTCCCCCTCCCCATTCTTCAGTGATGAAAACGGCTTCTACAGTCTTGAGCAATATATTCCTGGTATGTAAGTAATCCGCAACTAGCAAAAGCCTAGCACAGTTCCTCCTAATTTAGTATTCAAATGATGGGGAGACTTGCTCCATATGGAACAGCTTGTAAATAATTCCTAGCGTTCACAATTTCCTGTGGCGGCGGAAGGAGACAACACTAGTGCGACTTTAAATACATCAATTGTTCCAACTACGAACAATTTTCGTACCTATATACGAGATGTTCCATCATCTCGTATATACCCACTGAATACGGCTGGCAAACGAGTGTCAGAGAGGGACCGAAGGGTAGGCCTCGTATGCTGGATAATGATGACTTGAACTCCTAGACAGGCGACGAGTGCTGGCAAATGATAAATCCTCTCTGTCGTTACGTCGGGATTTTCCGAGTTACCAGGACGTAAATGGGTCTGACGATATTGCCGCAATGACTGGATGGCAAAGCAGGCAAACCCAATGGGTTGGAGTTATATATATATATATATATATATATATATATATATATATATATATATATATATATATATATATATATATATATATATATATATATATATATCCTGCAATAGGCTGAGGGTAAGTAATCCAAGAATACAACATTGTATGCTGAATAATGGCAGAATAAACTGGTTTGCCTCGAGATCAATAGTAGGTGATGATTTGTAATACAATTGCAGTCGAGTTAAACTTGAGATGGCAACTTATCAGGAAGTGCCGAATATAATCTTAAAGTTGCAAAGTGCCCAACCAAGAAAGCACAGTACCAGGCTAAGACTACGCTCTGAAAATACACAAACAAATCAAAATCTCTTTAACCGCTGTAACAGCCATCCTACTGTTGTTAACAAAACAAATTCCAAGTCTCTCTCTCTCTCTCTCTCTCTCTCTCTCTCTCTCTCTCACTCTCTCTCTCTTTTAAAAACCCTTCTCTCACTAGCCCTCTTCGCTTTAGTTAGTTGTTGTTGTTGTTTTGATTATTTGATGGGTGGAGATCGGGCACTCAACATCTGATCGTTCTGCCTCTTCTCGTTCCATCTTGGTCTACCCTGTTCAACCTGAAAGTTGGTTATAATTGGGGTATTTAGTGTCATTTTATTTACTAATTTTGTATTCAATAAATAACTGTTGTCTTTTGCAGTTGCTGATTTTTATTTGTATTAGTTTATGTGGCCAGTACGTCTAGTGGCGATTTGTATTAGTATTTGTTCTTTTTGAGTTGTTGTCCCTTTTTTTATACCTTGTTGTCATTCCTTGTCCTATGAGTAGTTAGTTTTTGTTAATGCTTTGTTAGTTCTTGCTGCCTAATTCCTATTTAGTTGGATGTTTTTCTTGAAGTTCTAACCTTATATTTTTTCCTTTGTTTTATGTATATATCTTTTAAGTATTGCTTGGGCATCTCTTGGGGCATCTATACTTAAAACCTTATCACCTGTTAAGTCTATATTGTGATTTCTATAGTAAGTTATTAATTCAAGCCTTTGTTGTTCATACTTTTTACAGTGCATCAGGTAGTGGTCTATGTCATTCTCTTCCTGACATTCTTGGCAGTGTGGTTCTTCTACCATAAAGTTTGCTGCACCGAGACGGAGACGCCATAGTTTTTTGGTCGATGATATTTTTAATTCTTCTCTGATCTGGCACGTCCTTGTTGGTTCTTTCAGCAGTTTGAACGCGTGTCTGCCTTTTCTACTTTTCTTCCATGTTGTCTTCCATTCCTCATTTATAGTTATCTTCACTTGGCTCTTGATCTCTGACCTTCCCAGTCCCGCTTTTATATTGTTTTTACTTGTTCTTCCATTCTTGGCGTTCTGGTCTGCCAACTCGTTGCCAGCAATACCTATGTGTGCTGGAACCCACACTAGCCTCACCCTACATCCTCTGTTCCCTAGTGATGTATTAATTGCTAGAATTTCTTCCTTTATGTCTGGCCGGCTACATTTACCTGGGTTTTCTAGTGCTTGTAGTGATGATAGTGAGTCTGTAAATACCGTAACAGCTTCTGGTGGATTATCTTCGATTATTTCTAATTTTTTAAGAATTGATACCATCTCTGCGGTAAAAATCGAAGCCCCTTCAGTTACACTGTAGCTCTTTTTTATTCCCCATTGTGGTATTACAACTCCGGCACCTAGTTGCCCACTATCACCCTTGGATCCATCAGTGTAGACTGCCAGACTTTGTTTAGTTAGTTGATCTATGAACTTTCTACTTATCATTTTGGCTTCCTTATCTTCTATGTTTTGTTTGATCTTTTTAGTCAGTGAGTAGTCTATGATTGGTGTTTTTAGTTCCCAGGGTGGTATTTTGCTTCTGTATTTATTACTATTTTCAATTGTGTTTGATAGTTCTTTGTACTGCGTTAGGTCTTCTATAGTTCTCCACCCTGTTGGATATCTATCTTTATTTAAGGGGACGTCCTATACACTTGGTTGGTTTTTGACAAATGCTTTATGTGCTGGGTGGGTCACTTCTTGTGCTACTTTACTCCAATAATTTAATCTCAGTTCTTTTCGTCTTAGATCAAGGGGAGGTATGCCAAGAGCTACTTCTAGCGCTTCTACTGGTGTCGATATAAATGCACCTGTAATGGTTCTCATGGCTGAATTCTGAATCCTGTCCACTGTTGCTTTGTTAGAAGCTGCAGCTGAGTCATAGACTATGCTGGCATAATCCAGTTTCCCCCTGATGAAAGACTTGTAGAACATGAGAATTATTTTATTGCTGCCCCCCATCCATTACCTTTTACAAACCTTAGTATATTTACGGGTCCCTTACAGCTTTATACCAAATTGTCTATATGTTTATTATAATTTAGTTGTTTATCTAAAGTTATGCCCAGAAATCTTGTTGTTGAGGAAGTACATATTTTCTGTGCTTTAATGGTTATATTGATTTTGTTATTTTTTTTTAAATTTCCTTTGCTGAAAATCATACCTACTGTTTTGTTTACATTAATTTCAAAGCCCCAACTATTCATCCACTCTCAAATTTTGTCTATTTGATTTTGAAGTTTTTTGTAAACATGGTCCAAGTTTTTTCCAGATCGCCAAATGGCAGTCATCTGCAAATTGTGATACTGCATTCTTAATGTCGTTAAATTCCTCTGCTAGGTCATTTACAGCTATAGTGAAAATTGAAGGTGAAATAACTGATCCCTGAGGAATCCCATTCTGTTGTTCATATATATCTGACCTATCATTGTTTACCTGTACCGCAAAATACCTGTCCTGTAAAAAGTTTTCTATGTACCTATAGGTTTTACCAGTTATGCCAATCTTTTTCATTTTGTAAAGAGCTCCGTCTCGCCAGCATTCATCATATGCTCTTGCAACATCTAGAAAAACTGCTACGGTTTTCTTTTTTCTCTTGAACCCTAGCTTTACCTCATGTTCTAATCTTACAAGCTGGTCTACTGTACTTCTGTCTGCTCTAAACCCTGACTGGTTTGGGCTATATAACTGATTTTTTTCCATGTAGAATTTAACTCTTTTGTTAACAACAGTTTCCAGTATTTTACCTAGTTGTGATGTTAAGGAGATAGGTCTATATGAACTTACATCATGGGCTTCCTTATTGGGTTTTAGGATGGGTACTATCATAGCTACTTTCCATGCTTTCGGTATCGTCCCTAAGCTCCAGATTTTGTTATAAAGGGAAGTTATTATGTTTATAGTTCTTTTGGGTACTTTCTTAAGGATTTCATAACTAAGTATATCTTTCCCTGAGGCAGTATATGATTTATCTTTTATTGCATTAGTTACTTCTTCCTCTGTTATATCAGCATCTAAATAGTTTGTTTCATCTATCTGGTCTGGCAGTTCTTTTGAAAACTGTATCCTAAGTCTTTCTCTTCTCTCATTTTCTTCCAGTCCAAGGCTACTTTTTGCACTGACTTTATAGAAATACTCGGCAAGGGCATTTGCTTTTTCTTTATCTGTTTCTGCTCTCTTTGGTAGTTTGATTGTTGGCATTATTGTTTTCTTATTGTTCCCTTTGATTGCCTTAAGCTTTTTCCATACTTCTTTAATTTGAGTGCTAGGTTTAAGTGACTGACAAAATTCCTTCCAGTTAGTTTCTTTGGCTTTAAATATTGTTCTGTTAGATTCATTCCTAATAAGTTTATACTCATCATAGTTTTCTTCTGTCCTGTTATTTCTATATTTTTGTAATGCCCTTTTTCTTCTCCCATGAATTTCTGCACAGCTTTTATTCCATCAGGCAACTGGTTCTTTATTCCACTGAGTTTTCCTTTTCTTAGTAATGTTATTTATTGGTTTAAGGTGCTGTGGCATATTTTTATTTGGTATATATTTTATTGCTATTTTAAGAATTTCATTCCTGCAAGTTCCCACAGGTAAATCCAGCCACGAGTTCGCTGGCCAGCGCCGTGTCTGTGCGCGCAGTGTCTAAGGCGACTCACAGCGAACTATTTTCACACAAACTCATGCCTAGTCTCACACACTCTAGTTTTAAAAAGTGTCCACGCTGTTAACAATCCCCACACCCCATGATACTCATAAGTGGCCACACTGACTGAGTTACCCAAATAGTGTTGACCGTATACTCAATATGTATCAAAGAGCAAAACAACTTTTTACATCAATATTATACATACAACCAAGTGAGAAATAAACTTGGTAAAACTTAACTTTACACCAGCTCACTCTTTCTGACTCACAGAAACCTACGCCTAGCCAACACTTGGTGATTATGGATGGTGGTTCACTTAATAAAATTCTGCATATACCGGTCACGAAAACAAATTATTTTAAGAAAAAATATGTATATGTTAAAGATGAATTAAAGTAACATGGATCTCGATTCTATTCGATTAAAGTAAATCCCCAATTCATTCAATAAGTAAATGTGCT
The DNA here is from genome assembly GCA_024509875.1 of Oreohelix idahoensis. Taxonomy (NCBI): domain Eukaryota; kingdom Metazoa; phylum Mollusca; class Gastropoda; order Stylommatophora; family Oreohelicidae; genus Oreohelix; species Oreohelix idahoensis. The sequence continues at coordinate 622,040 of JAMPIV010010945.1, forward strand.
TCATCATGTGAAGTATTCTTTCCAGAACGTTGTCTCCATTACAGCTGCTCTGAACGCATCACGATTCTGGGCAAGTCGACCTGCATCAGCCAAAGACAAGTTCAGACTCTCTGTGATGTCCTGGGTCCACCGTCGTCTAGGTCGACCCCTTCCCCTTTTTCCAGGGACCATGCCTTCCATCACTATTTTTTCCAGACTATTATGTCTTTTTATATGACCGAAAAATGTGCTTACCGAATACATAATACATTCCTGCACTAACAACTGTTATGTTCTGTGCGAAAGAGTATTACTTTGTCCAATGGTAGAACTCCTCCTGAGACAGTGGTACTCAGTGATAAAGACCTCTTGCTTAAATAGCAAGATAAAATCTGCAGGTACCTTTTGCATGTGCACTAGATGAACTAATTTCAGACGTAAGAGCTAGGGGAAAGGTTCCCCGGGCAACTCAAGATACGGAAAATTACGTAATTGCCGCAACACTGGCTGTTCTACGAGCGACCAGTGTTCGCGGGATGAGACGAGGGCGGCAACAAAAAAAAACAGGGTAGAAGATTTCCTCCGTGTCCACGGGCTAGATGCCACTGTCCACGTGCTGAGGTGTAGAATTTAGCCTGCCGAACGTTAAGAGTGACATAACTAATGTCAGAAGTGGCGCTATTAGGAGCGATAAGACAGAAAAGTGGGCGTTGACTGTCGTAGATTTTTTGATAGGAAAATTAAGACTTGGGTTGGTCCCTTCTGAATAGATTTGAATAAGTGATAGTCACAGTGAGAGATAGTAATAGCAATAGGTTTCCACGAGCGAGGTGGTAGAATGTGATAGAGGCTGTCTCTGAGATCGAGAATTCTTCTCTCTCGCTGCCTATCGTCTACGACCGATTTAGTGGAGTCAGACAGTCTAAACACATATATATTTATATTAATATATCTCTATCCACTCACGTGCACACACATACAAGTGACTACAGTTAGACACACAGACGTGGGAAAACTATAACAATGATTATATAGATATTCTAGAACGAGCTGACCAACACGCTGATTAAATTTTAAGTGCAGTTTAATTATCAATATAAACTTCCACCACCACAACATCCAAAATTTACATCAAATATATATATATATATTTAAGCATCAAGTCAATGAATTGCTACACACAAAAAATATAGACCCACTGGTATGATCGTCTCTCGATGTTTAGCCCACCGTCCCGTTAGGAGAAAGATGATAGCCCAAAGAGTCTTACTTACTTACTTAGTCGTTCCCCTTCTACCGTGAGGTGTAGAGGTTTGGAAGAGAGAGCGCCAGACCATTCTATCAGCTGTCTTCTTCCTGGCCTGGTTCCATTCTAGTCCTCGGTCCTTCAAAGATTGTCTAATGTTGTCCTCCCCAGCGGACTCTGGGTCGTCCTGGAGGTCTGGATCCCTGGCTCTTTGTTTCCCATGCTTGTCGTGGTAGCCGATCTTCTCCCATTCTGCAGACATGGCCAAACCATCTTAGTTGGGACTGTTCTATTTGGGTCTGCAGCGGATGGGATTTTAGGCCTTGACGGATCGTCTGGTTGCGGACCATGTCTCTTCTTGTTACTTCAACCACTTTCCTCAGATACCTCATTTCTGAGGTTTGGATCTGGCTTTTGTGGGTTGTAGTCATTGCCCACGACTCGCATCCATATGTCAAGACTGGGACATAGGTGGAGCGGTATACAGCCATCTTCGTTTTCTTACCAACCTCTTTCTTGCTGAGGAATCCACGATTTATGGCCTGAAAAAGTCTCGCAGCCGCTGCTTTTCGAGTGGCCAACTCTTCTTTGATGCCTCCCTTTCGGTCTATAATAGCTCCGAGATATTTAAAGTGGTCGACCTGCTCCAGGACCTGTTCTCCCAACTTAATCTGATGTTTTCTTTCTTCTCGTGATAACACCATGGATTTTGTTTTAGAGCTGCTTATGACCATCCCTCTCTTCTCCAGCTCTTCCTTCCAGACTTGCAGGTTGGATTGGAGATGTGCCTCTGATTTAGCAATCAGGGCAACATCATCAGCAAATGCCAGCTCCGAAATATAGACCTGTCTCATCTTCCAATACCCCACTGAATACTTTCTTGTTCTCTCCTTACATGCCTTGATGACATCGTCCATAAGGAGTATGAAGAGGTAAGGTGATAGGATATCACCTTGTCTTACACCAGTGGTGGTTCTGAACTCTTCTGACTTATGGTTTGCTGTCCTCACATAATTTCTGCAAGACTTGTAGAAGCTCTGTATAGCATGAATCAGAGGTGCTGGAATATTCTTCCTTGCCAAACAGTCCCAAAGTTTGCTCCAGGGGACCCTGTCAAACGCCTTTTCCAGATCTATGAAACAAAGATGGATCTCACTCTTATACTCAAGGGCCTTTTCACTCAGCTGTCTGAGTGTGAAGATTAGGTCTTGAGTACTTCGGTTTGCTCGGAATCCGCACTGGACCTCATCCAATTGTGGCTCAGCTAGGCGTCGGAGTCTCTGCTCTAGGATTCTAGAGTAGATTTTACCAGGGACACTGAGAAGGGATATGCCTCTATGGTTTCCACATTGTCGATTGTCACCCTTTTTGAAAATTGGTGTTATGATGGCAATCTCCCAATCCTTTGGTATGGTCTTGTTGCACCATGCTGCCTGTAGGACCTTTAAGAGTAATAGGTCGCCTGATGCTCCCATGTACTTAACCATTTCTGGTGTTATACCATCATGCCCTGCTGCTTTGCCCATCTTGATTTTCTCTAGTGCTGCCCTCAGTTCTTCCATCTTTATGTCATCTTCACCATCAAATAGTTTTCTCTTCTGTGCTAGTGGTTATCATTTCTGATGCTTCATCATGCTCACCATCCAGGAGTTCTGAGAAATATTCTTTCCATCTTTCCATTACTTCCTTCGGGGCAGTAAGCAATTTGCCTTGCTTGTCCTTTATAAATTTGAGAGGGCATTGTTTTTCTTTCCTCATGTTCTTTAGGGTCTTATAGAACAATTTCTGGTTTTCTTGTGCATCTTTTTCTAGCTTTTCTCCAAATTCTTCCCAGGACTTCTGTTTTGCTGCTAGCACTTTGTTCTTTGCTTCTGTTCTGAGTGTCACATATTCTCTATATTTTTCCATTTGTCCTGTTGTGTTTTTAGCTCCTAAGTATTGTTTCCATGCCATTTTCTTCTCCCTTATTTTCTCTTTGACTTCCTCTGTCCACCAAGGTGTCCTCTTTCTCTGGTTCCCAAGTCGGACTTCACCGCATGCTTCTGCAGCAGCTGTCTTTATGATATCCTTGAATTTATTCCAGAGGGTTTCCAAGTCATCAGGTCGTTCTTCTGTGTTGCTCACTGCTGTAGCAATAAGCCCCTGATATCTGGTCTTAATTTCTGGCTCTCTCAGCTTGTAGGTCCTAATGCTCATTTCTCCTGCTCGTTTACTTGGTTTCTTGCGTGATGTTGGGCAGTTCCTAGGCTGAGCAACTCTTTCAGTTGTTCGTTTGATTGTTAGCAGGTAGTGATCACTTCCAATCTCTGGCCCTCTCCAGACTCTTGCATCTCGGACATATCTGAATGAGCTTCTCCGAACAATGGCATAGTCGATCACTGACTTCTCATTCTTGGTTGGTTCACATCTAGTGTATGCATGTATGCGCTTATGGGGGAACTTTGTGTTTGTAATGATCAGATTCTGCTCACTGCAGAATCTAAGGAGTCGCTTTCCATTGTCATTGAGAGTATCTTCTCCATATCTTCCGATAACTCCACCCCATCTAGCATGGTCATTTCCAACTCTGGCATTAAAATCTCCGAGCATAATAACTTCATCTAGGCAGTCATCCACTGTCCTTTGAAGCAGCTCGAAGAATTCCTCCTTGACCTCTGCTCTCTCATCCTCATTTGGCCCATACACTATGACCAGGTTGACTATGGTTTCTCCTTCTTTTAGTTTTACAACCATAATGCGCTCCGAGACAAAGTTCCATCCCTTGATACTATCTTTTTGATTTTGGGCCACAATGCAACCCACGCCCCCTTTAGCTCTTTCAGATATGGGTACACCATGGGACCGGCATTGGCGGAGTTGCCCAAAGAGTCACGGATACATATGATTTGATTTAATATTTCCCCCTTTTTAAGGTATGGACAGACTTGATATCTCTGGTCTATTCTAAGGGGAAATATGGTTAGCAATACTTGCATAAAGAAAGTTAAGACAGCAAAATGGGTGCCAAAAATTATAACAATAAAGGAATCACTCAGTCCTGCATTCACTCTATTCATTCAGCCGTAATCACGTGCATTTGTTCATACTCACAGATTTGATTGCCACTTCTGGAAACACAATTTTTATGACATTCACATACAGAATCGTCAATGGCAGTCTTTGACCAAGAAATCCCCAGTTCCAAAAAGACGGATTGAATTCTCTGCTTCAGGGAACGATTCCTTGGGTGTTCTTATTTTTCGGATGTCTGTTTAGGTCACATTAAAATTGTCCAGGCACGAACATTATCAACGAGCACAGTGTCACTAGTTTTGTTTTCTAGAAATGAGGAATGTCAGGTCGGTGACTTATCTCAGTACAGGAGTTTAGTTAGTCCCACCACCACTCGTCAACAGTGTCGGAAAAGTTAATGTTTTTTCTGTAATTATTCTCGCCACAAGGCAGCATGTACATTAGAGTTTGTGATATGTTCTGGCTCAGAGGCCCAGTATAAGCATTTATTCTTAAAAAAACACCCGTTAGTGGGATTGGTATTCTGTCTATCTCTTGAAGGCACACGCCCTGTCAGACATGTGTTACTTGAAAACCCACGTGGTTAAAGATATAAAATGTTTATGTTTCTCACAGGTATGTCTCTGTACTAAACGCCGGCAAAGTTTGGGTTACCCCAGTATTCACTGAATAAAGAAAAAAACACATATGAAATATTTTACATATTATGTACTCAATATAACTTACATTTAGAACTGCAAGCGTAGAGCTTGACTTGACGTTTAAACTTTCCCGTGAAATAAGTTATATATAAAAATCAATCGTCATGAATTAGGAATACCTACGTATTCCGTCAACACTCATGAGGCATCTAGCTTTTATAAGTTAGTTTAGCAAAATTATTCTCGTCTGATTATTTAGCAGTTAAATTTAATTCCTTATGGCTACCTGGTTTTAAGCTAGAAATTATACTTTATTCTGCTTTCCACTGAAACACGTCAGCTAGAGAATATAACAGACTTATAAATTAATCACTCTGCACAAAAAACTATTGGAATAAAATAGGCGATTTAACACTTAATCACTCGCAAAATCTAGATATATTAAATATAATATTTACCTCAACACAGAACTACGGTATCGCAACGAAACTAAGAGATTTCACTTATAAGTTTAAGTATCTAGAACGAAGTGACCACGTTTACTGCAAATGGAGAATGAGTGAAATCGAGTTTCAAACTCTGGTTAATATCTTAAACCAGACAAACGGTCCCAACTTATTTCGCAAAACGAAATAATCTCCCCTTTCCGTCTTAAACACCTTACATTTAACACTTCCCATTACTAGACGTTTTGCCCATAACTGCCAAACGTGCGTTCACACCTTACGCCAAAACTTGCCGTGGAGCGTGAGTGTCATCTGAGAAATGCTAGACACCCTGTTTGCTCTGAGCGAACATGTCTGGCGCGATTCACACCTCACCGTGCAATCTCAGCCAAGGAAACTCGCGTGACAGGTGCAAATGTAGACAATTTGTCTGCTCTCATGTCTGATAGACTGAAATCCCACCTAAAATTATCTCGTGCGAGGGACTGACACGTTAGGTAATCTACTGCATTTCTAAATGAGAAAACGAAACCAGGCGAAAGCTTGAATGGGAAAATAGTAATGTTTATAGTCGCAAACGTACGAATGCGAAAAACACAGGAAAAGGATAAATAGTGATAAAAAATAGAGGACACGGGTAGAAAAAAAAAGAAGAGAATATAGAAAATTTATAGATCATAAATCTCTCTGTGACATTGACAAAAATAGTGAACAAGACAGGGCAGACCACTCGAAAAAAGAGACAGACCATTCAATCAAATCACGACAATCATAAACTTTATTTAGTGCATACTCGTGTCCTAGTATAGTAAAATTTACTAGATAGCCATGTTCGTTCCCTGACGTAAGCATATGCAATCATCTCTGCATTTTCGTTGCTACGTCAGACTTACCTGTTTTAGCGATGCGTAATATTTTTAGTATAGCCTAATAGAAATAAGCTTTCGCACATTATCAGCATCATGTATTACAATCACTTACCTGGTGAAGACAGCTTCCCCTTGTGTTGGGGTTATCAAACAGCCACTTCCTTCAGGGGGAGATTCCACTTCTGTCACGAAGCATGCTGATCCCGTGGTTGTTACACGCCTATCTACAGAACCCAATGCCCGTACCAAATGCGAGTAATATTGAACTGGAGAACAACAATGTTACAAACATTAGAAGTATGGTGACTGTTTATACATTTGTAATAGAAAACTTTCACATTTCTCTGCAGCGCTAACAAAGTCCATAACTTATATAACAACATAATTTAAAGACACATGTTGTGTAACAGTAGTAACTGGGAATATTATGGGTAGGGAATAGGAAGGAGTATGGGTTATTTATTGTTGTGAGTTTGTTGTGTTCACTGGTGTTAAGGTTTATGGATATGTTTGGCAGAGAGAGGTGTAGTCATTCGTAGTTTATGTGTGAGTGAGTGAGTTAACAGTGAGTCTGCTGGGATAGAGAGATTTTGGGGCAATCAGCTGAGAGATTTGAATGTGTAAGGATGTGGTTTCAAGCAGAATTGTGGAAATAGTAAAGGAGCCGTATCTTATATATATATAAGTATATATCTGATACAGAAAAAAGTATCGTAAGCTCAAATGTCTACGCAGTTTTATTGTACGGTTCTGGAACACAACGAACAGCATTTAAAATAATCGAAAGATGGAGACTGTGATCAATCGGTTATGGTGAAGAATGGGATTAAACGATATGGGAAAAATGCAGATCTGTAACGGCCCAGACTGACACGCATGGAATATGGTGAGGTATGACGACTGTTTTGACAAGGACATGCACCTACAAAAGCAACGGTTTGCATTCAAGGCAATCGTCATTCAGTAATGCCCCAGTGTAACACAAATAGCGGTTGACTGTTCATCACACGCACAAAAGAAAAAAACAAAAACAAACAAAGGAATTGAAGACTGAGATGAAGAGAATAATGTAGACAATACAATAACTTAATAAGCGTTGGAAGTTGTGGCCTGGACGGTTTGATTGACTTTGGTGAGAGCCAATGTTAATAGAGAGAGCTGATGAGTAATGAACTGAATTGTGTTCGGTTGTACTGTGTTTTTTCTTCTACGTGTTGCAATATTGTCGAGCATTACGCTTTGTGTGAAGTGTAGAGACAGTAAACTGCAACACACTCTTATTACAAAATGCTCTTACCCGTAGCCTCAATACAAAACTTGTACGTTACACCTGGTTTCAGCGACCTGGGTTTTGTGGAAATTGTATTGACGGTGTTTTTGCCGTGTGTTCTATGTGGATCGGATATTATTTCCAGGACCTCATTGTTAGGCAGATGTTTTCCATCCGCTAAAATATACCATAAGGAGCTGAAAATTAAATAATTAGATATTTTATTCCTTGCTTTTTAATTTTTCTTTTGACAATGAAAACTCTTGCCTAAGAAGGAAGAACAGTGGTGTGCGTTAGATTCTATTCAGGAGGGAAAAAGGTACGTAGGGTGAAATTTATTACATCTATGCAGTAGTCCTATTCTTCATCTATAGAAAGGAAAAAGAACAGCCTCGGAGGCGTCCGGTATTACATAGATAACCTGAACACAGAACGACATATAACAATAGACAAGGATTTGTTAGGAACAAAGGACAGAGTTAGATACTGATAGCACCAGAACAACCATTATGGTTAGACACTACGCTAATATGTTGTGTTAATCGCCACCCAATCTAGTCTCCTTTTTTGAGAATTTTCATAACACATGTCACTTGACTATCGCCTTCAACATGGCTACTCTTGTACCTCTCGGGTATATGTGCGACCTGCACTGCTTAACTCACGCCTCTGACTGTCGCTGGAAAGCGTGCCTCACTGGATTTTCGTTCACCTATTTTCTCATGCTCTTTCTTATTCGCGCATTCCCTTTTTCTACTCTATCTAGACTTTCCTATATTCAATTTTCACTATTCGTTCCCTTTACCTGTCACAATACCTTGAATGACATTGCAGATTAAATAGAAACTACATCTTAATAAAAGATACAATTTGAACGTAAATCATTTTTCGAAATAAATTTTACTTTTAGCGGGAATTTCACATATTGGTATAACAGAATCACCAACGTTGAAGCGATGAGAGACTTGCGCCAGCAAAAGAAGAGATGGGAAAACGATCCTAATAATGGACACAAATTGAAGAAATCTAGTGATAGCAAAACAAAGCAGTTCTTGTTCTGGAACCCTCACATTAAGAGAACAAGAATGGGACTGACAAACACATGAACAAGATAACTAGAGACAGAAAAGAAACGAATACAGAAAACGTTGAAAAACCTTTCAGCTGATGGCACATGACAAGAGAACTAATCATAAATTTGTTGAAGACTTTTACTCGTAATGATCTCAATGATTATTAATGAATAATTGAACTGTTCATGACGAACGGAAAATCACAGAAATAAAAAAAAACATAGTGTAAAACAGAAATAGTCCTGTCTCGTTCTATGTTTGTTTACTGTATTGTCAATCGTTTCCTATAAGTAGAGGTATTAAGTGGTATTTGCGTATTGTTCCAAGAATGCTGATTACCGGCTTTGTTAAAACAAATATGGCTCACGAATAGTTTGGAGCAGAGATTCCTTTTGTACAACCTTTTCGATAACCACCTGATCGTTTCTTTCTACTGATCTTTTTTCAGCAACTGGAATACTCCTTGTCGGTATAATTATTATTATTATTAGTAAATAAGTTTGTAGTAGTACCATTTGTAGTCTACGTAGATGTTACTTGGTTCTATTAGCTTAGTTACAATGCTGAACGAGAGTTGAGGAAGGAAGAGTGTCGGACCAAGATTGTAGAGGTCCAAGGAACAGCAGTGGTCCACATCAGTGTAAATAAACTAATTTTCAGTTGACAGTGGCGTCTTCCTACTTTATAGAAGATCTTCTTGACTTCGTGCTCGCCAGGCCGATGTGTACCCACGTGAAGTTTTAACGTTTGCTTTCAACGTGTACGTGTCCAGTCACTATATAACACCCGACCATAGTGTTTGTTACTGAGCTGTGCATGAAAGTTCGGTACTAGCATATTCCAGTGACATTTTGTCTACATTAAATGATTTGGCGTGATGTGCTGTGAAAACCTGATGACGACGGATGTCTTGACTTAAGGTAACCTACAGAATTCGTCAACTATATCCTGAAGTGGACAATGAAGAAATGTCAATGAAGAACTGCCACACATAGAATTGGTGCCGAGACCAACTTCATGAAGTATTGACAGCTACGCAGAGAGGCATTGGTGGTACACAACAGCAAACAGCGCAACAAGAAACAAAATAACGTCAACAAATGACACAGAATCAAGAGACAGAACAACGTCAATAACAAACAGTGTAAACAGAACAACGTCACCAACAGACACAGAATTAAGAAACAGAACAACTTCGAGTGGCAACATTGTGGACAACTCGACGTGTTGACATCGAGAACCACCAGACCGACAATAAACAGAGAAGCAAGAAACGAAATAACGTCAACAATAGACACAGAAGCAAGAAACAGAACGACTTCGAGTACCAACATTGTGGACAGCTTAACGTGTTGATATCGAGAATCACCAGACCGAATTATAACCAAGGTAAGGAATAGCACATTTTTTTTCTCTCCAACCACCTGTCCGAGAAAAGGTCATCGCTGCTGTACGTCGTCACCGGTCAAGCAAGAATACATGTGAACTCCTGTAACGTACTGTGTAATGCAAAATACCTGGAGCACAGCGGTAGGAAGGTGTAGCAAATCTACGTGTTACAAGTGGACATTAGAAAACAAGAGCGCTCCAACGAAGAATCAACACAGTTAGTTAAGATATAGATACTGTAGGTACCATTTTAGTTAGAAATAGTAGTTACTGATATAAGTGATCTGGTGTAAAAGCATTAACACTACGATAACAGAAATTAATAGTTAAACAATGACCACACAGTTGTGTATTAACATTAGGTGCATATAATCTGTGTAACAGAAACATTTTTTATTTTCCAGCGCCCACCCTCACCACAACATCTAATAGGAAATTTCTTTTGGTAGCAGGTACAAGAAAGTTGGATATATATATATATATATATATATATATATATATATATATATATATATATATATATATATATATTATATATATATATATATATATATATATATATATATATATATATATATATATATTTGTCGAAGTTTTTTGTGGTTTAAATTTTTTTACAGGATGGGGTAACGAGCTCCATGCCCAACCCTCCTTAGTCGCTTTCTACGAAGTGCCTGGCAGGGAACAGTGCTACTATTCTTTGCTCCCCTTTCGGGCCCCGGTAACACACGGGTGACCCCGGTATGATAAGGTTACCAACGTAGAACTGATGAGAAGAACTAGACAAGTGCCAGTGGATCAAGAGATGAGAAGACGACGATGGCGATGGATTTGACACACACTGAGGGGACCTGTTGATAGCATTACAAGGCAGTCCTTGTTCTGGAACCCCCAGGGCAAGAGAAGCAGAGGTAGACCAAGAAGCACATGGAGAAGAGAGCTGGAAACAGAGGTGGAAATGATGAGGAGAACGTTTAAAGAACTCGAGATGATGGCACGTGACAGGAGGACATGGCATGTGTTTGTTGAGGGCCAATGCTCCATTGGGAGTGGAGGGTTATGATGATATATATATATATATTGTTCAAAAAAAGAAAAGCATTTTTTGTGTGTGTTACTTTTATAAAAGATATTCGCTGATTGGACATCAGTCAACCTATCGACTGTGTTTACCTGGTCATTAACTTCTCGTGATTACCTGAATTGTACTCACCTCATGATTCTTGAATTCATGAAAGAGGTCAAGGTCAAAACAACATTTTTGACAATAACTCGTGACAGGTTCATGAGAACCCCTAACTTACTGAACACAAAACTCTCTGACCATATTATTTAATGCCTATAAAAGATTGACCCTCCTCGAATACATTCAGTTGAAAAATTAATGCGCAAGTATCGCTCATCTCACTACAGAACAACGACTCATCATCATTGGACGTTTACAGACTGGACAGTCACATAGTGCAGTGGCCAGACAATTTAATGTAGTTAGAAGCACCATTAGTCGCCTTTGGAGGCGATTTCCAGAAACTGGCTCAGTGGCAGACCTGCCGCGCAGTGGAAGACCCAGAGTCACAACTCCTGCCGAAGACCGCTTCATACGGCTGCTTCACCTCAGGAATCGACTTGCATCTGCGTCCTCCACAGTCCAGTCATTGCCAGCAGTTCGTCGAATTTCAGATCAAACGGTCAGGAACTGGCTGCACGACTCTGGTCTTTGGGCTAGAAGACCCTACAGAGGTCCTGTTCTTACGGACCGGCATCGCCAGAACCGACTGCAGTGGGCAAACCAGCATCTTCAATGGACCGTTGGGAATGACTGGAGATGGGTTTGGTTCAGTGATGAATCATTTTTTGTGCTCCAGCGACACGATAGACGGAGAAGAGTTTACTGCAGAGTCCATGAGCGCTACGCCCAGAACAGCATTGACTAGGCTCCTCCACTTCGTGGTGGAGGTGTACTGATGGGGGGGGGGGGGGGAAGGCGACAGCATAGGGATAGCATCGAGGTAAAGAATAAGGAAGATGAACCGATGCAGATGTTACTGCAAGAGAAAGAAAGATCAGTGAAGTCGGACAATAGAAAAGATTGGATAGAAGAAGTACAGGACATGGACGCATCCTATAGGCGTCCAAGAGCAGTACGGAAGACAAGACAGGAAGAAGTATATACAGTGCACGAAAAGTACCAGCTTGACATAGAATCAGAATGCGATTTCTCAAGTGTGGAAGATAAGAGTTATGGACTCCGGCGAATATGCCCAAGGCTACAGGTCAAACGAACTCGATCATACAACGGACGACGAATGCAATAGAAGTTATTGGCCGAAAAATGAGATTAGTGATCGTGGATGTATAAATCCCATACAGACGAAGAAAATTATCAAAATGGCTGAAATTATGTAGCAGTGTGGTGGCAGCAATTATGCATCATGTAGCCGTTAGGTGTTTTTCAAGATTGTAGTATTTTGTTTTATAGATAAGTTACTTGATTTGTGGAAACCTTATTTTCCTGTATTTTATTTCATGTCTAAGTAAGAGCTGGTACTGGATTATAGCTCGCCAGAGATGGTTATTCTTTAGACCCTGTCTGTATGTCAGGCTCGTTCGTACCTTTTACTGGTGTTAAGCGTGGAGAGCATTAGTACTCGTAATATGTGAACATTGACAATGCATCTATGTTATCCAACAGGCAAATAGTCTTCAACAACCTTGTCTTTTATAAAAATGGATTTTATTCAACATCAAAAGTGGTTAGAGTATGTTACGCAATGTTCATCGAATATACATTTTTTCCACATCAAATTACATCTGAGTTATATCTCCTTCCTTGAAGAATACGTTTTCCTGGTTAGTGTTAGATTTCATATTTGGATTTCTTTTCCCGTTGTATGTTCGTTTTATCTACTCTTAGTTTCAAAATCCTCTTTCCTTGTTTCATCATACGTATCCTCCATTTTATTTCATCTCTATTAATACAATTCCTTCGTTTCTTCAAATTGCACTGAAATACAAACTGATAAGCAAATGGCCCAACTTACATGAGTAGTTATAAAAATAACTATTCCATGTGTACAAATACACAAATGTGAATCTTAGGCACAAAAATGTTGAGTACCTCAACTAAAAAAGCCAGACTGTCGTTTGCACGTCTTGCTACACTGCTCTTTCCTTCAGGACTGCGGGTTCAGTAATTTCTTGCCGACAATTTTCGTAGTGGCTGAGCTGGCTATGTTTTCATTGGTTGGGAGCTTATTCTATTTGATAAATTATTGGTCAAACATCACGTTCTCATAGCGTGATTTTAGCTGTCCCTACTTGGGTCATTATATTTCCATACCAACTGCTGCCGATTTGTCACGTGGCTTTTTACCGAACATTTACAGTTAGCTTCACACTGCTCTACCCTTCTCTTAGCTGTCTGGGGTATTTTTGTATTTGTTAAAAATCGCGATTGCTTTTTTCTAAAATAATTAGTGATATTTTTATTCTCATTTTAATCAGCTTCCAGCATGGTCATACGGCCAGATAGATCCGGGACCATGCTAATGTATCCCGCAAGGAGACATTTGTGCACCATCAATACACACAAATAAAATTCTAAACAAATTTCTAAGTCTAAAAAGTTTTTACAAAAATTTAACTTAAGTAACTAACCGGGGTCTCTTGTATATATATATATATTTCCTTAACCAGCGGCACATGGGCTTTCAGCCCTTCGGCCCAATGACATGTCATTGCGAGGCTGGGGAACCTGAGGACAGTAGTATACCATGTTGGACTTAGGTATCATTCTGCAGGCGCGCTGCAGGCGCGCTGCAGGCGCGTGACTTTTATATAGCAAAAATTCTGCAGGCGCGTGACTTTTATATAAGCGCAATCTGCAGGCGCGCGGCGCAAGATGGCGGACTTGAGCTAACAAGGGGGAGATAATTTGGGGCAAGATGGCGGATTTGAGCTAACAAGGGGGAGATAATTTGGGTCAAGATGGCGGACTTGAGCTAACAAGGGGAGGTTATTTGGGTCAAGATGGCGGATTTGAGCTAACAAGGGGAGGTTATTTGGGTCAAGATGGCGGACTTGAGCTAACAAGGGGGAGATAACAAGATGGCGGATTTGAGCTAACAAGGGGGAGATAACAAGATGGCGGATTTGAGCTAACAAGGGGAGGTTATTTGGGTCAAGATGGCGGATTTGAGCTAACAAGGGGGTAAGATGGCGGATTTGAGCTAACAAGGGGGAGATAACAAGATGGCGGATTTGAGCTAACAAGATGGCGGATTTGAGTTAACAAGGGGGAGATAACAAGATGGCGGCTTTGAGCTAACAAGGGGAGGTTATTTGGGTCAAGATGGCGGATTTGAGATAACAAGGGGAGATAACAAGAGGGCGGGATGACTTTTTATATAAGGAAATACTCATTACGCAGGTGGAGCAGCAGGCGGGATGACTTTTTATATAAGGAAATACTCATTGCGCAGGTGGAGCATCAGGCGGGGTGACTTTTTATATAAGGAAATACTCATTACGCAGGGGGAGCAGCAGGCGGGATGACTTTTTATATAAGGAAATACTCATTGTGCAGGTGGAGCATCAGGCGGAGGGTGATGACTTTTTATATAAGAAAATACTCAGTGTGCAGGTGGAGCATCAGGTGGGGTGACTTTTTATATAAGGAAAATGTGCAGGGGCAAGATGGCGGGATGACGTTTTATATAAGAAAATACTCATTGCGTAGGTGGAGCATCAGGCGGGATGACTTTTTATATAAGAAAATACTCAGTGTGCAGGTAGCACCAGGCGGGATGACTTTTTATATAAGGAAATACGCAGTGTGGAGGTGGAGCAGCAGGAGAAGTGGATAACTTTTTAATATAGTAATATGTGTTTATTGAGATAACAAGAAGACGATAATAGGAAGAGGATAATAGTTAGACTTTGAGATTTTTAGATAACAAGAAGACGTTATTTATAGACATATATTAATTCTGCAGGCGTGATACAGGGGTAAGATGGCGGGGTGACTTTTTATATAAGGAGAAAAATGGCGGCGCGCTGCAGGCGCAAGATGGCGGGATGACTTTTTATATAGGGAAAATGTACAAGGGCAAGAGGGCGGACTTGAGATAACAAGAAGGTGGTATATGGCGCAAGATGGCGGGGTGCTTTTTTTATATAAGGAATTGAGGAGGAGGCGAGGAGGAGACCCATGAATTTTTTTATATAGAGATATGTTTAGATAACGAGAAGACGTTATTTATAGACATATATTAATTCTGCAGGAGTGATGCAGGGGCAGGGATGATATTTTTGTGTGATGTGGTATGGTTTTGGGGGTGGAAGAGAGATATTTTAGATGTTGAGGGGAGATGTGGTGACGTTGTCAGGATGCATCTGTGTACATTTTTGGGGGTGTAGCAGGCGAGTGGACCAGCATTGAGAGGTGGGAGTGAAGAGACATTGGTGACGAGGTACGGGTGTAATGTAGCAGGTGGGGTTAGGTTAGGGGGGATATTTTTGTGTGATGTGGTATGGTTTTGGAGGTGGAAGAGAGATATTTTAGATGTTGAGGGGAGATGTGGTGACGTTGTCAGGATGCAGCTGTGTACATTTTTGGGGTGTAGCAGGCGAGTGGACCAGCATTGAGAGGTGGGAGTGAAGAGGCGTCGGTGACGAGGTACGGGTGTAATGTAGCAGGTGGGGTTAGGTTAGGGGGGATATTTTTGTGTGATGTGGTATAGTTTTGGAGGTGGAAGAGAGATATTTTAATCTGTAATGTAGCAGGTGGGGTTAGGTTAGGGCGGAGTAGTAGGGTGTGTGTTGTGGAATTGTTTTGTTATGTGTGTTGGTGTGTGTGTGTTTATATGTCTACATCCGCGTGACTTTTATATAACGAAAATGTGTTGGAGGAACGTGGAGGAGGAGAGGTCTTGGAATATAGTAATATATAAGTTCATTAATGGCGGGCGTGTTGTGTGATGATTATTTTACAAACAGTTATACGTACATATTACAGATAGGTAGCCGATATTACAACAGTTAGATGCTATTTAGTTATACATATATAGAAATATAAAAGAGAAAACACTAGATACATTTTATATATTTATTGACAAAGTTAGTTGATCTATGGGTGACATATAACCGCACTTCTTTTCGTATACCCCTTGGAGCTCTCAGAACACAGGTGGTTCGGTTTACTTGGCGAGTCTGTCAATGCACGTTTTGTCTTGTTCGTTCAACGAGGGGGTCAAATGGGAAGATTTCCCTTTTAGTCTTCTAAGTTTGTCACTGCTGGGTTGACTTTTGTCAAACTTTTTTTGGCGCAACGTGTGGTGCAAATCTGCCTCCCGCTCGCAGCATAACGAAAAAGAGACGTTGGATGGGCGGGTTTTTTGCAGAGGTGTTTTAACGTGACACCAGGTACGGAAATCACATCTTTGAACATATCTACCCCTAGGTCCGCGTAAAAACTAACGTGTTGTTCTAACGCTGTGTGTGGCTAGTGATGAGAATATAAGACGCTGAGAGGTGAAGTTTGGTCGTAGACAACTACTCACTAGGAAATGCCCGTGAGGTGGTAGAAATACCCCCTCGACACGATAGAAATATGCCCTCGAGATGATATAAATATACCCTCGACACGACAGAAATATACCCTCGACACGACAGAAATATGTATGTGTAATGATAGAAAATATGACCTCGACACGACAGAAATATGCCCTCGACACGACAGAAATATGTATGTGTAATGATAGAAAATATGCCCTCGACACGACAGAAATATACCCTCGACACGACAGAAATATGTATGTGTAATGATAGAAAATATGACCTCGACACGACAGAAATATGCCCTCGACACGACAGAAATATGTATGTGTAATGATAGAAAATATGACCTCGAGACGACAGAAATATACCCCCGAGATGATAGAAATGTGACCACCGGTTTTGGGAGAAAACTTTAGATATCACCCACCAAAGGATTTTCGCACGTGTAATAAAGGGGGGGTCTCGATAAAATTTACTCTCTCGACCTTCACTCAGCTCTCCAAAGGTTTAAGTATTGCATCACTTCTTGGCATGTTCACCTAGTTAGTGGGAGCCGTCACCTACAAAGAGGTATGACCCCACCTGCAAGGGGTGGTCCTGGAAACAGTCTGTAGCAGTGCAGTCTGGCTGATCGAGTGCGGCTCGCAATGGGAAGGCAAAAGCGGTCCCTAAACAATGTCGGGTTGTAGTCGGTTGTGTCGATCGAGAGGTGGAGATATCACAGCTTAGAAGGGAGTTTTGAAGCGAGTTGAGGTTTTGTGTTTTCTTTTGTAGTGGTGTGGGTGAGGTCGGGGGGTTTTTTGTGTGATGTATTGTACCGGTAGTGTGTTTGGTTGTAGGTATCTTAATTGTGTGGTGTAGTTTGTGGGGCTGTCGAATCGTGGGGTGTGCTGGGGTATGGGTTTTTTGTGTGTCGGTATTTTAATTGTTGTATCTACAATATGTATAGATCAGAGTGAAGTTTTAGAAACCAGTACTAGTTCTACCATCGAACTTGCGTCCTGGTAGTGTGTGTGTTGTTTATTTTACATATAGACAGGTATACATATACAAGATGTTACAGCAGTTATACGCTAAATAGTCAAGCTAAAACACTAGTCTCAAACGCGTTGTAGGTCGCTTGACACCTGCCCAGCCTTATTTGCTCGCTAACAGCAACTTGCTTAATGAAAAATTAATCGATTGTGTTATAGCGGCTTTAAGCTAGGTTGTGAAACGGTTTGAGACACGATTCGTGGTGACAGATGGTTACATACTCAGAAACCTAAGCGATACTCAACGTGCTGTTGAACAAATATTCAGTGTTAGCTTTCTTGGTTTGATAGAGGCTTTAACTATAAATTATCTGTAATGTTTTAAATAGTTTTGTTAAGGCATTATCTCTATAATATTGCGTATGCGTAAGCAATAACAGGAGATTTTGTGTGTGTTTTATTAGGTATAGATACACTACGCAAAAGTGATCTCAACAGAACTTTGTTATCTATGTAGATGTGTCGTAGTCTAGTTACAAACAGCAAGGTGGTTTAGAAGTAACTTTATCATTTTTATTGGCAGGAGTTATGTTATTATCGTTTACATGTTTTGTAACAAATTTGATTGCTCCAAAACTTTCACACAATTAGGTTACTACTTGACTTGAGAAGAAGGTCTTTTTATAAACACTCTTGAGTGAATTCCCATTTTTTCCTATCCGCTATAGAATAAAGAGGAAAATATATTTTAAAAAGTATTACCTGTTATAGATGCAGATGCGTAAGGCCCGGTTCGATGGCGGCGGTTTTGGTTTTGTGTCGTCTTGTGTGTGTGTAGTGGGTCACGGGGTAGTTTTCTTTATTATTTATATTATATCATGAGTAATAAAATCTACTTACCCCAATGTTCAGTTAATGTTATGTAAATGACCCGTAAACACTCGCAGTCTCCAACATTAAAAAAATATTGGGAAAGACCACGCTGAACAAAAACAAATAGACAATTTATTGAACACACCCGTAGAGATATACCTTGCAGGTAGACTAAAGTATGTCAGCAACTAAACACGTACTTAGCGTTACAAGCTGTAACTGATTCATGGTCGAGACCAGTTTCATACATTTTAAGAAAAACCCAACAAACACGTGTTTGTACCCTCACTAGAAAGAAGTCGGATCGATGACCCGCGCAAATCAGCGATCGTGAATTTCTGTTCACGTCACTCATACACACTTATTATATTGTATGTTTCAAACAACAAATATGCTAAAAACGTGAGAATCACTGTTTCAAGAACGTAAGATTCGTGCTAAAAACGTGAGAACCAACCAACATGTATTGAGAAGCAAGAATTTAAGAACCTTTGGTGTAAAACATTGTGACAATAAAAAACAATGTGAGAAGTACTGTTCAAGAATTTGAGAACCTTTGGTGTAAAACATTGTGACAATAAAAAACAATGTGAGAAGTACTGTTCAAGAACTTGAGAACCACTGTGTTTAAAAAACATTTACAACAAATATAAGTGTCTGTTTGGTACATTCTTTTTGAGTTGAACGACACACGCCTCGAAAGATAGAAAGAGAGAGAGAGAGAGAGAGAGAGAGAGAAAGAGAGATAGAGAGAGAGAGAGAACGAACGAACGAACGAGCTTTATTTTCAAAGGGTTGAGAATTGGTCACGCAGACCCATCTAACATTCTGCCCTTCCTTTCGCTCACCTTTCATGCAGTATCCTTTCAATAGCACATGTATTTTTAGCAATATTTAAGCATACAACATTATCGAGGTAAAATAATAACATACATTTGTAACATGTAGACATAATAAAAGTTAAGGGGGGAAAAAAATATAAATTAAAATACAGTAACAAAAATTAATACCTTAAAAGAGAAAGCGAGAAAAGAGAGAGAGAGAGGAGAGGGAGAGAGAGAGATAGAAAGAAAGGGAAAGAAAGAGAGAAAGATAGGAAGAGAGAAGAGAGAGAGCGAGAGAATAAAACACAGTCTTATTTTTAGGGTGTTATGAAAGGAAAGAGGTGTTAACAGACCTGCCCGCGCAGGCTGTGACAGAAAAGATATTGATTTACAACCACGCGCGTTCGAAACAGGTGACAATTTTCCCTTTCAGTTAAAATAACGGAGATTTAAGTACTAACGTGTTTGGTAGTTTGCACCATAGCAAGGCGTTTTCTTTGTGTAGCTAATGGTATGTTCTAAATATTCTTTTTAATGTGATAAAAGTGTTTATTAATTTTTTGCGTTATCAGATTCTGTCTTTTTTTTATATTTAACACAAATAAATCTCACAAAAATACTTGTTTAACAGTAGGTGAGAAAATAAGGAAAATCTTTTTTCCTAGCACATAACCGGTTAGTCTTATCAACCACTCTTTAAAAATGTTATGTCAAGATAAAAAATAAAACAATTTAGTATCTGAGTTAACATAAAACACACAGTTATTAAGCTGAGTTAACAGCTTAACGGATAGACTATTTTGAAACAGATTTTTTAGCAACACGGGTTAGCGAAAAATTCGAATGCACAGACATACCTTTTAAATAAAAAACAGATATTTAATACGACACACGCATAAACGAGCAACTAAAACTTTTATATTTTTAAAGATATACAACCTAACACAGAGTACCGAATACACATACACACACACACACACACACACACACACACACACACACACACACACACACACACACACACATTTAGACCTTTGTGTAGGTTATGTCTTCACAGTGTCTGTTAAGAAAAAATATGCCTAGCGAACAACAACGGTCAGATATTTAAACAGAGAAATAACAGCTATATATTTAACATTCTAACGTGTTTCTCACTTTTTTTGTTAAGTTTTTATTTCAAAAATACTTTGTTTGATACTCTATTTTATTTTATTTTTGTAAAACTTTTGTTTAAAATGGTTGGTCGCAAAGAAAAAAGTTATCTCTAACGGCTTTCTTTCCTCGTCAATAAACCATCTGCCCACATTACAAATAAACGATAATTGGATTTATGCTGGAACATAACGAAACAGACATCGAATTAGAAACATCTGTCACTAGGTAAATAACGGCTCTCGATTTTTTCGAAGGGCTCAAGTAGTAGTAGGGTATGCGCAACTTAGGTATTATTCTGCAGGCGCGCTGCAGGCGCGCTGCAGGCGCGTGACTTTTATATAGCAAAAATTCTGCAGGCGCGTGACTTTTATATAGGCGCAATCAGGCGGCGCAAGATGGCGGACTTGAGCTAACAAGGGGAGGTTATTTGGGTCAAGATGGCGGACTTGAGCTAACAAGGGGAGGTTATTTGGGTCAAGATGGCGGATTTGAGCTAACAAGGGGAGGTTATTTGGGTCAAGATGGCGGACTTGAGCTTGAGCTAACAAGATGGCGGATTTGAGCTAACAAGGGGAGGTTATTTGGGTCAAGATGGCGGATTTGAGCTAACAAGGGGAGGTTATTTGGGTCAAGATGGCGGATTTGAGCTAACAAGGGGAGGTTATTTGGGTCAAGATGGCGGACTTGAGCTAACAAGGGGGAGATAACAAGATGGCGGACTTGAGCTAACAAGGGGAGGTTATTTGGGTCAAGATGGCGGACTTGAGCTAACAAGGGGGAGATAACAAGATGGCGGATTTGAGCTAACAAGGGGGAGATAATAGGAAGAGGCGGGGCAAGATGGAGGGGTAGAATACTACCTAAGTTGCGCATACCCTACTACTACTTGAGCCCTTCGAAAAAATCGAGAGCCGTTATTTACCTAGTGACAGATGTTTCTAATTCGATGTCTGTTTCGTTATGTTCCAGCATAAATCCAATTATCGTTTATTTGTAATGTGGGCAGATGGTTTATTGACGAGGAAAGAAAGCCGTTAGAGATAACTTTTTTCTTTGCGACCAACCATTTTAAACAAAAGTTTTACAAAAATAAAATAAAATAGAGTATCAAACAAAGTATTTTTGAAATAAAAACTTAACAAAAAAGTGAGAAACACGTTAGAATGTTAAATATATAGCTGTTATTTCTCTGTTTAAATATCTGACCGTTGTTGTTCGCTAGGCATATTTTTTCTTAACAGACACTGTGAAGACATAACCTACACAAAGGTCTAAATGTGTGTGTGTGTGTGTGTGTGTGTGTGTGTGTGTGTGTGTGTGTGTGTGTGTATGTGTATTCGGTACTCTGTGTTAGGTTGTATATCTTTAAAAATATAAAAGTTTTAGTTGCTCGTTTATGCGTGTGTCGTATTAAATATCTGTTTTTTTTATTTAAAAGGTATGTCTGTGCATTCGAATTTTTCGCTAACCCGTGTTGCTAAAAAATCTGTTTCAAAATAGTCTATCCGTTAAGCTGTTAACTCAGCTTAATAACTGTGTGTTTTATGTTAACTCAGATACTAAATTGTTTTATTTTTTATCTTGACATAACATTTTTTTTGATAAGACTAACCGGTTATGTGCTAGGAAAAAAGATTTTCCTTATTTTCTCACCTACTGTTAAACAAGTATTTTTGTGAGCCTTATTTGTGTTAACATAACAAATATAAAAAAGACAGAATCTGATAACGCAAAAAATTAATAAACACTTTTATCACATTAAAAAGAATATTTAGAACATACCATTAGCTACACAAAGAAAACGCCTTGCTATGGTGCAAACTACCAAACACGTTAGTACTTAAATCTCCGTTATTTTAACTGAAAGGGAAAATTGTCACCTGTTTCGAACGCGCGTGGTTGTAAATCAATATCTTTTCTGTCACAGCCTGCGCGGGCAGGTCTGTTAACACCTCTTTCCTTTCATAACACCCTAAAAATAAGACTGTGTTTTATTCTCTCTCTCTCTCTCTCTCTCTTTCTATCTTACTCTTTCTTTCCCTTTCTTTCTATCTCTCTCTCTCCCTCCCTCTCTCTCTCTCTTTTCTCGCTTTCTCTTTTAAGGTATTAATTTTTGTTACTGTATTTTAATTAATAATTTTTTCCCCCCTTAAATTTGATTATGTCTACATGTTACAAATGTATGTTATTATTTTACCTCGATAATGTTGTATGCTTAAATATTGCTAAAAATACATGTGCTATTGAAAGGATACTGCATGAAAGGTGAGCGAAAGGAAGGGCAGAATGTTAGATGGGTCTGCGTGACCAATTCTCAACCCTTTGAAAATAAAGCTCGTTCGTTCGTTCGTTCTCTCTCTCTCTCTCTATCTCTCTTTCTCTCTCTCTCTCTCTCTCTCTCTTTCTATCTTTCGAGGCGTGTGTCGTTCAACTCAAAAAGAATGTACCAAACAGACACTTATATTTGTTGTAAATGTTTTTTAAACACAGTGGTTCTCAAGTTCTTGAACAGTACTTCTCACATTGTTTTTTATTGTCACAATGTTTTACACCAAAGGTTCTCAAATTCTTGAACAGTACTTCTCACATTGTTTTTTATTGTCACAATGTTTTACACCAAAGGTTCTTAAATTCTTGCTTCTCAATACATGTTGGTTGGTTCTCACGTTTTTAGCACGAATCTTACGTTCTTGAAACAGTGATTCTCACGTTTTTAGCATATTTGTTGTTTGAAACATACAATATAATAAGTGTGTATGAGTGACGTGAACAGAAATTCACGATCGCTGATTTGCGCGGGTCATCGATCCGACTTCTTTCTAGTGAGGGTACAAACACGTGTTTGTTGGGTTTTTCTTAAAATGTATGAAACTGGTCTCGACCATGAATCAGTTACAGCTTGTAACGCTAAGTACGTGTTTAGTTGCTGACATACTTTAGTCTACCTGCAAGGTATATCTCTACGGGTGTGTTCAATAAATTGTCTATTTGTTTTTGTTCAGCGTGGTCTTTCCCAATATTTTTTTAATGTTGGAGACTGCGAGTGTTTACGGGTCATTTACATAACATTAACTGAACATTGGGGTAAGTAGATTTTATTACTCATGATATAATATAAATAATAAAGAAAACTACCCCGTGACCCACTACACACACACACAACACAACACAAAACCAAAACCGCCCCCATCATACCGAACCGTACGCATCTGCCTCTATAACAGGTAATACTTTTAAAAATATATTTTCCTCTTTATTCTATAGCGGATAGGAAAAAATGGGAATTCACTCAAGAGTGTTTATAAAAAGACCTTCTTCTCAAGTCAAGTAGTAACCTAATTGTGTGAAAGTTTTGGAGCAATCAAATTTGTTACAAAACATGTAAACGATAATAACATAACTCCTGCCAATAAAAATGATAAAGTTACTTCTAAACCACCTTGCTGTTTGTAACTAGACTACGACACATCTACATAGATAACAAAGTTCTGTTGAGATCACTTTTGCGTAGTGTATCTATACCTAATAAAAACCACACAAAATCTCCTGTTATTGCTTACGCATACGCAATATTATAGAGATAATGCCTTAACAAAACTATTTAAAACATTACAGATAATTTATAGTTAAAGCCTCTATCAAACCAAGAAAGCTAACACTGAATATTTGTTCAACAGCACGTTGAGTATCGCTTAGGTTTCTGAGTATGTAACCATCTGTCACCACGAATCGTGTCTCAAACCGTTTCACAACCTAGCTTAAAGCCGCTATAACACAATCGATTAATTTTTCATTAAGCAAGTTGCTGTTAGCGAGCAAATAAGGCTGGGCAGGTGTCAAGCGACCTACAACGCGTTTGAGACTAGTGTTTTAGCTTGACTATTTAGCGTATAACTGCTGTAACATCTTGTATATGTATACCTGTCTATATGTAAAATAAACAACACACACACTACCAGGACGCAAGTTCGATGGTAGAACTAGTACTGGTTTCTAAAACTTCACTCTGATCTATACATATTGTAGATACAACAATTAAAATACCGACACACAAAAAACCCATACCCCAGCACACCCCACGATTCGACAGCCCCACAAACTACACCACACAATTAAGATACCTACAACCAAACACACTACCGGTACAATACATCACACAAAAAACCCCCGACCTCACCCACACCACTACAAAAGAAAACACAAAACCTCAACTCGCTTCAAAACTCCCTTCTAAGCTGTGATATCTCCACCTCTCGATCGACACAACCGACTACAACCCGACATTGTTTAGGGACCGCTTTTGCCTTCCCATTGCGAGCCGCACTCGATCAGCCAGACTGCACTGCTAGAGACTGTTTCCAGGACCACCCCTTGCAGGTGGGGTCATACCTCTTTGTAGGTGACGGCTCCCACTAACTAGGTGAACATGCCAAGAAGTGATGCAATACTTAAACCTTTGGAGAGCTGAGTGAAGGTCGAGAGAGTAAATTTTATCGAGACCCCCCTTTATTACACGTGCGAAAATCCTTTGGTGGGTGATATCTAAAGTTTTCCCCAAAACCGGTGGTCACATTTCTATCATCTCGGGGGTATATTTCTGTCGTCTCGAGGTCATATTTTCTATCATTACACATACATATTTCTGTCGTGTCGAGGGCATATTTCTGTCGTGTCGAGGACATATTTATATCATTACACATACATATTTCTGTCGTGTCGAGGGTATATTTCTGTCGTGTCGAGGGCATATTTTCTATCATTACACATACATATTTCTGTCGTGTCGAGGGCATATTTCTGTCGTGTCGAGGTCATATTTTCTATCATTACACATACATATTTCTGTCGTGTCGAGGGTATATTTCTGTCGTGTCGAGGGTATATTTATATCATCTCGAGGGCATATTTCTATCGTGTCGAGGGGGTATTTCTACCACCTCACGGGCATTTCCTAGTGAGTAGTTGTCTACGACCAAACTTCACCTCTCAGCGTCTTATATTCTCATCACTAGCCACACACAGCGTTAGAACAACACGTTAGTTTTTACGCGGACCTAGGGGTAGATATGTTCAAAGATGTGATTTCCGTACCTGGTGTCACGTTAAAACACCTCTGCAAAAAACCCGCCCATCCAACGTCTCTTTTTCGTTATGCTGCGAGCGGGAGGCAGATTTGCACCACACGTTGCGCCAAAAAAAGTTTGACAAAAGTCAACCCAGCAGTGACAAACTTAGAAGACTAAAAGGGAAATCTTCCCATTTGACCCCCTCGTTGAACGAACAAGACAAAACGTGCATTGACAGACTCGCCAAGTAAACCGAACCACCTGTGTTCTGAGAGCTCCAAGGGGTATACGAAAAGAAGTGCGGTTATATGTCACCCATAGATCAACTAACTTTGTCAATAAATATATAAAATGTATCTAGTGTTTTTCTCTTTTATATTTCTATATATGTATAACTAAATAGCATCTAACTGTTGTAATATCGGCTACCTATCTGTAATATGTACGTATAACTGTTTGTAAAATAATCATCACACAACACGCCCGCCATTAATGAACTTATATATTACTATATTCCAAGACCTCTCCTCCTCCACGTTCCTCCAACACATTTTCGTTATATAAAAGTCACGCGGATGTAGACATATAAACACACACACACACCAACACACATAACAAAACAATTCCACAACACACACCCTACTACTCCGCCCTAACCTAACCCCACCTGCTACATTACAGATTAAAATATCTCTCTTCCACCTCCAAAACTATACCACATCACACAAAAATATCCCCCCTAACCTAACCCCACCTGCTACATTACACCCGTACCTCGTCACCGACGCCTCTTCACTCCCACCTCTCAATGCTGGTCCACTCGCCTGCTACACCCCAAAAATGTACACAGCTGCATCCTGACAACGTCACCACATCTCCCCTCAACATCTAAAATATCTCTCTTCCACCTCCAAAACCATACCACATCACACAAAAATATCCCCCCTAACCTAACCCCACCTGCTACATTACACCCGTACCTCGTCACCAATGTCTCTTCACTCCCACCTCTCAATGCTGGTCCACTCGCCTGCTACACCCCCAAAAATGTACACAGATGCATCCTGACAACGTCACCACATCTCCCCTCAACATCTAAAATATCTCTCTTCCACCCCCAAAACCATACCACATCACACAAAAATATCATCCCTGCCCCTGCATCACTCCTGCAGAATTAATATATGTCTATAAATAACGTCTTCTCGTTATCTAAACATATCTCTATATAAAAAATTCATGGGTCTCCTCCTCGCCTCCTCCTCAATTCCTTATATAAAAAAAGCACCCCGCCATCTTGCGCCATATACCACCTTCTTGTTATCTCAAGTCCGCCCTCTTGCCCTTGTACATTTTCCCTATATAAAAAGTCATCCCGCCATCTTGCGCCTGCAGCGCGCCGCCATTTTTCTCCTTATATAAAAAGTCACCCCGCCATCTTACCCCTGTATCACGCCTGCAGAATTAATATATGTCTATAAATAACGTCTTCTTGTTATCTAAAAATCTCAAAGTCTAACTATTATCCTCTTCCTATTATCGTCTTCTTGTTATCTCAATAAACACATATTACTATATTAAAAAGTTATCCACTTCTCCTGCTGCTCCACCTCCACACTGCGTATTTTCTTATATAAAAAGTCATCCCACCTGGTGCTACCTGCACACTGAGTATTTTCTTATATAAAAAGTCATCCCGCCTGATGCTCCACCTACGCAATGAGTATTTTCTTATATAAAACGTCATCCCGCCATCTTGCCCCTGCACATTTTCCTTATATAAAAAGTCACCCCACCTGATGCTCCACCTGCACACTGAGTATTTTCTTATATAAAAAGTCATCACCCTCCGCCTGATGCTCCACCTGCACAATGAGTATTTCCTTATATAAAAAGTCATCCCGCCTGCTGCTCCACCTGCGTAATGAGTATTTCCTTATATAAAAAGTCACCCCGCCTGATGCTCCACCTGCGCAATGAGTATTTCCTTATATAAAAAGTCATCCCGCCTGCTGCTCCACCTGCGTAATGAGTATTTCCTTATATAAAAAGTCATCCCGCCCTCTTGTTATCTCCCCTTGTTAACTCAAATCCGCCATCTTGACCCAAATAACCTCCCCTTGTTAGCTCAAAGCCGCCATCTTGTTATCTCCCCCTTGTTAACTCAAATCCGCCATCTTGTTAGCTCAAATCCGCCATCTTGTTATCTCCCCCTTGTTAGCTCAAATCCGCCATCTTACCCCCTTGTTAGCTCAAATCCGCCATCTTGACCCAAATAACCTCCCCTTGTTAGCTCAAATCCGCCATCTTGTTATCTCCCCCTTGTTAGCTCAAATCCGCCATCTTGTTATCTCCCCCTTGTTAGCTCAAGTCCGCCATCTTACCCCCTTGTTAGCTCAAATCCGCCATCTTGACCCAAATAACCTCCCCTTGTTAGCTCAAGTCCGCCATCTTGACCCAAATTATCTCCCCCTTGTTAGCTCAAATCCGCCATCTTGCCCCAAATTATCTCCCCCTTGTTAGCTCAAGTCCGCCATCTTGCGCCGCGCGCCTGCAGATTCCGCTTATATAAAAGTCACGCGCCTGCAGAATTTTTGCTATATAAAAGTCACGCGCCTGCAGCGCGCCTGCAGCGCGCCTGCAGAATGATACCTAAGTCCAACATGGTATACTACTGAGGACTTTCATTCGAACCTGGTCAGGAGCTTCGCTCCTTCCCATCCACAGAGGGTTTATCACAGGAGCCGTTTAGGCTATTCAGTCAAATTTCCGGCCGTAAACATTTCTTCAAACGCTGACGCCCGGGTTTGAACCATGAACACCTGGTCGCCAGTACAACGCCGAAGCCATTACACCAGTGCGGCTCCCCATATATATATATATATATATATATATATATATATATATAGATATATATATATATATATATATATATATATATATATATATATATATATATATATATATATATATATATATATATACTTAGTCGTTCCCCTTCTACCGTGAGGTGTAGAGGTTTGGAAGAGAGAGCGCCAGACTATCCTATCGGCTGTCTTCCTCCTGGCCTGGTTCCATACTAGTCCTCGGTTCTTCAAAGATCGTCTAATGTTGTCCTCCCAGCGGACTCTGGGTCGTCCTGGGGGTCTGGATCCTTGGCTCTTTGTTTCCCATGCTTGTCGTGGTAGCCGATCTTCTCCCATTCTGCAGACATGGCCAAACCATCTTAGTTGGGACTGTTCTACTTGGGTCTGCAGGGGGTGGGATTTAAGGCCTTGACGTATCGTCTGGTTGCGTACCATGTCTCTTCTTGTTACTTCAACCACCTTCCTCAGATACCTCATTTCATATATATATATATATATATATATATATATATATATATATATATATATATATATATATATATATATATATATATATATATATATATATATATATATATATAATCAGACTATCATAAACTAGTGTGGCTGCTCAATTTGACAACATTGTTAAAAAAAAAAATTCTATATCGTATCAATACATATGCTATCTACTATTTTGCCGAGTGGCAACATTGAACAACAAAATTGTTAATATCATTCTTTATATAGTCTATCTAAAATTTACTAAGTGGCAACAGTGCGACATTTGTCAAATTGACATATATCAATAAAACCAAATATAGTTCAAAACCTTTATGTTGCGAAACTTTCTTGGTACTGTAACCATAATGCATCCAAGTTTTTTTTTTCGAAGTATCCACGCTGTATAATTATAATAGTGATCCACGCATAAAGTATTCAAGTTATCTCAAAGTATCCAAGTTATATTATTGTAATGGTGGTCCATCCAGAAAATATCCGTGTTATATTATTGTAATAGTGGTCCATCCAGAAAATATCCAAGTTATTTCTAGGTATTCATGTGTTATTGTTTTCCAAGTAAGTCATCCATAATGCATTTCAATGCTAGCTTAACATATCAAATAATACGAAACAAACATAAACTGTTTCCTGAGTGAGTGAGTGGATATGGACCGGATATGTCAATGCTTACTGTTTGCATGGGGAAATGCGAGGGCTGCATTTCTTGAAGAGGTATTGAGTAGGGTTTCATATTTCGCAGTTTGCATATGTTACACGTAGCAACATACTCGATAATATCTTTGTACATAGTTGACCAAAAGTATCGTCTTTTGATCACAACAACAGATTTGTCGCGGCCCATATAACCATTGTTATTGTTAAACTGTGACAACACTTTAGGGATGAGGTGTGTAGGAATGACCTTTAATCAACCGACCATCTTGTTTGTCATCAATAAAGTATAGTTCTTCATCATATGGAAGAATAGTAAACTCTTTAAGTTTAGAGGGATCTTCTTTCACACGTTTATTCATTTTGGCCATTTCAGTGTCTTTAGTCTGTTCTATGCAGATATCAAATATATCTGGGTTTTCATCCTCTACTAAAGGTGTTTGCTCCGAACTGCTACCTGTTTTCGAAGTTATGGCATTTATTTCTTTGGCATTGTCATCAATTTCAGTCGATGTTAAGTAATTTGTGTCCCTGTTGATATTCGTATTTGATTCATCATCATATAAGATTCTAGACAACAAGTCATCACATGCGTTTAACGTTCCTGGAATGTATTCGATGGTAGTGTCATACGACTGTAAGTTCATCGACCATGTTTGCAGTTTCTTCGGTTGCTCCTGTGTTTTTGTAAGCCAGTTAACAAGGGGTTGGTGGTCAGTTCAAATAATGAATTTGGTACCACGAACTTAAAAATCAAACATTTGTATCGCACAGTGTATTGCGTATGCTTCCTTCTCAGTAGTGGTCCATCGTTTTTGTGAATTAGACAATGCGTGGGACAGGAAGGCTATGGGTTTTTCATTTGGGATATTTGGCAGGATGGGTGTCTCTTCAGGCAATACTGGTTGTATGAGACAAGCACCGATAGCGTTATATGAGGCATCAGTATATAGGATCATGAGTTGAGAGGTATCCGGATGTCCATGAAGTGGGATGGTGGTTAAGGCATTTTTCAGATATTCAAATGATTTTTGACAATCTTCAGTCCACCGAAAACGTGCATATTTTAGCTCTGGAAAAGTTGATGATGTGGCGTCTATAATATCCTACGCAACCGATAAAAGATTTTACTTTCCTAACTGTTTTTGGACTGAGCATCTCCCTAATAGCTTTTACTTTATCACCATCTGGTCTAATGCCATCACAATTTATGACAAATCCCAAGTATTTTGTCTCCGTCTTCAAAAACGCACACTTTGCCAGTTTATGTTTGATTTGGTGATGTCTAAGTCTGTCAAAAACGAATTGCACCTTCTGGAGATGATCCTCAATAGAGCCTGCTGAGTGAATTAGGATGTCATCTATGTAGGCCAGCGCAAATGGCTGCAATCCTTTAAGGACTTCATCCATTAATGACATATATGTCGCTGGACTACCCTTGAGACCAAAAGGCATGACATTCCATGCAAAACTTCCAACGTGAGTACAAAAAGTGGATTTTTGTTTTGCCTCTGGAGTCATCGGAATGCATCAAAAACCAGACATTGCATCAAACGTGGTAAAGTAAGTGGACTTCCTTAATGTTGCCAGTAAATCATCAATCCTAGGCAGGGGATAAGAAATGATTTTAGTAATTTTGTTGAGAGCACAATAATCGGAACAAAAACGGCTGGATCCATCTTTCTTACAAACAATCACAAATGGAGAGGACCATTGGGACCTTGAACGGTCAATAATACAAGTCTCTAACATCTCGTTTATAATCTTTTCAACAAGTTCCTTGTTTTTCAGTGGGGTGTGGTATGGCTTAAAATAAACTGGTTCTTCCGTGGCTGTTTGGATATCCATTTTGACAATATTTGTTCTGCCCATTTCTACATCATTCAAGGCAAAAACGTCTTGATGCTTTGCAATAAATTTCGTCAAACGTGGTTTATTTTCGTCAGTCGTACTTAAGGTTTCCAGCAACTGTGATAATCTACTCTGATATGTGCTGCTCGATCTTTCCAGGACGTTATGAGATGTGCTTTCTACACCGCTGCGGCAATAATGCTATGAGTTTCTCACGTCCTGTGATGAGTTCCTGTTAATCTTCTTCTTTGATCCTTAGCCGCCGACCGTCAAAGCAGTCAGTGGCCATTACGCCTGGTGGCGTCTTGTAGGGCAAAAACAAATTGATTCCACTTTGCTCGGTCGGCGGCCATCTTTCGTACAGTGCCCCAACTCTGGTTCATGCTTTGCATCTCATCCTCCACAGTCCTCCGCCAAGTTGTTTTTGGTCGGCCTCTCTTTCGTTTCCTTCAGGGATCCATAGCATAGCTGTTCTTGTGATGGAATCGGGGTCTCTTCTGAGGACATGGCCAACCCAGCTCCATCGTCTGCCAGCTATGATGGTGTGCATGTCCTCTTGCTTGCTCCGAGTAAGCAGATCTTGGTTGGTGATGGTATTCGGCCAAAAGATTCGGAGAATTTTTCTTAGGCATGTTGAGTGAAAAGAGGACAATTTCGACATTTCCTTCTCTGTAACTCTCCAGCTCTCCGCGCCATAGAGAAGCACAGAAAGCACACAGCTCTTATATAATCCCAGTTTTGTGCTTGTGCTGTACTGAGAGGACTTCCAGATGTTGTTTAGACTAAAAAAGGCTGTTCTTGCTTTGTTCATTCTGTTGTTGATGTCTCTGCTTGCTCTGCCGTCTGGTGTTACTATGCATCCTAGGTATGTGAAGGCATCTGTCTGTTCCAGTTGCTGATTACTTACTGATATGGGCTCAGGGTTGCTCACATTGAGCGTCATGACCTCTGTCTTCTTTAGGTTGATGTTCAAGCCCACCTGCTGGCTAAACTTATTAAGTTAATGGATCTCTGATATCTTTGAGAGTTCCTTATTGGGGCAAATGACTGTACTCATCTGGAGTTCGAACCTGATATGGTCTGGGCTGGGTACTGCTGTCTGTGCTATGTTCTACGTATGTTACTGTACTATCGTTTGCAAAACAATTATCATATCCTCCTGGGAGAATGTATGGTTGCTCTAGCCTTCCAGGTGAAGGAGTGGCGTTCCGTCTGTTCATTTTCCCAATGGCGTAGTAACCTCCTGTAGTTGAGTTAGACATAAATTCTTTTTGTACAGCGGGACATGCATTAGATTTGTTCCGTCTGTTCATTTTGTTACTGGCGTAGTAACGTGCTGTAGCTGAGTTATACATAAATTCTTCTTGTGCAGCGGACATGCATTAGATTTCTGTACTGTAGGACAACCTCCTGGCAGAAAAGTTTCATTTTCCTTGTCAAAATCAGACGGATGGCGCGGGGTGTATTTGTTGTGCATTCTTGAGGGGTGGAGTGAATGGCTGCCATTTTTATCTAGCAAAAGCCTCTCCCTTTCATGTTGACCGACATATGGGCGGCCTTGTTTCTGAACCATCGAGCGTCTAATAAAAGGTCGTGGGGTGTAATCTTGATGACATTTTCTCCCTGCAGTTTCATGATTAACGCATTGTTTTTCAAATTCATCACTCCGGTTACTTCTTATGTTTGAGTGTTCTTTATCCTTCCGTGGTAAATTTTGGTGTCTGCTAACTTTACAGTTTGTGTGATGTCTTTGAGAAGTAGGTGATGAAGACTGACTTAGGTTGGGTGAATAGTGGGCAAAAGTCCTGTCTGCTGTTACTTTCTTTAGAGATGATGTGTCTACTTGTGCCAAGATCGTACCTCTGTTAATGGTGGTGGCTTTCTCTGGAGTGTTAAGAATCATAATGGAAAATCTTTGGATGTGGAAACCTCAGCGATTCCTTCTTTATCATTATTAGCGGGTCATCATTTATTGCTTCATCAATCAGGGGTTTGACTTGAACCGTTTGGTCTGGCAGAATATAAGACGAATTCTTAACACGTTCTTGTCCTATCAGTAGAGAATTTGATGCTATTGTAACAGGGGCGGTGAGGCGCACCAATGATGCAATGTGTATTTCATTCTGCAGGTCTACATATTCATCATAAATTCTGATTTTATGGAGATCAAAGTATATTCTCGCCTGGTGTTTTTGAAGAAAATCCCGTCCTAGAATCAGGTTCCTGGATATGCACTTTTTGATAACAAAGGGATGTTTACATTTGTAATTTCCCAATTTGAAGGTAATCCACGCAGTGCCTATCGATTTTAATTCTTGTCCTGTTACCGATGCCATGTATGTGTTAGAATGTTGGAATTTTGCTAGATGTTGAATTTTTCGAAACAATTGGTATCGAAACAGGCTAACCGATGCTCTTGTGTTTATTAGCGCCCAATAATTTTTGTCGTGGATATTCAACAGGCAGGAACTGGGGTCAGGATGGATAGTAATATTAGTATTTAAAATTTCCTCATTTTTCACCCGGGGTGGGCACATATTTCTATTACTGTTTTGCTCCCTCCCACGTATAAAAGACCTATTTTCAGAACTATAGTGTTTCTTGATGTTGTTATGTCCACCACTAGCGGTCCTGTCTAGTGTGTGGCGCGTCCGTTTACCTGGCGCTTGAACGGTTTTGGTGCTCCTCCTGAAAACTGGGTCGTGAGGGGTATCGTCGGCTTAGTGTAGTATAACTGGTTTGCTGTACGTGTCGCAGATGTTGGTTGTAGCCATCACTGTGCAATGTTCTAGTGGCATGGTTTGCTCTACAACTCCGATAATTATGACCTGTCCTACTGTAGCGAAAGGTTGTTCTAGTATGATAATAGTAGTAGAGAAGAAGTAGAATCTCTCTCCAGAAAGGATGAAGTTCCAGTGCCCGAGACGTACACTGGTATCACAAGTGAGTTACAGATGTGAATACTCTGAGCTGGACAATAGATTTAGGCTTCAGAAGTATAAGTTGCTACTTTCGCTATCGTAACCCTATGTGATAATATAATTAAATTAGAAAAAGTAACTCAAAATTTAACAGTTAAAAATTTAACAAGTCAAATGAGTACAATTTCATAATTTAATTATATTATCACATAGGGTTACGATAGCGAAAGTAGCATCTTATACTTCTGAAGCCTAAATCTATTGTCCAGCTCAGAGTATTCACAGCTGTAACTCACTTGTGATACCAGTGTACTTCTCGGGCACTGGAACTTCATACTTTCTGGAGAGAGATTCTACTTCTCTCTATATATATATATTCTTGTAATGAGAAATGGGTGTTGGAAGATGGTAAAATGTATGATTATTTATAGTTACAAATTAAAATAAATAATAGAAAAAGTCTTGGATATATCTTCCACTGAAATTACAGAAAAGTTTGTCACAGTATCTCTTTGATATCTCTGACTATCTAGTTCTCATCATAGACAGTCGTTTTAGAAACTGCTCACAGTGTTTGTTGGATGGATACACATAAAACTCATCTGTTATTAGCCACGTCTGCTCAAGGTTCCTGAGACACACTTGAATAAACAGACTGTCCTTCAGCCCGCCCTATAACTACGGGGGACTAAGGTGTTGAAGATTGGTTGACCTCTAGGCTTCAGTTAGCAGGATCAACGGTCCTCAAGTCTATAGTTTCTCGTGTAGGAATGATCATAAAAATTGATCATAAAAACCTGGAACAAAAGGTAATAGGTGGCCATGGTGTTCCAACAATCTCACCACCAACTGCTGTTCATGACGCGACCATGTCTTCAGTGTTTGTATATAAATGAATGAATCATGGTAGTATGTTACAGAGATAGCATGATAAGATAATGTATACTGTGCAGAATTAACAAAATACACGAATAAATCACATGTTATGATACATGGGTACGATATAACCTTTGCCTTCCACTTTTGGATGCCGAGTCACGTATGTACTTGCTGGTATGTCGTAAGCTTCCAGGAAAGAACTAGCCATGCTATATTTGGCTAACCGATTAATGGTTATGCTTCCTGACAATGCCGGTGAAGGTTATCTTTGGTTAGCGTCATTCCCTTTTTTTTATTATATCTGATACAATCAAATCGTAAATAACATCTGAAATAAAATTATATATATATATATATATATATATATAATATATATATATATATATATATATATATATATATAATATATATATATATATATATATATATATATATATATATATATATATATATATATGTATATATATATATATATATATATATATATATATATATGTATGTATATATATATAAATATAAATATAAATATAAATATAAATACAAATATAAATATAAATATAAACATAAAGATATATATATATATATATATATATATATATATATATATATATATATATATATATATATATATATATATATATATATATATATATATATATCTTTAATAAACTTACATACCCTCTTAGGATTTATAAGCTCACGGTGAGACTATATTGGCTGAATTTAATCTGCTCTGCATGCAGCGTGAAAAAAAAGAACTTTTCTTGCAGATGTTGTCTTCCAGTTTCTCACTCTGGCTTCTGGATTTGGTGTGGGTGATTTTCAACGCGCCGCTCTGTCCTTATATATGTGTATATCTCACGTACGAGAAAGCAACTCCTGAGGTCCAACAAGATTTTCGTTTAATCTCTCGGTTTGAGGCGATTTGAGGCAATCTGTGCTTTTCCTGTACTTGTTTTTTCTTCTGTTCACTACACACTTATATCATTCCTTCCTTCCTAGGTATCTTTTCATTTTCCCTATATGAGGCTTTCATTCTAGATAAGTTTTATCCAAATCCGTTGAGGCATATACGTACAATAAATTTTTAAAGATTATTAGCTAACTTTTAGCAGATGTGATGAAGGTGAAAAAAATTAATTATCTTTAAAACTATTTGTATTTGATTAATATACTTTTGGATATAATTCCTAGTCTATCTCCTTTGTTGAGTTATTTTTATTTAATATTATTCCAACCAGGCGTTTTCTTGTAGTTTTAAATTTAATGTCCAGTAAATGCAAACTTTTAAAGTCGGCCATTCATTCCTATATTCGCTATACTACCTTTTTCAATGCTGTCGGCTAGACGTAATTCACATTTTTTCCGCCTACTTCAAACTTCAAAGCACGACCGCCGCGCTGTCCTTGCGCTGTGTGTGTGTGTGTGTGTGTGTGTGTGTGTCGCGCTACACATTTTGTGTTCACAACAAAGCAAGAGGTGCCAAATCTCGCTACACCTACCACAGGTGTAACAAGCTCTCGGGGTGACGTTATAAACATTGTCTGGCCTAATTTTCCATAATGGTCTACGTTATGCAGTGTGGCAGTACTTTGCTGTAGTGCCAGTATGGTGGGCTCTGCAATGGGCGGTGACAGTAATGAGGCTGTAGGTTGCAGTTGTTGGGCCTGCACATATTGTTGATGTATGTGTTGCTGATCCTAACCTTGCACATTTGGTTGTTGCAGGTGCACTGTCACCTGTTCCTTGTTTATTGAGTATTTGTCAGTAGTTCACAGTGATCGTTGAAATGTGTCTGCTCTCCGTAAAAGGACTGGTCACTTGGCATCAATTTTTTATTATGCAGCAGTGTGATGGCACCATTTATGTATCATGTAGCTGTTAGGTGTATTTCAAGATTGTAGTATTTTGTTTTATAGATAGGTTACTTGATTTGTGGAAACCTTCTTTTCCTGTATTTTATTTCATGTCTAAGTAAGAGCTTTTACTGGCTTATAGCTCGTCAGAGATGGTTATTCCTTAGACCATGTCTGTACGTCAGGCTCGTTCGTACCTTTTACTGGTGTTGTGCGTGGAGAGCATTAGCGATTGTAATATATAAACAATGACAATGCATCTATGTTATCCAACAGGCAAAACGTCTTCAACAGCCTTGTCTTTTATAAAAATGGATTTTTTTTAAGCATCAAAAGTGGTCAGAGTATGTTAATACAAACTGATAAGCAAATGGCACAACTTACATGAGTAGTTATAAAAATAACTATTCCATGTATTTAAATACACATATGTGAATCTTAGGCACAAAAATGTTGAGTATCTCCACTAAAAGAGCCAGACTGTCGTTTACACGTCTTGCAACACTGCTCTTTTCTTCAGGACTGCCGGTTCAGTAATATTTCTTGCTGACAATTTTCGTAGTGGGTGAGCTGGCTATGTTTTTATTGGTTGGGAGCTTATTCTTTTTGATAAATTATTGGTCAAACATCACGTTCTCATAGCGTGATTTTAGCTGTCCCTACTTGCGTCATTATATTTATATGCCAATTGCCGCCGATGTGTCACGTGGCTTTTTACCGAACATTTACAGTTAGCTTCACCCTGCTCTACCCTGCTCTTAGCTGTCTGGAGTATTTTTATATTTGTTAAAAATCGTGCTTGCTTTTTCTAAAATAATTACTGATAAATTTATTCTCATTTTAATCAGCTTCCAGCATGAATAAATGCTGATGGTGGTAGGTCGTACGGCCACACCAAGTCCGTAGGTTATGTGAGGGCTCATTTCCAAATATTTAGAAAAAATCATTGCGGTTTAGCATGACCCTGCTTAATGCTTCCAGGAAGTTCAACTTTTTAGCAGTACGACGAGATTTACTGAGCGTTGACGCGAGAGCGCAGCTCTAACAGTAAACAGATGAGCGTTTTAACAGTGGCGTAGTCATGCACCAATAATTTTGTTGTGCATGCCGGTTATAACAGCGTGAGACGAAGTCTACGATAAGTTAAAATGACGAATACAGATTAAATAGTAACTGCATGTTAATAACAGGCAATGGAATTAATGAAAATTATTTATCAAATAAAACATTTGTAGCATTTGCTGCGAAAGGTTTTTCTGGTGTGATGATAGTGGTAGAGCAGAAGTAGAATCTCTCTCCAGAAAGTATGAAGTCCCGGTGCCAGAGTAGTGCACTGGTATCACAATTGTGTTACGGCTTCGAATACTCTGAGCTGGACAATAGAGTTAGGCTTCAGAAGTATACTGTGTCACTTTCTCTATAGTAACCCTATGTGATACTATAATTATATCAGAAAAAGTAACTCAAAATTTAACAGTTAAAAATTTACCAAGTCAAATGAGTATAATTTCATAATTTATTATGTACATCTATATACTCTTGTAATGAGAAATAGGTGTTGGAAGATGGTAAAATGTATGATTATTTATAGTTACAAATTAAAATACGTAATAGAAAAAAATCTTGGATGAATCTTCCAAATGAAAATTAGAACAGTCTGTCACAATATATTTTTGATATATATTTTGCTATCTAGTCTCCAGCTGTTATCATCATCGACATTCGTTTTAGAAACTGCTCACATGATTTTTTTAGATGGTTAAACATATAACTCATCTGGCATTAGCCATGTCTGCTCGAGGTTCCTGAGGCACACTTGAATCAATAGACTGTCTTTCAGCCCGCCCTATAACTACGGGGGACTAAGGTGTTGAAGATTGGTTGACCTCTAGGCTTCATTTAGCAGGATCAACGATCCTCAAGTCTTTAGTTTAAATTCGACCAGGAATGATCATAAAACTCGATCATAAAACCTGGAACGAAAAGTAATAGGTGGCCATGGTGTTCCAACAATCTCAACACCCACTACTGTTCATGAGGCAACCATGTCTTCAGTGTCTGTATATAAATGAATGATTCATGGTAGTATGTTACAGAGATAGCATGATAAGATACTGTCCACTGTGCAGAATTAACTAAATACATGAAAAATAATAGGTTATGATAAATGGGTACGATATAACCTTTGCCTTCCACTTATGGATGCCAAGTCACTTATGTACTTGCTGCTATGTCGTAAGCTTCCATGCAAGAACTAGCCATGATATATTTGGCTAACCAATTAATGGGTATGTTTCCAGACAATCCCGGTGGAGGTTATCTCTGGTTAGCGTCATTCCCTTTTTATTATGTCTGTCACAATCAAACCATAAATAAAATCTGAAATGAAATGATATTAGTCATACCTATATCTTTAATAAACTTACATACCCTCTTAGGATTAATAAACTCAGTGTGAGGATGTATTGGTTGACGTTAATCTGCCCTGCATGCAGCGTGAAAAAAGAGCTTTCCTTGCAGATGCTGTCTTCCAGTTTCTCACTCTGGCTTCTGGATTTGGTGTGTGTGTGATTTTCAACGCGCCGTTCTGTCCTTATATTTGGGCGTCTCTTCCGTACGAGAAAGCACCTTCTGAAGTCCCATCATATTTTCATTTAATCTCTTGGTTTGTGGCGATCTGTGCTTTTTCTATACTTGTTTTCTCTTCTTTTCACTACACACTTATATCCTTCCTTTCCTTCCTAGGTATTTTTTCATTTTCCCCATATGAAGCTTCCATTTTATCCACGTTTTATTGAAATCGTAGTTACAATAAATTTTTAACGATTATTAGCTAACTTTTAGCAGATGTGATGAATATGGAAAATGTTAATTATTTTTAAAACTATATATATTTGAATAATATCCTTTTGGATATCATTCATAGTCTATCTCCTTTGGTGAATTATTATAGTTTTAATATTTTTCAACCAGGCTTGCTGTTGTAGCTCTAGATTTTCTTTCCTGTTAATGAAAACACTTAAAGTCGGCCATTCCTATATTCGCTATTTCCTCGTTCTTAAATCCCGTCTGGCTAAACTCTGTGTGTGGGTGTCTGTGTGTGTGTGCGTGTGTGTGTGTATCGCGGTACACATTTTTTTTACAAACAAAGCAAGTAGTACCAAATCTCGCTGCAGAGCCCTCTTCTTTAAAACAGTGCATGCACGGATAACTTTTTGGTAAAACATGCTGCAGTTTCTCCTTACTTTTCTGTCTCTCTATATCTCCTTTGATAGGATGACGACTTAAAAAATCGGGTCCAAGATTGTCCCGTCCTGGAATGTATCTCACATTGAACGAATA
The DNA here is from genome assembly GCA_024509875.1 of Oreohelix idahoensis. NCBI lineage: Eukaryota > Metazoa > Mollusca > Gastropoda > Stylommatophora > Oreohelicidae > Oreohelix > Oreohelix idahoensis. The sequence continues at coordinate 662,286 of JAMPIV010010945.1, forward strand.
TGGAGATGACAGTAAACTCCCCCTTAACAGTCGTGAATTTAATTTTTTAGACACCACTAAGAACATCAAAGGCTGGTGACCACTTTCCACAATGAAGTGTTTCCCATAAATAAAAAAGGCGAATTTGTTGATCGACCAGATCAAAGCGATCCATTCACGTTCAACTGTAGAATTATTTCTTTCAGCTGCATTTAACTTTCTACTAGCAAAAGCTACTGGTAATAGCATATGTGGCGGTGTGTCTGCCCGCTGTAGTAATGTTGCTCCGTTGGGTGCATTGCTAGCATCCGTTCTTAGTACGAATTCTTGTGTGAGATCGGGAAGGGCAAGAATAGGTTCATTTGTCAGCTTATTTTTCAACTCTGTATACGCCTGTTCACACTCCGCGGTCCATTGTATTTTATCCGGCTAGTATTATTTGGTTAAGCCGGTTAATGGCGCGCATAATGAGTTAAAATGGGGTACATGTTTCTGATATAAACCGCACAGTGACACAAAGGATCTCACATCCTTCTTAGTTTGTGGTCTTGGTGCTTTTCTCATTTTCTCTACATTCTTTGGGTCAAGAGACATTTGCCCTGTAGAGATAGTGTGTCCTAGAAATTCCAATTTCTCACATCCAATATGACACTTAGATCTAGTTGGACGTGCTGTCAATCCAATCCCGTTTCCCTCAGTCTATTAACAACATGGAGAGCGCTACTATGTGTTCCGCGAATGTAGTGATAGCAATCAGAATATCATCCATGAAGTTGGTGAAATGAGGATTTTGTAATGGTTCCAATTGGGCTGCCAAGAGTAGATATGCTCAGCAGCTATGGGATATCGACAATAACAACAACAACAATGGTTCCAACAATTTCCTCATCATTCTGGAGAAGACACTTGCAGCATTCTTTAAACCAAATGGGAGTACATTGAACTCGTAATGTGCATCCGGTGTACTAAAGGCTAACAGTTTCCTAACTTCTGGTTTCACTGGTATTTGGTAGTATCCCTTGCTTAAAACTACTTTTGAAAAATACCGAGCCTTACTCAATGTAGCAAACAACTGATTGGTGTCAGGTAATGGGTCTACCTGAGAGCTGTCTTATTAAAAAAATATCAACGTGATAAAGACGGCTGTCGTCTCCACTTTGAATCTCTATTGCCGGAGACTGAAAAGATTTTTTTCAGAATTTATAGCAAATATACGTCTTACGTTCTCACAATGGATTGAACTCTCAAAAATTGAACAAACTTATGAAGCCTTCATGGACTTATTGCTTCGTGATAAAGTCATGTCGTCAGGTAACACTTCTTTTCTTTCCTATCTACATGAGCGAAAGCCTACAAACTTGAACGATATGGAACAATAGTGTCGCCAATACGTAACGGCACACCCAAATGTAATTGTTGGCCACTCTCAAGCCAGAGAGGGTTTACCCGTGGCTACGGCAATACCATATGGTTCTAATTTTTGCCGTAGATCACAAAGTGTTGATCGCAATTTTGGTAATGAATATTATCGTGATTTTAGACTGTATCAAGGGAGCCCATCACGTAGTAATTCACCTTCTCCAAGAAACTGGAGAAATTTAGTGGACCTTAACATTTTGGTTCCAATAATTCTGGAAATTATGAAAGGGATAACTACACTAGGAATTATCAACCTCACAGTAATTACAGACTACAACAGCTTGAGAGGAATTACTCTCCTCTCAGTTCTGCCGGCCAAAAACGTTTAAAAAAGTTGATTTTTTTTTATTTCACGATCTCTCGCGGAACACCTAGCGATCTCTCGCGGAATCCAGTTTGAGAAACCCAGATATCATGACTGGCGTTTTGCCTTCTTCACCAAAACATTTTACGCTATTGCACACATTTTTATCATGGTCTTTGGAGAGGGGTTAAACGATATATATATATATATATATATATATATATATATATATATATATATATATATATATATATATATATATATATATATATATATATATATATATATATATATATATATACAGTAGAACCTCTATACGTTGTCCACCCAAGGGACTGTAGCAAACCGGTCAACATACGGAGGTGGTCAACATACGGAACGAGGCCTATTGTTCTGATACTTTACTTCCTCGAACAGCTTATATTGGAGAATACAGTATCATACGAAATCATACATAATCACAACATCAAATCATATCATCAACATCTGTTTTATCATGGTTTAATCATTCCTTCTGAAAAAAAAGGAGTCAATCTTGGTTTGTGTCTTATTCTTATTACTAAGGTGACCATATTTTCAAAACCCTAATCCGGGACAAAATAGTAGATTTGACCTATTTCAATGCAAACAATCGGGACAAAAGGGTCAAGAAAAGGTCAAAAGTCGGGACATGTCCCGGAAAAATTGATGTCAATTAAAAATAATGTACATTTTATATATATACATGTGAATAACATTGAATAACATACATTTTACTGTATAAGTTTAACTACTTAAACTAATAAGGGAGAAAAACATCAATAATCCTTACTTAAGGTGAAGCTGAGTTACTGTACTTTTTAGATGAGTGGATTTTTATCAGTAGATCCTTCTTTGCAAGCAGCATCTTAAAAAACTCGACACATGTTTCCTCACAGTTCACTTTGGTTGATACATAGCTTTCAAAGTTTCAACACCTAGCTGTGTTTTATCACTTGCCCATAAGCTGTTCATCAAAGAAAGCACTCTTTCTGTGGCAGCATTTGTTCCAGGTAGACAGAAAAAAAACTCTGCCAACTTCAAATATTTGAAAATGTCACATTATTGTTTTTGAAGTGAGAAACCATTTCAATCCAACGTTGTGGTGGCAATGTTTTTTTTTTTTTTTTGGCACTCCATTCACTAATTTTCTGAGAAGTAACAAACGGCTTCATATAGACATATTCGTCATAAATTTCAGTTTCTGTAATGTGGGCTGAAGGTAATGTTTGAATCATTAGTGATGTTGATATCTCAATATCTACCCAAATTGGTATTCTGTTCAGCGTTACCCAGCTGTAGGATTCTAGGTCTTGAAAATTTTTTGCAGTCCATTTATTCAAATAATTGAAAGCTGTTTCATAGAATGAAGAAACGCTAGCATGAAACTTTTTCACATCCTCCTTTGGAAGTCCTTCCATTTCCAGCTTTTCAAGGATTAGCTTAACTCTTGATGGCAAGAAACAGTCTTCCAGTTTGGACTTCAAAATAGTTTTCAACCTGTTGATGCTGTCAATGACTTCAAACACAGTGACCGTCTGTCCCTCTATTTTTTGCACTGCTTCGTGGAATGGAGAGGCCTGACTGTGAACAAAAACAAGCCATGCCTCAAATAGAGGATTTTCAAAGAATGTCTGTATAAAAACCGGGCATCTGTCTTGAGATTGAAAAATGTGATTTTAGAGGCAGGAACATCTGAAGAATCCTTTCAACAGCAGGCAGCAGAGCAAGCTACCTAGTCTGAGCATAACCTAAGATCATCTGGAAGTCTGTTTCCACAAACTGGCAAAACTACTTGAGTTTTTCAATTCTTACTGTGTATGATTTGAAGAGTAGATAAATTTTAGCAATAATCAGCTCGACATCAACAGGCAGTACATCTGCAGCTGTTCAAACAGTGTTGTGGAAAATATGACCTGCACACCCAACTCCTATAAGACCATGTCCAAGGTTTTCTTGCAGTTTTTTGAAAACATTGTTCTGTCCTTTCCTTTCAGCACCTCCAAAATTGGAATTTGTGTTGTTTGCACATAATCCAACTACTTTCCTATCTAAACCATTTTCAGGTATGCAGTCATTAAGAAAACTACTTACAATATCAGATGTTTCACCTGACAATGACTTTAACTCTAATATTTTAATTTTCACTCCATTACTGTGATCAAAGTATCTGACAAGCAAAGTAAAAATCTTGAATTCTTTGTGGTTGGATGCATCTGTCAGTACAGAAAAAAATATAGACTTTTCTAGATCACACCTTAACTCATTTAGAATATGGGGTGCCAAGACATTTCGAATAATGGCTTATGTTTTCGTACGTGCACATGCAAACTTTGGCTCTAAAGTAACCTGAAGTAATTTTGATGTGCAATCCATAGACCTGAAAGTATGATTGTGTAGCACTGTATGGTATGCAAAGGCGCCTTCTATAGCAGCTAATTGCTCTTCTTGGTCACCAATTTTATCAGCTCTGAAGAAAGTGGTTAACGACGAGCTTGATGCAGCTGTAACGACGGCTCTCTTATGTTTCTCACTGCTTATGTGGTTCTTAATATCACCACGTCCACTATGGCTTATCGAAAACCCGGAGGCACATATATTGCATCGTACATTGAAGTTTGATGTACTCTTTTTAATAAACGGATATTACTTTTGTAAATCTTCATTGAAACTGCATTTACGCTTTGGTACCATTTTCTTACAATACCAAAATATACACAAATAGTTCACCGTTTAAATTAAATAAACGTATACCGTACGCAAAATCTTGGTACTTTACCACTACCTAAAATTTCAAATAACTGCGAATATCACATTAGAACTACTAAACTAATTCGCGGTCCTGACAACCTCTTGTGCTGTTTCGGCACCAGTTCACTAATAATTAAAAATTCCCTCAAGTCAGCCATGGAATAATAATTTTTTTATTTAATCTGTGAGATTTATGCCAAATTGGCAAATTCGTCCAAAACCGGGACAAATTGGCGTCCTGGATTGCATCGAAAAAAAGTAGGGACAAATTATCAAAAATGGTCGAAAACCGGGACTGTCCCGGAAAAACTGGGACGTCTGGTCACCTTATTATTATTACAAACATAAGTGGAGAAAGCACTCTCAACTCTGGCTACACCATGCAACATACCTGGGCATTTTTCCACAGGAAATGACTTCAACTGCATTATCAGATGCCTGACAGTCTCTTCTTTTGGAGTCTCTGCGTTTTCTGTGTCATCGTCACTTGCTTCTTCAACTTCACCAGCTGCTTCATGCTATGTTATGCTTGTCTGTACTTCGGTCAATATCGCTTGGAAAATTACTTCTGGGTCAGGTTCATTACAGGTTGCCACCTCATCATCCATTGCAACAAAACCTTCAAAATCTACTCCTTCGAATTCTGCCAAATGGGTTAAGGACTGTCCGATGGGGCTAAAACGCCATGCTCTTGGGTTGTAACAAATCCACATTTCTTGAAACACTTCTGTATCGTTTCCGGCTGAACTTTATTCCAAGCAGAACTGATCCAGAGGACAGCATCCAGAGCGTTAACTGATGCAGCGGATGATATTGCTTCCACAGACGGACCACAGATCTGAGTTTTAGTAATGACCCACTGCAGGAGCTGAGCCCGGTAGTGCATTTTAAATGTTTTGATGATGTTTTGGTCAAGAGGTTGGGTTTTTGAGGTCGTGTTTGGAGGCAGAAATTTCAGTGTCACGTTTGTGAGATGTTCCACTTGTGGGTGGCCAGGACAGTTGTCTACTGTCAGTAGAATAGACCGTTTCTTCTTCTTCTTCTTCATTTCTCGGTCGATGCCCCTTACCCTTTCCTCAAATAGGGCGCCAGTCATCCATGCGGATTTGTTTGATCTCCAAGTGATGAGGAGGTCTTCGGGGTTCAGGTTCTTGAATGTTCGTGGCTTTGCCAATTTACCAATCACCAAGGGCTTTAGTTTTTCTCCGGTTGAGCTAGCGCAAAGCATAACTGTGAAACGTTCTTTGGAAAGTTTTCCGCTCTTACATTTGTCACCCTTCATGGCGAGGCTCATGTCAGGCATCGCCCTGAAAAAGAGTCCTCATTCGTCAGCATTAAAGATGTCGTCGTCTTTGAAGCCTCTGGCGAAGTAAGGAAACTATTTGATGAACTCTTCCACAGCTTCTCCTGGAACTTCATTGGATTCACCACACAACACTTTCTGGGAGATCGCGTGTCGCAGTTTAAATTTCTCGAACCAACCACTTGATGCTTGGAAATCTTCTACCACCCCGAATTCCCTTGCGAATTTTTAGCAACTTCTTGAATCATCGGCCCGGAGATTCGGGCGTTAACTGCCCTCATTTGTTTGAACCAGTTTAATGTGGCTTCATTGACTTCATCTAGGGGGGGGGGGGGGGGGGTCCTCCTTTTCCGCTGTAAATCTTCGCTTTCCTTACCACATCTCTCCAAGTACTCATGTTTACGTTTTTGGATGTTGCTAACTGTGGTCTTGCTAACCCCAAAATGTTCTGCCGTCTTTCTTTGGCTGCTGCTTTCCAGAAAATGTAGAAGATCAACCTTTTCCTTCATTGTCAGCTCCTTGAGTTTTTTCGTTTGGGCCATCAAAAACGTTAAGTTAATTTTGTCAACGATAAAGTGTATAAAACACAGTCTGAGAGAGAACTTACAGTTTAGTAGTGGAATTACTATCAACCAGCAGGGCAGTCATAGCAAGAATGAAGATTTTGCTTAGAAGTTGCTCTTTTTATACTGCATGTTTGCGAAAAAATCAAAGAGGTTAGGTTAATTTTCTTTGTCGGCAAGCATCATTCGAATAGCGGTCAGAAAACCTGTGCCGACAAAATTCAAAGACACTGATTTTCTTTTTAAAACTGGTCAAGCAATAGAGGGTAAATTACTATTGTGTGTCATAGTCCAAGTGGTCAAGATACAACTTACAGAGGTGGTCAACTTATAGAGGTCGTCTTCCATTGAGTACTGTTCACAAAGTTCCGGGACTCATTTTTTTTAAAATTGAATAAGTAGACTTACATACTAGTTGGTTCTATGTCCTTCAAAGTAGTTCCCTTGTGTATGTACACACTTATTCCAACGTTCCTGCCACTGAAGGAAGCACCTCTGGTAGTCACTTTGCGGAATAGCCCTCATTTGTCTCGTCGCGTTGGCTTGAATCTGCTCAATGTCATCGAATCTACAATCTTTCATTGTTTTCTTAAGTTGCGGGGCAAGAAAAAGTCACACGGAGCAAGATCGGGTGAGTATGGAGGATGCGGGAGCAATGGAATGTTGTGTTTCGTCAAAAATGCGTTTGTGGTGACAGACCTGTGTGCAGGTGCATTGTCATGATGAACAAGCCAATTGCCTGTGCGCCACTTCTCAGGGCGATGTCTGCGCACAGCGTCGCGGAGGCGTTGCCGGACTGTTTTGTAGAATTCAGCATTGACACTCTGTCCTATAGGGACATATTCATGATGCACCAGGCAATCAATGTCGAAAAACGCTATTAACATGGTCTTGACATTGGACTTGACCTGTCGTGCCTTCTTCGGCCGAGGAAATGATTGCGTTTGCAACTGGGAGGACATTTGCTTTGTATCCGGGTCATATCCGTACACCCAGCTGTCATCACCAGTTATTATCGAGGACATGAAATTTGTGTCGTTTTTTGCTATCTCAAGGAGGTCAGTGCAAATGGACAACCGATCGTCCTTCTGGTTCTCAGTCAGATGGCGTGGCACGAGTTTCGCTGACACCCGTCTCATGTGCATATCTTCAGTTACGATTTTATGGCACGTACCAATTGATATTCCAATATCATCAGCAACCTCTGCGATAGTCAGACATCGGTCAGAGCGTATCATTTCTTGCACGCGTGCTACGAACTCGTCGGTGTGGGAGGTGGAGGGTCTCCCTTGACGGGACCCATCTTTAAAGCATCAGAGTCCATTTTTGAAACGGGAATACCACTCAAGACTTTTAGATCTACTTAAACAGAACTCTCCGAATGCTGTTTGCAACATTTCAAGAGTTTCGGAACCAGTTTTTCCTAGACGAAAGCAGAAATCAATGCACACACGTTGTTGAATTTAGCCGTCCATTGTTCAAACGCGACGAGCACTACTAGGTCACATCCGCTTATACGCTACCACACAGCGCATGCGCGAAATTACAAACTTCAAGTTTGGTACATATAGTGGCACGTGGTTGACACGTGCACTATGTTAATATCACCTAGCTCCTTATAACGGTTTTCCGGATTAAAAAATGGGTCCCGGAACTTTGTGAACAGGGTGGTACATGTGGTGCGTGTCCGGTCTATGAAAACGTGGTCAACTTCGGGAGGTGGTCAATGTAGGGAGGTGGTCAACTATAGAGGTTCTACTATATATATATATATATATATATATATATATATATATATATATATATATATATATATATATATATATATATATATATATATATATATATATATATATATATATATATATATATATATCATACAAAAATTTCTGAGTTTTCTGTGATTAGCTTGTATAGATAAAAAAGGGTCCTGATTTACAAAAATATCAACCACACTAAACTAATCTATTGCATCAGTTACCTGCCTTGTTTATTGGTGTTGTGACAAAGATATATTAGTGTTACAAAGAAACGGGACAAACAATTCGCAATTCACAGTTTTTTACTATATGTTAAGCAAAATGTTTTGCATAATTCTTAAGTGTGCCATCTTGTCTCATATATTACAGCTTAGAGACTTTCTCCCACATAAACTACATTTTTACATTTGAAGACGCCATCAGGGGCGTATCCTTGTAATGCGAACTAGGTGTGGCTGCTACTTAAAATGAATATGTACGCCTACTATTTAACTCCTTCCCCTCTTAATTTAAAAACTAACTATATTCAATTACACAACGATAGTTATTCGGCTGGAAAAAAAACATTAACTAAAGATTCATATTTTCACTTACAGGTTTCACTTGAAGATCAAATCTATTCTTCTTTCCTTTTGCAGAAATTTCTCTGTTACAGCATCGTAAAATGTATTCTTCATTCTAACCTTGCTCAAAAGTTCCTTTTCAATGGACAATAGGCTGAGACTGGAGAGTCGATCTTGACCTTGTGTAGATCTGTGGTAACTGTGGATTGGCTTTAAAGCTGAAAACGATCTTTCTACAGAAGCAGTAGTTGCTGGAATTGTCATTATCAATTCTGCCAGTTTGAACACTTCTTTAAAGCCTGAACTGAGATAATTTTCAACTAAGAACTGCAGTAACTCATGAACTGACTTGTTGCAGAACTCATCCGAAAAATAAAGTACAACAAGTTCATTTTTCAATCTTACATAGTCGAACATTTCTCCATAAACGTCTTTTAATTTTTTGATGAGGTCTTCTGGAAAATTTTTCTTGAACCTGGTATACCTCATAAAGAAGGTGAAAATACTCAAGTTTCTTTAAAGCTGCAAACCGTGTTTCTGTGTGAACACTAATGCTATCAATGATTTCAAAATACAGTTGGCAACATGCATCTTTTCCTATACAATCACGGCGTCGTTTATTCGTAGGTGATTCAAATTCTTCTCCCCTCCTTCCCAATGCAGCATACCAAATCCCATCAAAGGCAATATCCCTTGCTCGTTGAAGTTCATTTTTGATCTCTTCTTTTTTCTTGCAGCAGTACAAAATATCGAAATTTCTTGTTTGAAGTAAATTGTATAAAACATCTGTATATGCAAATAATCTTGAAAATGCTTGAAGTAGGAAAATTGTATTTAGGCTCCTCAAGAAAGACAAAAAGCCTTGCGACTTAACCACTGTATCAGCATCCCATTCTAAGAAAAAATCAATGACATTTTTAAAAAAGTCAATAATCTCTAACCAATGATCGTTCACTGTATGTACTAATCTGGAAGTGAAGTTCCACCTGGTAGGTGCTACAGTTGGCAACTTCTTAGAAAGAATTTCTCGAAGAGCTATTGTTCTCTTAGACGATTTTGAGAAAAAAAAAATGCAGTAAGACCATTGAGAGTTATTTAAAAAAATATTGCAGTCTTTGATATTCATCAAACTTTGTTGCAAGACGAGGTTCAATGCATGGGCACAGCAATGAGTAAAGAGTGCTTTTGGGTAAACATCAATAACCTTTTTTTTTGTAAGCCATCTAAATGACCTGCCATCACAGACGCTCCATCATAAGTTTGCCCAACTAACTTATCTTTGAGTTTGTATTCTTGTACCGTGCTAACTATGTGTTTAAACAAACCTTCTGAGGTTCTATCCTGACCAACGTCGGTAAGCCCTACAACCTTTCATATAACAACACCATCTAATACATATCTTAAGACGGTTGACAGCTGTGACTTGCGCGTGATATCACAACTCTCATCCAGAAAGTATTAGCAGCAAAAGTTTGAAACGTGGACTTCCTTCTTTATTTCATCAATGAGGACTTCAGAGATAGCCTGAATGAGATTATTTTGCACAGCCGGAGAGGTTCCGCGGAAAACTGTAGAGCTCTGCATGTGTTGTTCTAAAAGAGGGTCATATTGCTGAAGTGCATCCAGAAACTCTAAATAGTTACCTCTGTTGAAAGAGTCATTACCTCTACACCTCACGGTAGAAGGGGAACGACTAAGTAAGTAAGAAAGAGTCATTACATTCGTCATGTCCTCGGAAAGGAAGCTCCTGTTTACCAAGGAAGCATACCGCATCAATCAGACGTTTCAAGATATCTCGATTCTTTTTTACAAGTTCATTATGTTGGCTGATAATCGAGCTGATCATTAAGCAAGACGTCCACTCTTTGTCGGCCAAACATTTTCTGCTGAAAAAAACATTGGACATGGCTTTTAGTCTTTTCGTGTCTCTGTGCAGCTGTACTAAGTGGTTAAGATCATCAAAACCATTTCTACTCCATACGTTGCCCTCTGAAGAAAATAAAAAATAGGGCCAACAGAACAATTTATTCCTCTTTTCACAACTAGTTAACTAATCCACCGACTTGTAGTGAGCTGTTGAAAAATGGCGTGTGTATACTTCTGTCTTAGTTGTATGTGCTGTTTTTAAGAGTGGTAACTCAGGACATGGTTTACCGTTACTCACAATTGATACTTTTTCACTAAAACTTAGCGAACAAAACTTCTTTTTAGCGATGTCGTCCAACACTTGCATTTTGGGTATATGTCAATTATCTCCGAAATACTAATTAACTTACAATTTGAAACTCACTGTCACTGTAATAATCTGCACTTCCGGCAACTAACAAAAATTAATCACAAAAAACACTGGACTTGGACACAGCTGACTCTTACAACTCGAGAGCTGCAAGACGACCGCACGCATGTTCGTATTGTATTGACGTATCTGGCCATGACCCCGATCCACACAAGCCAGTCTTCAGACGTGAAACCGAAAGGTACAGCACCCATTGTGACGGAATTACCTGAGAAACTTCGGCGATTGCTACCAACCAATAAAAACTGCACTATAAAACGCGTCTGGGAAACTGAAACTAGATATACTCGTAGATTCTATGCGGGAAAATCCATTATCCTGATGCGTGCGGTCCGAAAGCAGAACAATAGAAGAGAAATATTTTATAGAATAATAAATGAAATTTTTATTTTCCTTAGAGCACAGGTGTGCGCAGCACGCACAGCACACATAGAGAATACGCCACTGGACTCCATTGAAAAAACCTTACATATCACACAACAAATTAAAGCCGAGAAAACTGATTTTAAACTTTGAAACGTTATGACACAAAGAAGGATGACCTCTTTGTATGCTTCATTTTCTTGGACAGGAATGCGTTTTCAAATATAATTTTCCTTTCTAGACCAGCTTTGACCTATACTTAATGTGCTATTATTACTAGGTCAGTTTTTGTTTTAATGTGTCGTGTCTGGTTTTTCCAATAGTCTTTAAATATATTTAGTTCTTTTCAGCGCCTTTTTTCTTGTTATGTTCTAGGATAGTTCTTGTCTTTAGGTTACCGTTAAATAACATATCCTGAAAATAACTGCTAGTTATCGGCAAGGATGATGAATTCTCTGGAAATGCCTACAAGTGTCTATTAATATGGATGATAAAACCCTCAAAATGACTTCTGTCTTCTTTCAGTTAGCATGATGGAGTCCCAAAAGACATAGTCCTTAAAAGGAAAGCTATTATATCACTGAAACCGGAGACACATTTTTCTCGTATCAGTTGATAACAAAATGTGATGAAAGAGCTGATAGATATACCACACCCTCATACTATATTATTTCGATCCAGTCCGACTGGGGGGGGGGGGGGGGATGTCAATATA